>LPNX010776296.1:169528-257389 GCA_001517045.1 Pseudotsuga menziesii
GTGTAGTTATCCTTGTTAGAAGCCTTAGCAAAATCAATTTGAAGCAGCAAAATCCGTTGACCTGTCTCCTTAACTCATTCTACACTACCGAGCAGTCAGGACCATCCTAGGCAGTCAGGACAAATTTACAATCAAGTAAAAAAAATGCATAAAGTATCCACGTAGTATCAAAAAGCATTCTTGGCTACATGGAATCAGTTATTTCTACATCCAGACAAGAATGCTGACAAAAGGTAGGATAAAAATACCAAGAATGTATTCTTACAGCGATGTAACCTGTTTCTTTATATATAAAAGAAATGACGTTTTCTGTTTAAAAAAAAATTGTTCTCACTTGTCTAGTATAAATGTTTAAAACAATAAAAAGTTAAAATGCCTACCAAGAAAGGACAAGACATGTGATGGCAATTGCTGTGCTCAAAGGTGACTGATAATGTGCGTGAGCTCCACAACAGAGACAACCAGCTGCAACATTTAGAATAATCTGAGCCATCATAACAGTCAACGTCACTATCACTCCCATTGTGAAAGCAGGACTGCGAGTATATATGCATCTTCCACTCTCAGTCACTCTCACTTGATCAGCCTGTAAAATCAACCAACATTTACATTTATGATTTATCTTTGTCTTGTCAAATTCATGGATCATTTTATGGTAAGAATTAAGTGTAAAATATGCAGTCAAACTCTCCACCCTAAATATGAACTTAATGTGTTCAACCTGCAAAAGAAGAGATACTGTACTTCAAACTGTGGGATTTAATTATAGTCTGTGTGTCTGTCTAGGTTATACATATATGCATGCATATAATACACACAAACACTGCAAAAAGACCTTAAATGAGCTCTGCAAGACCTTTCAGGATTAACCCTTCAGTCGGGTAAGATCAGGACAAACCCATTAAGACCAACCTACTGCCCGCCATTACGTCAGAAACAACCATGTAAGACTGGCACTGGACCTTCCCTGCTTGCTCCAGGGTCGACCAGTCATGACAACCCAGTAAGTTAGGAAACCAAATAAAGGCACAGGACCTTACCTGATTACCACAAGATTGATTAGTACAATATCAACCTTTGTTGTGGCTACATGCATTATTGATTGGTAGTACAGGAACCAGCAGCATCCGAAGGTGTTGTAGATGCTACCGTGGAATAGTTTTTTTATGGGAAAAGCAGCCGACTAGTGGACCCGGGTGAGGATATCAAATTGATAAGACAAATGTCCTCTCTCTCACATAGCCATGAGAGAACAGCCGAGCAAGAGAAATCGGGGTATGCTATAGCCTCCACCAGGATTTGATTCCTCAAAAATGTGGGCAGCATGCTCTCACTGAGGAGCCATTGATTACTGGAAACCATCGTAGCCATTAATTCAGGTCATGTGGTACATGGCCCAATGAAAGTGTACATGGAAACAAACATCTCTTGATAGGTGGTGTTAGACACTTAGTCTAAGGAAGATTTTTCAAGTTTCTTCTATCTTTATCTATCTATGTACATTTGTATGAAAAATCTGTTGTATGCGTGCAATTGAACATATATGGATTTACCTCAGAAATATGTCTCAGCAGAATTTAAAAGTTAAAAACTGAAAATTGAGGTGTAACTCTCCAAATTCTGAATATTGGGAAGAACATAATCCTAGGCTCAATGGGAAATTTCTATCACTTTAGCCATAAAACAAATAAGGAAATCCGAAATGTTGACACATAATTGCATTCTCATAAACTCCAAATCTAACAAATTCCTTACCCCATAAACTTTCATAGACTTGTCTAGATTGAATACCGTCATGTGTAATTGAAATATTTAGCCTGGCCCAACAAGGCACTAAGTCTAGAAGAGTTATGGAGATGTATGCGGGATTACCTTTGTGTGCATTGCTTTAGCTGCAACCCCCAATACAAAAGCTATCAAACCCAAAACTCCCACCAGAATGCAAATCCACTGCACTGATTTCTTCATCTTTGGCTACAATTCTGATCTGTGTTCGGCAGGCCTTGGAAACCATCAAGACTGGGAATGTTATGACTATTGGCACAGCTCGACTGTATATGTTCCTCTCTGTTCTTTCCTTTTCTGCATCCATATATGCAATGTATATTCCAATTTCCCATGAGCCATGATTGAGTGTTAGAGAAGAACCTGTCACAAACAAACCCTGTCCTCTCAGACCAAGTGGGCAAGCAGGAAACCAAAAATGGAAACCAAATCCAGAACACGACAATGCATGCAAGCTCGATACCCTTGCTTGGAACTCTTTTCTTAGACAAAAGCAGAGCAATGGACTGCCCAAACAAGTTAACCCTCGCAACGGCCATGACGGGATAAAAGCTCCAATGCTGGTAACTCACAAAAAATCTAGCAAGACCACCAAAATTCATTTTCCTCTTGTAAAACTTAGAATACAAAGAAGCAAAATACCCGAAAGATACCGCAAACAAGGGCACATACTGAAGATCCAGATCAAAGTCCAGACTATTGCATGAAATATGATGGGCATTATGATTTCTCTTCCACCATCCAATACTAATCCTAGACATGCAATTTCCAGCCACCAACTGAATAATCCTATCGATTTTCTTATGACCCACAAGCCCACAGTGAGCCGAATCGTGCCCAATCCATCCACTCTAAATCCACACCGCCCCCAACAAAACCCCACAGCCAGCAAGAAAGCCAAAACCCTTCATAAAACAACACACCCACTACACACAAAGCCAGCATTGCCATCATCCATAAACCTATCAAAAAATAAACTAACAGAGATTTTCCTCCATGAGAGATGTTGTTTCGGGCTCGAAAGATCATCCATGGCCGGTTATTTGAGGTCCCGAATCGGATTTGAATACCCTAAAAGATATATTTCTCATGCCAAATCGTTCACATGCTCATTCCCAGCATACAAAATTCACAAAAAACACAAACATAACCGCGCTGAAAAAAATTCCTAGAAAAAACAAACATAACCGTGCTTAAACTCTTGGTCGTCGCTATATCGACGCCTTGACCATTGAAAAGACGGTGTCGTCGCTATATCGACGGTCAGGCGTGGATACAGCGACGAAAGTCGGGGCTTCCTTAAAAAAAATTGTAAAAATGCATAATTTACCCTTGATTTTTCCACGAAAGTAAAAAAACGTGGAAAACTAACGTGGAAAAATCTGCCCGTATGTACTAGTGAACAGCTCCCATGGGACAAAAATGTACAAAAAATCCAGAACTAGAAACCCTTTCGACAACACCGGTTCCGGATCTAGATCAAAACCGAAAGCGGCTCTTCATAAAAGCTCTAATACCATGTTCGGGTACACAGGGTACTCCCAAAAGACCGAACACCTTGAGCAACTGCTTCACACAAATAGATCACAGATCAACACACCGATGTGTGTCACGTGGTTAAAACCCTCGAGAGGGAAACAGTCCACGGCCCCAGCCAAATAGCTACTTGGAGCAATTTATTATGCAAAAGAAAGAAAGTTACATGAGCTTCTCATAATCGATCAACTAGCCAAGGACCCTCTATGCTCTTTAAATAGAGATCATAGACCAATCGGGTGTTAAGCCATGGATCAATGGTAGGTATGATCTAAGAGAAGTTGAACCGTCGGATCACTTTATGTCTAGAACATATCGTGATCGTCGGATTAGAATATTTACAAATGCATACTAAAGAAACACACTTTTACCTAACAGATATATTACACAAGTTGATCTTAACTAACTCCTAAGTGTCTAAATATCCTAACACAATCAAATCCAAATCAAGCCAGAATACCAACACAAAACATATTTTATTTGTCCACGGGGTACCTTTGCGTACAAGAAAATTCCCTTTGGTTTGAAAAATGTCGGGGCTACCTTTCAGCAGGAAATGAACTTTACCTTCCACAACATTAAGTATATTGTCGAACCGTACTTAGATGATATGTCTGTCCACTCTCGTAAGAGGAGGGACCATCCATATCACATTCGCTTAGTTTTTGAACAATGTAGACATTACAAAATATGCTTGAATCCCAACAAATGTGTTTTCTGCATTGAGTCGAGAAGATTACTCGAGTTTATCATGTCAAACAAAGGAATTCAGGTGGATCCTTTCAAAGTTGAGGCCATTGTAAATATGCCTTCTCCTCATTCTATCAGGAAACTTCATAGCCTGCAAGGGAAATCTAATTTTCTTCGATGTTTTATAGTTAGCTATGCCAAGATAACTAAGGGTTTCATGCGCTTGTTCAAGAAGGACACTCCATTTGTATGGGATGAAACCGCACAACTTTCATTCAAGGCATTGAAAAAGGATTTGTTGTCAACTCATTTATTACGTCCACCAGATTAATCTAAAGACTTTATATTGTATCTGGTTTCGTCAGAGTCATCCATTGGGGTAGTATTAGTTCAGGAGGATGACAAGCTCCAAGAGCATGTTGTCTATTATCTCAATCGTGCATTAGTTGGTCTCGAACTCAGATACTCCCACATCGATAAGTTAACATTAGTAGCTTTTTATGTTGTTCAGAGGCTATGTCACTACATTTTAATGAGTACAACCACAGTGGTGGTGGATGTTAATCCTTTTCATTATGTTTTGTCCCAACGCATAATCAGGGGGAAATTCAACAAATGGATAGTCATTCTCCAGGAGTTTGACTTGCATTTCAGATCTACTAAATCCAAAAATTACTTAGTTTTTGCAGAGCTTATCTCAAAATTTCCTATGGAAGAGAATATAGTGGTGGAAGATGACTCATTCCCATATGAGTATATCTTTCCGATCTCCACCTATGGTCCCTAGTACGGAGATATCCTTGTATATCTCCATACTTTGAAGTGTCCTACGTCCTTCTTAAGGGAAGAGCGACGTCAATTACGCGTGAATGCGAAAAACTACCTGATCATCGGTGATACTTTATATCGTAGAGGGGTATATTTTGTTTTGTGTCGATGCCTCACCCACGAGGAGGTTGAGTGTGCCCTAAATGATTCCAAATCATTCATAGGGTGGAAGCAGTCACTCCGGTCGAACACAAAACTCCATCTCTTAAGATATCCATTGATGTACTTTATCACACTACGAAATTAGAAGAATGTTTTCTACACTTGGAAAATATAGATGAACGACGCAGAGATGCGTTGACATCAAACAAAGCTCATAAGAATAGGGTAAAAACCAATATGACAAAGCAGTTAACCCAAGAGTTTTCTTTGAAGGGGAGCTTGTCTTGCTCTGGGAACAAGACAAATAACCCCTGGGGGCAAGAAAATTCAAGTCTATGTGGTTAGGTCCCTGTGTTGTGTCGAAGGTCTTGAAAAAAGGAGCGTATGAGTTAACTGATTTTGATGGAAATAAGTTTCCTGATCCTAGAAATGGGCTCTACCTAAAGAAGCACTACGCCTAGCCATGGTGCTTGTTTTTGTAATTTTATTGTATTTATTTTTATATACAATAGTTATCTAGTTAGTGTTTCTTATACAATCCGTTGGTTGTTATAGATGTCAGTTGAGTGGTTCATAGGTTTTTCGTATGGCACTGGCTGCCATACTTGTAACCTGGCTTCAGCCGCATGGGTCATCTATTCACCCTCAGGACAACTAGTTTCCTATGGAGGCGCTTGCTTAGGTCTTGCTATTAATAATGTGGTCAAGTACATGGTTGTTATTGATTTGTTATGGGATGTCGCATCATGTGACATTACCCATTTGGAGGTCAGACTTGACTCTCAACTCGTGGTTTCCCAACTCAATGGAGATTATCAGGTGTGAAACCCTACTTTGTTACGTCAGTTTTTGCAAGTTAGATTACTTGAAATAAACTTTGAATATATTTCATTTAATCACATTCCAATAAATAAAAATACAATCACTAATGCTAATGAAAATTACATACTAGATTGGACCTTAACACACATTTTGTAAAATAAACATAACATATACACTTGGAGCACATTATAATAGCCAAGCAAAATATATATGTGTGTGTGTGTGTGTGTGTGTAAAATTTGTCCAGAGATAGATCGAGTCTTGATCTGAAGATCCTATCATAACTTTATGAATATAAAAAAATATGATCGTAATCCATAAATATTCCTATAGATCTAGGCCTTCTACTTAGCCTCCTCGGTTCCAACTGCCTCCTCGACCTCCCGGTAATGTATAACATCCCCATCTACCCTCCTTAGAAGGCGTATCAGAGTAGTCAAAATACCTACTACAAACTCCTGCATCACAATGAGAATATTCTCTATGCACGTGGTAGGGACCCCTTGGGTTAGCCTAGACATCTTCCCCTCGAGAACTCGAAGTATACTCTGGTCTCCACCCTATGTTGGCCGCACAAAAGTCCTAGGGTTCCCATCGGGGCGTACAGGTCCAATATCTTAATTTTAAAACATTTAAAAACATATTAAGACTCTTGTATATATGTATATAACTTTATGATTAAAATTCATAAAAATCAAAAAACATAAAAAGAAAAATACCTAGCTCTCCCCATGCTTCCCCTAGCGGGAGGACAAGATCATTATCTCCTCGGAAGTCTAGTCTGGCGTATGGGAATTTCTCGAGAGCTATTACTTGTTGCTCCCACCATAGATAGAAGGAATCATCATAGACACTCTAGACCGATCCTCTACCACCTTGACAAAAAAACACCTCCCCCTATCTGGTAAGTCTAGGTCATCGAGGGGAAGGTGGTGCTAGTGCTACTACAGGGCTAATAGAAGGAACTCTCTAAAAGAAGAATGCCACTAAAATAATTGAGTATCCAAATTTCTTCTTGTGCCCTCTTTTGCAATCAGAGAGTTGTCTCCTCATAATTGGGATGGTACCTGAACATTAGTCAAATACTACACCATGCATCCGCTCCACTGCAATCTGCATCTGAGTCCAAGTAGCTAGATGCAACGTAGAAGATCCAACAAGTCTTACCATGGTGCTTACCACTACCTATAATGAAAATATCGTAATATGAACAATAGGGATACATGTCCCCTTCTTATTCGTGCATGGTGGACAGTAAGTGTCAAGGTAGTCCTGGATACTCATAGGGTGACCACCCCTACCTATACCCTCAAGGTTCACGAGAATACCTCTGCGAGACAACCCTGTAATAAAATACATGTCCTCTACTATGACCTCCAAAATATCTCCTTAAATATCAAAGGCACCAAGGTCATGATCCCAGTAGCTGATAAATTTCTCTAGTAAACAGACATTGGCCCTCATGTCGGAAGTGCATTAGAACTTCAACAAACCACATTGTTGTAAAGATTGTAATGTTGGGGAATCCCGTAGAGCTTCTCGATCCATGTCTTTGTGCTTTCTTTCCCTCCACTCTAGCACCATCTTGTACCTTCCCATTGACCATTAGAACCCATCAGTTTCTTTTAATTTTGTCCATTTTGCAATCTTTTCTAGGTCACGCAGCATATGTGACTGTGCTTAAATCACGTCATGTATCATACGCAGATTTCTTTAGAGAAAGTCGTGTATACATGACTACTATGGTAGCATACCCGTGTATGCCGCGTGACCCTTTTAGGGAAGGCACAAAACCATGATTTTTTCACAAAAATAAAAAATTGAGCGAATGAAAAGAAAGAGAAGGGAGAGTCTACCAACCTGCAACTTGCGGATTTCAATTTGGTCCATTGGTTCATCCTCAGTGAGAAGTTGAAGTCAGAGGTAAAAAATTCCCAAATTCGGTAAATTGTCAAATGGTATGTTTTATTTTTGTTTTTAAACTATTTATAGAAAAATTTCAAATTTTTGGACCCATGGTCTATAGTTTAAAAATCAATTTTTATAAATGGACTAATACCATGAATTTTTACTCAGTGCAACAGGTTCAAGATCTTTAAGAAGTTGTTATCCGCTCATATAGGGTAGGATCTGGTCCTCAATATGTACTTTTCCATTTATACCTTATCCATTTTTAACCCTAGGATTACCTCTTTGACAATAGACTATGGTGTTAAACCACTTTTTATCTCGTCTGCATCATTGTTCCTCTGTGGATAGGAACTCCTTTTCATTGGTATCCTATTTTAGAACACTTTATTGTCTTTCTGGTACCCAAGCCATAGTTGTGATAAGTTTGCAGGAGCATTCTTAATAGTTTTTAATGACAAAATGAGCCTCATTTTGCATATTTTACAAGCTATTTGTGTTATAAGGCTCCCCACACTTATGAAGTTTCTTTAGGCCCAGGTATGACTCCTCAAAATAGACTTGAATATCAAGTAAACTTGTTCATTCACACTCATTAAGAATAACTGAACGAGCATCCACATTGGTGGTAGTTTATCACTTTTTCGGACCATGTGGAATATTTACGAAAAAGGAGCACTCTCTTTTCTTCGGAATTGAGAAGAGTATTCTCAGGTATAAGTTTATCACTTTTCTGGACTTGAGGGACTAAACTTAAAGAAAAGGAACACCTGGTATGAGCTTAGTTTTCTCTTTTTTGTGCTCTGGACCCAAACATGAAAAATATTATGAGCATAATTTATGTCTTTGTCATGCTCGCAAAACCTAAAGCAACGAGTTTACTATTGTAATCCCAATTTCTCGTAATCAAATGGATATTTTCGAGTGATCTTTCCTCCTTCACACTCATTAAACTCAGTATATCTGCCACTTCTAAAGGTGCATCGATCTGGTATTAGTTTACCCATTTTTCAGACCTTTCCGACTAAGTACGAAAAAGACATACCTTAGTCCTCCGGGAGGTAAGAGAGTTTTTATGTGGATTTTTTTATACTTTTTCAGCCTCAAAAGACAAAATTGTACAAAAAATAACCCCCTGGAGTCTTCTTCGTAGTTTTCAGACTCTCAAAACATGAAAACACCAACGATCATATACTAGTTCGGGCTCATAAAATCAACGAATCGGTGACATTATCAAACATTATTCTCTCCCTTCTTCAAGCTTGTAAAAAATGAGGAGAGACCTAAGTTGACTTTCTTGGACTCGTTAAAATTTAACAGGAAAGATAAGGAAGAATTACTCTCTTTGGGCTATAAACAGTGGCAGCATGTCCTCCTTGAACAAAGCACTCTCTGAACTTTCCAATACTCATGTTTCAGTTTACACTTTCAGCTCAACTATTACTTCGATTTTTACTCCTCCACTTGTACTTTATACATGGGGAATCTAATCATGTCTCATAAATGACAGATAATTCTAGTTTTCATATTTGTTAGTTAAAGCTGCCTTGGGTCATCTCTGTGTCATTCTCACTATTCAAGGACATGTACCTTCATCTGATTATTATCCCAATTCCCATCATTATCCTATCTGAGAATTGCTTGTGTCTACCTTCCCGTATCTATTTCCTAGTCACTCTTGTGATCCGTTGGAGGATTCATTGCCTTCCTCGTCACATTATGGTTTCTCATCAGCATCTCCTGAAGACAAAGAGCTATATTTTTTATGATGGTACCTTAGGATTCACTACCATTATTGCTGAACTCCTTTGCTTCAGTTGTCAGTATCACTCATTTTCTGACATTCTTTTGAGTTTCTTCCATGTTCAACTTCATCACATCTATTCACATGGTAAGGATTGTACTGATTCCTTTGGATTTCGACGAAGACCTTAGGTTCACCTCTATAACCTAAGTTGCACAATATTGTGTTATGTTCAACTACACAGCTTCCATATTTTGAAGACTCATCATTGTATATTGTGGTTTCAATCCACCTTTTTAATATATGTGGCCTTGTTACCCATATCATATGATGTAATCAAATATTGTAAAGGAGCTAGTGTTCCACTATATTGAACATGGCATCCTCAGATATGATTTTGTATATGAATTTTATTTGTATTGTTTCAAGTACCTCCTCTACTACCTTGGTAACTGAGTTCTCCAAGATTAAATTATTGTAATGTAATTCGGCCATTGCTTCCCTCTGAACTCGTACATTAGGAGGAATTTGTTATCATGTAAAATGGCACTTCTCCCTCTGATTACTGACACCCAATGTGTCGGCACACAAAAGGACAAACTGGATTGAAGTAGCCAAAACACTATAGAAATGCATGAATTTTGATACATCATCATCTGACTAGCTAAATATATTTTTGTTTGGACATTAGGGTTGAATACGAAACTATTTGCATAGCAACCCTCGTATCATACACGAGTATGTGCATTGCAACTCGTGTATACATTTTTAGTGTTATATTTTTATCATTTAATCAATATGATCAAGGATCTTATCTTAGAGAATAATATGCGCAGGTAGCAAGCTTCCTCTTTGTGTCAGCAATCAACCCATCCTCACCCATCACAAATAGGTCATCTACATACAGTAGGACTATCATTGGGTTCCCTTCCTCAACCTTGTAGTAAAGGTTGGAATCCTCTTTACTCTTGGTAAAGCCCAAACTAGTCAGGAAGTTGTCAATCCTGCCGTACCATGTCCTGGGAGCCTATTTCAAACCATATAGAGCTTTCTTCACTTTGCACACATGACTTTCTCTATCATGTGTCTCAAATATGAGTGGTTGCTCCACATGCACTTCCTCTTCCACTACACCATTCAAGAAAGTGGTCTTGACATCCATCTGGCGCATCTTCCATTTCATCATTGCAGCCAAAGAAAGTATTGATCTAATGGAAGTGTATCTGGCTACAGGTGCAAACTTTTCTTCATAATATATCCCTTCCTTCTCGGAGAAGCTACGTGCGACAAATCTTGCTTTATATTTCTCTATGTTGCCATCTGCAGCATGCTTGATCTTGTAGATCCACTTGGAAGTCACAATAGACTTCCCTTTTAGTCTCAGGGCCACATCCCAGACATCATTCTTCATGATCGACTGGTACTCCTTGATCATAGCATCTTTCCATTCTTTCTTTTTTGTCGCTTCTTCATAGTTGGAAGGTTCTTTATCGATGATGTCACATAGCAGGGCTACATAACTGGAGTAGGACCTAGTTCTCTTCCTTTCTCTGCACATTTCTTCTGGAGCGCCATATCACTCTGCACCTTGGATAACCTCTCGTACCCATGTTGGTTTCCTCTTGTAAGAATTCTTCTCACAGGGTGGATCTACAAGTTCCTGAGGTTCTTCCTTTTCTTGATCTTCTTTTGGAGTTGCTTCATTCAAAGTTGTATCTCAGATCCTGGGTACTTATGTTTCTTCAAGATCTTCAACAAGTCTCTTTTTGGATTTGTTGTAAGCTAAGTCTTCTTCAAATGTCACGTCCTTGTTGATGTCTATATTCTTGAATCCTGGGAAATATATTATGTAAGCCTTCGATCTTTCACTATATCCCACAAATATACCCTTCTTTCCTGAGGATCTAACTTCGTTCTCTTTTCTTTCGAAATGTGTATGTACACCGGGAAGCCAAATATTTGAATATGGATGAATTATGGTTTCTTGCCAGAGAATACTTCTTCTGGTGTCTTTTTCTCAAGTACTCTATGCAGAGTATGATTCTGTACATACACAGTTGTCCTAGCAGCTTCTTTCCATAGATGCATAGGAAGATCATGATCATGAAGCATTGCCCTTGTTGCTTCCATAATTGTTCTATTCTTCCTTTCTTCAAATCCATTATGTTGTGGATTATATGGAGTAGTCAACTCCCTCTTAATCCCTGACTCTCTGCATAATTCCTTGAATTCATCTTATGTGAACTCTCCGCCATTGTTTGATCGAAAGGTATTGATTTTATTTTATCTGTGGTTCTCGATCAAGGCTTTGAATTCTTTGAACTTACTGAATACTTCATCCTTTATTTTCAAGAAGTATATCCATGTCTTTCTAGAAATATCATCAATGAAAGAAACATAATATACATACCCGCTTAAGGAACTAGATGACATTGGACCGCATACATCGAAATGAATAATTTCCAAGATTCCTTTTGCTTTGCTCTCGCTACTGGAAATGTCTTATTTGTGTTCTTTCCTTTTTCACATCCTTTGAAAATGCCTTCATGTTTTGTCTGGATTTCTGGAAGACCTTCAACAACTTTGCTTGCAAGTGGTAGTGTACATGTGCAATCCTTCTATGCCAAAGTTCACTTGGCTCTACTAATTCATGGACCAAATCTTGTTCTGGTTGGCCCTTTAATTTGTATAAGCCTCCCTCTTGCTCTCCAATCACTACTGCATCATCTATAGTCTTTCCCTTTGGACACATAAGGACTTATCCATATACAAATGCAACCCTCATACCTTTTGCATCTAATGCAGATATGGAGAGAAGATTATTCTTTATTCCTTCTACAAATAATACATCTTTCATCTTCATATTCTTTCCAAAGTCTAGCTTATAGGAAGCTTCACCACTTCCTTTTATAGGATACTGGGAACCATCCCCAAGATTCACTTTGTGGGGTGACTCATGTTTGAATAGTTTCACAAAGGATTCTTGAATCCCATCATATGCTTGGAAGCCCCATTATCTATGAGCCAATCATTGTTTCCATGTGTAACAGTTCACGTAAGGGAAGAAATCAAAACATACTCTTCATTACTTAAAGAATCTGCACTTTCTTATTTGACTCTCTTCCTGGGAGGTTCATCATCCTCTGCAGTGTGAGAATGATGTCTTCTTTTGTTGTCCTTCTTCTTATGAGATACACCTTTATTTCTAGGACAATCTCTGGCAAAGTGTCCTTTCTCATCACATGTATAGCATATAAATTTAGATATTCTAGGGTTATCCTTCTGATTCTGCTGAGATTTCTTACCTTTGAGATGATGGTTGTCCCTTCCGAATTTCTTGGTTTGTGTTGTCAAAGCTTGATATTAATTTCCCATCTTTTCTTCTTGAGATACTATTTGAGCTTCTTCTTGTGAGCATTCCTCCCACATCCTACTAAAAGTGATTAAATTTCTTCTAGCACAAATCCCTTGAATAAATGAGTCCCATGACCTAGGGAGACCATTCAAGGTGGTCATCACAATTTCTCCATTCTCTACTTATTCTTCCACAACTTCAAGTTGTTCTTTGATTTGAGAGACCCTTGTAAGGTATGATTGTATGGCCTCTACATTCTGGATCTTTACATTCTTCAACTGATTTCTCAAAGTCATCTTCTGATTTATATTCTTCCCCTCAAATAGCTTGGTCAAGGAATCAAACATCTCTTTAGGTGTCTTTACGAAAGACATCTATGGTATAAGGTGATCCTTGATAGAATCAACAATGATCCTCTTGGCCTTGACCAATTTAGTCTTGTGTAAGGCTTTAGCCTCATCTCCCTCTGGAACTGAAACCTCTCCACTTATGTAGGTGTCTAATTCATTTTCTTCAAGAACAAGTGAAATCCTATACTTCCATGCTCATAACTTATCAGCTCCTTCAATATTTTCATCAAGCTTGGTGTAATGAGGCATCTTTAATGAGAACCTCAAATGGAAATACAAAATATTTAGATCTTACCACTTTGAGATACCCGAACTGGATCTGGAGCTAATCTTTTGCAGTGTTGATTTTCTGGTCCAGGGTCAAATTAGGGTTTGACTTTCCCAGAGTTCTACCCAACCAAAAACTTCAATATTAGTCTCTAAATTTTGATTTTGAGGAGGAGAGAAATCCTATGTTGGGATCACTCAAAAATTTCACTTATGTGAAAATCCCTAATTTCCCACAGTAGTGAAAGGTCAAAAACTGAAAATGCTCGGAATCAGATTCTGCTTCGACAAAAAGATGCACCCTTCAATGGAGAGTTACCCTAGCCTCCTTTTCCCGATGATATGTGGAGAAAGACCCAAAAAGTAAGAAGTCCTAGCTTCTCCAACTGCACAGTGTCTTCTTCTTAGGTTAGCTCTGATACCATGTTATATTTTTATCATTTAATCAATATGATCAAGGATCTTATTTGAGAGAATAACATGCACAACAATAATCACAAAAGAAACAAAGAATTTTCCTCGGGGAAACCATTAAAGAGAAAACCATGCAACTCCTTAGAGATAGAATGAGCACCAATAGCAAAATTTAAACCCAAAGACACAAAGATGATCTCTGATAGTTGTTCTCTCTCTCACTTGTGCAAGCTTCTCCTCTCTCACTCATGCGCTACTGTTGAGTGAGTGTGTGTTCCAAATAGAGAGTCTCACTCTCTATTTATACTTGTTTTCCATCAAGGATAATTTTAGGGGTGAAATTTAGCCCATGGGCTATTTTTAGGGGTTTTTCTCCAAAAATAGATTCACCATTTTGCATTTTTTGAAGCCCTGTTTCACCCAATTTTGACGGGGTAAACTTTTTTCACCCTAAAAATCACCCAATTATTATATAAACGATATAAAATCCTTGGAAATTAAAATATTTTTTGAAAAATATCGCCAAACATTTTACAATTGGCGTTTTGAGAATTGGTAATATTCGCCAACATTTATACACTTTTAAATAAGTATGGTTCCTTAAAATCATCGCTATTTTCCACTTGAAATTTACTCTACATGGCCAACTTCTCTAGGAGAGTCTAATAACCCTAATACAACTCAACTGTGGGGACTATTTCCCTGAATTACAATGGAGGGTTAACCTCAATGACTTTACATGACTTTATTATATTAATGACTCTCCCGATCGGAGGAACAAACATCTCCGTCGAGGTACAATAAGAAATATACAAGTGAATACATTATGAAGTTACAAATAGATCAACATTTAGGGCTTGCACCCACAAGTTTCCTTAAAGGAAGTCATGTATCATACACCACTTTCCAGTATCAATAGTCGTGTATGCCTTAATTCATAGTTAAAAAATATAAACACGATTAGTCGAGGACAATTGGGCCCTTAATCATAACTATCCCAATTTGCTCAACCATCTCAACCTTCAAAACCTCTCTCTTTCCTCATGTATAAATAGAGGGTAGGGGGTGAGGCTAATGAATCATACTTAGTAGAGCAAAGTTATGTTGGTGGTTTGCCTTCAAATATCTTGGAGTAGAATAACTCAATGTCCTTGGTTTGCAGAGGAGCACTTGTCTCAGATGTTGGGTTGTAATCTCACCACACTTGTTTATCAATAAAGAAAGTTCTTCTTCCAATATTGTGTCTTTGCACTCTTGTATATTGTGATTTATGAGTTATCTTATTGTCTCATTATGAACATGTTATTTCATTAACCATTGATATAATATATAAGATATTGCAGGAAGATATTGTTCTTTGCAAGTGATTGGAGATACCCTGGAAGCTGTGGAAGCAAGTTGAAGAGAAGAAGAAAAGCAAGGATCGACCGTCATAAATAAGCTATGCTCAGTTTTCTTCCTATATCTATTTCAATTTCTGAAATGGTTGATTGTCTACAAGTTAGTTTAGTAAGATGGTAACCTCAGAGGCCCTAAGTTATAAGGGTGTGTTTTCCTGAACAACACTTACTTGATGAATACAACTTATGGTTGACCTTCTTTGGGATGAACTAGGGTTTGATGAAGAAATCCTAATTTTCCAGTTGACATCACTAGAATGGTTGAGTGATGCAAAATATGTGCCTTCCCACGGCGAACTATATTGTATCTTGATTTTTTTGAGATTGATGATGGAGTCTCCGAAAAACTGAAGCCCTAGTTCTTCCCAACAATAGTGTCTCGTCCAAAATTGAAACTTCTTGGAATTTAGTTCTGTTTTCACAAAAATATGCGCCCTTCTGCGGCGAGTTGAGTGAGCCCTCTTTTTTTATTGATTTTTCGAGGGATTTGTTTGAAATAACAATCCCTAGTTGTGCGGTGTCTCCTTTCAGGGTGGCTTTGATACCATGTTAAGTTTTCTTAATTGCTTAGATGATATTCTAAAACAATTTACAATAATAGGATCACTGAAAGAACAAAAAACACAGTAAGACAAAGAACACAAATTTTTTCCTTGGGGAAACTGCCAGGGAGAAAACCCCGCAAAAATTCCTCAGTATAGAACTCAACTAGAGCAGTGGAAAACCCAAGACAACTCTTTCTATCTTCTTCCTTGCGCACTTCTTCTTCTCTCTCTTGCAAACTTGCTTGAGTGAAGTGTGTACAAATGAAGGGGGGTGGCTCCCTATTTATATTTGACTCTTGACTTGACCTAAAACCTAGCAAGATCAACTTGTCTAACTAACAAGGCTGACTTGTCTAGTAAGACACCAAAAATAATATTTATTATAATGACACTTGGGTATTATTGACCCAACTTACATCCGGAGGTTTACATTGATCCATTTAAGGACTCTTACATGACCAGTCTCATATCCTGAAGGAGGAATACAATCAGTACATCTAGAATATCTTCTGAAGTTACAATACTTTAACATGGTTACCATGATGAAACCCTTGATGCAAAGGTGAAGCCATTATACTTGCATAGGATATGTTTATCATGTCGTCCTTGTACCTTGGAAATGTCATTAAAGATTAAAGAATCCCTTGTTGATGATGATATGCTTCAAGAAATACATGATGAAGACTTTGCTTGATTTTGATGCCATGATGATATATAGTAACCTTACCCTTGAATAAATTCTTGAAATATGTGATTTGACGGTCCGTGGAGCCACTACATGTTTGATGGTTCCCCTTGTGGAGCTTGAAGCCCATTGCACTTAGTTGTAAAAGTTATTGAACCCACACACATCACATGTGGACCACTTGATGGACATGGTATTGGTTCATTATAATGATGATGTCATTGTGTCCTTCATAATAAAGGTCATGATGATGATCTTGTTGTGGTCATGAAGCTCTTGGACATGGTAATATTTATTTGATATCCTTGATGGTGGCTTATGATGATTGAACCCACATCGACATCAAAGAATCCCTCTTGCTTGATGATGATGATGAATTCATATGATAATGAAACCCTTGTGCATGGCCTTAAAACCCTTCTAAATGCTTTAAGAAACATTCAAAAATTTATCAAATCAATTTTTGATGTCCTGCACAAATTGAAGAAAATAATAGTAAAAGACCAAGTAATTGCAAATAATCCCATAATAAGGAGATAGACATCGTCAATCTCTTTCCATTGATATGTGGAGCGTATCTTAACTCCTTACGGATGATGAGTTTTGATTTTTTTAAGTTAATGTATTAATTTTCTCCTTTACAAGTAGGTCAGCTTGCTAAAAGAATTCAATTAATTTTTAATTAAAACTACTACAAGTCAGCCAGACATGTGAATAAATCCTCCATGGCATATATAAATAGAAGATCAAACATTGCATTTGTGCATCAATCAATTCTCTCTTTGGTATTTCACAGCTCTTGAAAAAAAGTGCGAAACTTTGTGGAGGAGAAATTTTTCGGCATCTTTGAGGATTGAAGAGATTCACTAAAATTTGCATA
This sequence comes from Pseudotsuga menziesii, assembly GCA_001517045.1. NCBI lineage: Eukaryota > Viridiplantae > Streptophyta > Pinopsida > Pinales > Pinaceae > Pseudotsuga > Pseudotsuga menziesii. Next base: position 186,840 of record LPNX010776296.1, read on the forward strand.
ACTTTCTCATACGAAATCATAATTACAAAATTATTGTCTCGTTGGAAAGGTTATTGCAAGAGCTATGTGATGACATGATCTAGAGTTTCTTTTGGTTTGTTTATTGTCTCTCCATGTTGTGATATTCGAAAAAGTATGGTTCATGCTTCTGGGTTTCTCTTGTGATGACACACATTAGGGGAATTTTGAGTTAAAAAATGGACCTCCAAACAAAAAAAGTACTATTAAAATCATTTTTTTAAGAATCATTCACAATCTAGAGAATGGCATCATCTATTATAGTTGAGTTGGCATTACTTGAGTTAAGGTTGCTTATTTGTGATATTCTAAATGGTTGATGAAAATTTATGGTTAACCATGGTAGTCTACAAGTACTTTTACACCTAGAGTAAAATACTGATGTATTTTCACACATTTTCAATAAAATATATTATTCTTTTAATATATTTTGAAAAAGACAATATATGTCTTTTCACTTAATATGCATGTCTTTACACAATTTTCAATAAATGTTATATTTATCATTTTTTTCTAAATGTTAAAAATATATTTTATTTACACTTTTTTATTTATGAATATATGATATATTCATCAATTTTTCTTAATCTAAAAAATAACATATAATTATATATTTTAGTTTAACTTTATTTTATTTTGTTATTTTTAAAAAGTATTAACAAGTTTTCTAATACTTTTAAAATATGTTATTATTAGATATGTATAAAAAAAATTACAATAAAATCCATTACAAAATAATAAATTTATAAAAACTTAATTTAAAAATTAACTTTCAAAAAATTAATTTCTAAACAACAAAACATGACATTAAAATGTAATACTTTACTAAATTATATTCCGATTAATTAGAAATCACAAAACATTACATTATACAAAATATTAAAATCTAAGTTTTAAAGATTAGATTCAAGTATAAAATATATGTACTAACCTATATTAAAATAAAAAAATTATTAAAATCAAAATTTGGAATGTATAATAAATATATTAATAAAAATATTAAAATAAGAAATTAAATATTAAATTTATAGATCAACTAATATGTATCAATTAATTATAATTTTCTCAAATTTGATTTAGATTATAGTTTATGTTATATTTCATTTAAATTGTAAGATAAATTAATATAAAAATAAGGGAGAAATCATTTTTTCTTTTTTATCAAAATGGTGCATGCATGTCGTCAATTGTCGCCCAGGTTCACAGGATATTAATCATCGCCCAGGTTCACACGATAAGAATCTAGCCGGCCTGGTTGGGAGGCAGGGAGTTCTGAATAGAGATGCAATAGAATGGAATCTTCTTGTTGCTTCGACCTCGACTAATACACTTCATTTCATTATTGTGCAAAAACAATCATCGATGGTTGTTATGTTCCAATCGTTGGTGGTATGTTCCAAGAGTGTCCAAGTTACTTAATAAATCTCAGGAAACGGAGAAAACAACAACCATTTCATGCCCACCAATCAATGTAGCAGAATAAGTAAGAGCACCACCAAGACCAAGGGCATTATTCAAGGGGAAGAGTTGCATCCACACTGTTACCTGGGGCTTGAACTCGTACCTCATATTTCTACTATCTATCAAATCACTTGGCGAAGTTAACCATAACTACCAATAAAAAGGGTACCATATACAAAGGCGTGGGCAGGGGAAGATACCATATCCCTTTTAGTAGTCTGAGTTCCGGTTGTTAAACCCATTGATCCAGTTTAAAAACCATTTCCCCTCGCTAGAATCTATATCCAGATTAAAATAATTCAGATCGATAGCCATAGTTTGTTGTTCGTGTTCATGATTGATATTATGAAGTTCATGATGCAGCTACTGACAATCCAAAGTTAAATATTTCTCACTAGCCAAAATTTGTTAATATGGAGTTGTTGGCTGCTCAGCTGAGTGTAAAATCAAAAAATGGATCATCACTAACATATCCTTTAGTGTGTGGTAGCACCAAATCGTTGTTCACAAACTCCTTAAGGTCGGTCTTTCAGGAGCATAAACCATAGGCTAGCTCAACTCCAGGAAGAAAAAGAAGAGGAATAATTCCCCTACTTATTCGGATGTGAGATCTTGAACTATAGGTAACAATTTTTTTCCTATATTGATCTTGACTCCATTGTTCCTTTTGATTTTGTCAAAATCACTAAGAAAATCAAGTTTCAACTATTTACATTATTCTGGTGATGGTGAAGGAAATGTTGGATCTCTTTTTTATCTCATTGCCTTTATGTTGGATCCTTGATTTTTCAAGACATCAATATAGCCAATGCTTCCATAGTTTGTCCATTCGAGAATATGGAATCCATCACTACAACAAATTTGAATTTTATGGGTGGTTGTCTTCCGCCTCCAAAAGTCACTTTTGTGGGTAGTTTTGGCTTTGGAGGCGGTCTTTACAAAACCATCCCTAATAGCACCAACGCAAAAAGTTTTGAATTTTAGGGGCGGTTCTGGGAGAGATCAAAACCGCCCCTAAAAGTGACTTTTGGGGATAGTTATAAACCCCCCCCCAAAAGTCACTTTAAAGGGCGGTTATAATGCCCCTCACAGATGCCTGGTTACAAACCCCTGTCATAGATACCTACAAGGGCAATTTCAAACCCCCCTCGTAGGTACCTACGGAGGCGGTTCAAAACCCCCCCTAAAACTCTTTACAAACCTTTGGGGGTGGTTATAAACCCCCGTCGTAGGTACCTACAGGGGCGGTTCAAAACCCCCTTAAAAGTATTTATTACAAAACTTTGGGGCAGTTATAAAGCCCCCTCATAGGTACCTACGAAGGTGGTTCAAGACCCCCCCTAAAACTCTTTACAAACCTTTGGAGGTGGTTATAAACCCCCCTCGTAGGTACCTACAGAGACGGTTCGAAAGCCCCCTTAAAACTCTTTACAAACCTTTGGGGGAGGTTATGAACCCCCCTCATATAAACTGACAGAGGGGGGGGTTTGAAGCCCCCTCATTGTAACATACAATGGAGAGTTTTGAACCCCCCTCGTAGTGACATATGAACTCAGTTTAAAACCCCCCTCATAGCCATAATAAATTGTAATAAGATCTATTTTATTTGAAACATCAATATTGCAATATCATTAGGGCACAAAGGAATCGAACCTTCAACCTCCTACTTGTAAAGTAGGCACTCTACCATTGAGCTAGAACCCTTTAAGAATTGGGGAAAGGGGAAATATTAACACCAAAGTTGCATCATTTGTAATTCTAAGAAAAGAATACTAATCTGAGTTCCTGTTACACGAAAATATCTCTATATATATACTAACATTGACAAATTGGATATAATTATGCAATCTCGATGATATTTCTCTCTCTCTCTCTCTCTCTCTTTATATATATATATATATCACAAATGAATGTAAATAATGATATTTATAGGAGATAAAAATTTTAAACCAATCACATTAGCAAAAATAACCAATATCTCTCAATTTTAAATTAATTCTCTCTCAGGGCCTGGACATACATATCTGTTTCATCCAATAATGAGCAGTGCTTAGTAATAATAATGGATGTAGTCCCCGCTCTCTGATCAAAACAAGCTTGCCAGCAAGCCAATCGATATAGTATATGAAGATGCAGATCAATGCATAGATTTAAGTCAATATAGGAAAACTAGAAGTAGAAGAAACCCATATAGGGCTAGTAGCTTGTCAACAAGCCAATCGATATAGTATATGAAGATGCAAATCAATGCAGAGATTTAAGTCAATATAGGAAAACTAGAAGTAGAAGAAGCCTATATAGGGCTAGTAAAGAAGACTAGTGTGAGAAGGCTGGGAAAGGAAAAGAGATCAATCTCTATCAGAGGAATTCTCTTGTGATTACAATTATTTCAGTGATTTTCAGTCTTCTAAGACAAATTCTGATTTATCCAGGCAAGAGGCCAGAGCTTCTTCTCCTTATTCAACTTTAAGACACACTATGAGAACTCCAAGAGTTATAAATCTTACACACGTGGACTTGGATGAGTTGAAACGGTGTTTCAATCTAGGATTTGGTTTCAACTATGAAGAAATTCCTGATCTCTCAAATACATTGTCTGCTTTGGAGTTATGTTATGCAATCGACCAGAAATTTCAAGATGACAACCATCAGAATTCCTCTCCTGTGTCTACTCTTGATAACATGGATTCCCCAAACAATGAAGGCTATGCACAATCTCCTATTGCCAACTGGAAAATCTCCAGTCCAGGTCAGTAATTAAATATTTTCTTCAAGTGCGTTCTTTAAATTTCCATGTAAAGTCAGGATCTATGTTGACTAACTATGTTTCTGGACCAGAAATTTCAAGATGACCACCGTCAAAAATCATCTCCTGTGTCTACTCTAGATAACATGGATTCCCCAAACAATGGAGGCTATGCACAATCTCCTATTGCCAACTAGAAAATCTCTAGTCCAGGTCAGTAATTAAATATTTTCTTCAAGTGGGTTCTTTAAATTTCCATGTAAAGTTAGGATCTGTATTGACTAACTATGTTTCTAGACCACATGGGGTCTACCAGACTCTGAAGATTATCAGCAAAATACTTTCTTCTTTCTTTATTGCAAAGTTTGTATATTTTTTGCTTTACCCATCTAAATATATGGGTGTAGCCAAGAGGCTATATGAAAGACTACAAAACCCAAAGATGCTTAGCTAAAACCAACCTTACTCCAAAATTCATGCCAAAACACAAGAAACCATGCTTTATTATGAATAATTACCTTACTTGGTGTGATGGTGCTCAGATTATAAAAATGGTGATTATAATAAAGGAAATGAAAGTGATGGAAAAAATAGGTAAAGATAAGTAAGGAGTTGTTTGATAAGTGCAAAATTGACCAAAATTGATACCCAACAAAGAGGCTATTAAAGCTAAAAGGAACATCGATTATATGAAAATACTTGAATTTAGGGAAAGACATCGATTATATGGAAATAAACAGTGGTTCACTTCAGCTTGAATATAACAAAATGAGTGTAGTAAATATCATCTACCATAGCCCAAAAGGTGTTTACATACCGGGTATTAAACCGACACCTAACACCCTTGCCACTTCTATACCAAATGGTCCAGTCCTACATCTTGTCTTTTAAATTAACGGATTAATGCTAGAAATATATTATTGAAAAGTGTAGCTCAAGATAAAAGTGAACAGAGATCTTCATATTCAGAAAATGATGCCTGGGACCTAGTTATGCAGATCTAAAACAATAACACTGACTGGATCATAGCACTCTGCCTTGGAGGGTGTTCTTTTCTCAACAGCAGGATAAATTTCCTCCAAAATATCAGCACTGGTGAACTCATCAGTGGTAATATATCCAATATCGAAAGCATCATACTGCACATAATTTCTCAGGTTAAAAACAAGCTCAAAATTTTTTGCTATTTTCTCTCTTTGTTTTCCAAAAAAGAATCATCCAAATAAAGAACAAGGTGATACATCATATTTTGCAATTGCATGATAAGCTACCTAAAAAAGATCAACAATTCTAAACTAATCAATAGTGATGAATCTGATTTTAAAAGCTTATTCTTAACTCAACTTAGTATTCTCTATACTTCATTTTATTTGTCAAAACAGAAAACAAAGAAGCAAAAAATGTACTCTTAAATTTTTCCCACAACTTCATACCAACGCAGTCAGGCATTACCACAGTATTATAGTTTGGTCAATATCCTTCAATAGCAAATGTTAGGTTTATCTTCAACTCATAAAACCGTCAAGGTTTTAACATCACAATAATACTTCAAACTTCAAAGATATGGAAAACCACTGCAGATAAAAAATGCAGCAGCCTGGCTAAGAAGAAAAAAACATTAATTTAGAAAAAATATTTATATGATTAAAGTATACGAATCATATTTATACCTAGATATGCTTATATTATACTTCATATACTGGCAGGGCTGCAAAAAAAAACAGGAAAGGCATGAAGTAGAGTTGTAAGGGACCATAAAGGTTATATCTTGGCTATACCTTCATGGAGGATATTGGGATAAGTGTTATTAAACAGAAATTAAAGCTTCAATTACTGGAACAAAGACACATCTTAAACTTGGGATCAACAATTTCGAGGCAGAGAGAGACTCGAAAATCATTATTAATCTGATGCAAGAAACTTCATTAGCCTCGGATTGAAAAATAGATAATCAAATCAACTGGTTAAAAGAAGTTTCTTCGGGTTCAATGAATAGCATATATCATCATCTCAGGCTCTTGGCCAATACGGTAGTTGGTTGATTACCCAATCAATCCATCATCCTGGAAGACTGCAACCTTACTGTGCTTGAAAATACCTCTATTAAAAAATAAATAAGTTAGAAAGAAGAGCTACTATAGTCATCAACAAAAAAATACATTTAGATCCAATTGAAAGGCCCCTTGATTCACTTTTGTTGGCATTGATGTTTTGAAACCTTAGTAGAAGGGGGAGTCTCTTCAGTTTCAATCAATGTTTTAAGTAAATGCCAGGATGCCACCAACTCCCTTGTCCTGAGCATTAATTTCTCTAGGTAGGAAATTATAGCGGGCATGTTTTCCATGTTTCCTGTCATTATGTTCATTTCGCTTCTCTTGCTATGGCCTTAAAGGGTGCCCTCAAACTAGACTGTTCACAGACCTGACAAGTAACAAGAAATCCAGTTGATTCTAGAGAAATTATAGAGTAAAGGGGTTGATGGGATGTTAACCCCCATTACTGAAGAATTTGAAAAATGGTACAAAGCCACTATAAGGTTGGGTGAAATTAGTAGCAAAGTGAAAGGAGAGTCATCAAAGTGGTTAGACTCCTAGGACCCAAGCCAGATGAAATTTATATTCAGTAATAGCGAAGTATATGGAGGTTCATCAAGTAGCCACAAGTCTGGGAGAACGATTGATGCATGTTGAGGTAGAACAAACTGAATCAAATAAAGAGCACAAGAAGTGCCTAGATTCCATGCATACAAAGTTGATGCAAGCGGAGGCTAAATGACAAAAGAATGGTGCAAGAAATATAGACTGTCACTGAACTAAGTAAGGAATGTAATGACCCATCAAATACAATTGTAGCTTTGCTTTGAAAATTGACTACCTGAAGGCAACCTTTGAAAGAGCAGACATGGAAAAGAATAAAAAAAGCTAATATTTTTACAAGATCTGGCAAAATCTTGGCATGCATGCCTCTCTTTTACAAGGATGACAATGTCTACACATTGAATAGTGAAAACAAAGGCAGGACTATAAAGGAGTGATATGTCTCCCTTATCTGTTTTGGTTGGTTTCTCAGTAGTTATCTTGGACCCTAAGAACAAAAGGTTATTATACTCCAACCCTATTCTTGATAGTAAGATAATCATGTTTACTACAGGTTGTAAAACTGCATTTTTACTAAGTTATACTTTATCAACGAGAAAACATGTTAAGAAGCGTATTTTGATGTTGATCAGCAATCCCTGGGCATGAAATGCTTGAAAAAAATCAGTTACAATTGTTTCCTCGTTAGAATGTACAGAAATTTCTAATCACAAGCATTGTTCTTTAATATAAATCATACTTTACAAGGGAAAAGACATAAGGAATGTTCAAATCAGCAATCCCTGGGTGTGAACTGCTTTAAAAAACTTTGTTACAATTGTTATTTCATTAGAATCTAAATTAATTTCGTACTGCGAACTTTGCTCCTTCACAACTAGGGAACATCTTTTTACTCGAAAAAATAAAGGCAATATTAACAAATTAAAAAACATGGAGTTTTTCAAAGTTTCAAGACACTACTATGAATGGCCTAGACCATCTAAAGCTTCGAACCAAACAAGCCTTACCAATATTTAATAAATTGGCATTCTATGAATATATATCGCTAGCCTAAATATAACTAATGAAACATTGGCATGATATAAATAAAAGAAATCAGCCAATGAGGCCCAACAGTATAAACTCCCTAAATGATACTAGTTTTCTTAAACCCTAGTGAAGTAGCTGCTAGTTGAATTGTTTGACCTGCAGTCAAAAATATACTTCAGAGCTCCCAACATATAGAGGTTAAAATGGTAAACAACAACTACATCAGTGTCATATATTTATTATATAACCATGTATCCTATCTTTCTCCAAGCCCATTCCATGCAAATGAAATCACACCAATATTATTTATATATGCAGCAAAAATCCTTGTTGACAAGCACTCCCCAGATGAAACTAGATAATATTTTGTATGAGGTGTCAACTCTTTCATCAAGGCAATTCCAGTTAGAAGTTGCTAAAACTCCTGCAATAGCTTTGAAATATCATAATAAAAAATTCAGATGCATCCTTTTAGAGATAGTGAAGATAAATGTGATGGTTATAATACAGCATTCAAGACCAGAAATGTTTCTAAGGATATCCCAAATTTAGCATATTAGGTATTAACATTTCACTTCACCCTTACAAGCACCCTTGATTTGTCGAAATGCATTTGATCAAGGAAACAACAATGGTGGATAACAATTTTTTTTACCATGACATGAATATGAAATGTAACAAAAGGAGGAAGATTAGGAATTTCTTTCTATAAATAAAAGATAATCAACCAATAACCTAAAGGCATGATGACTCCATTAAGAGAAGACAATAAGGTCTTTCAATGACCATCACTATACCTAAAAAGCATGCTGCAACATCAATCACTGAAACTGGACCAAATCCTAGATTGCAAGCAAGGGTATTAGCAAACAACCTAGACATGACGGCTACAAGACCATTTCCCAATACTATTGCCTTCGAAAAGGTCAACTATAACCATTGTGCATCAAAATTAAAGCCCTCTTGACATGTTCAGCAACAAGTCATGATTCAAGTATTCTTCAGACATAATTACTTATATTTTCCTGTTTTAGTCATTGTCTTTGGGCACATTTTACGAGGAGATGGAAGTGAATATTTGAAAACAAAAAGAGGTTTTTGTTAAGCATGGGATGATTCACAAAACATCCTTCATTTTTTCAACAGCTGTAATGGTTTGGAAGATTCGAAGGGACCTTTACAGCTTATTTATACAGGTTTAAACAATAAATTATTTATGTTTTGAAGATTCGAAGGGACCTTTACAGCTTATTTATACAGGTTTAAACAATAAATTATTTATGTTTTGGTCATTATCTTTGGGCGCTCTTTCCTAACAACTGGAGAAGAATTTGTAAACACTACGGGAGGTTTTTGTCAATAATGGACTTATCTAAAAAATCCTCTCTCCGTTTTCACACAGCTATCACGCTTTAGGAAATATAGGTGGTTCTTTGAGACCCTTTTTCTCATAATTTCGCCTAATTCACCTCATACAAAAGATTTAGTCATTAAATTAATAAATTCTAGAGCACGAGTTCAAGTCACATGAAACTCCATCATGGAATTAGTGGTCAAAGTCAGATACCATCAATGCATCAGTAGAACACCACATCAAATATCTGACGACAAATGTTGAACATGATGGTTCTTGTTTAACATTGCCAGTGCACTAAAGCAAGTATCATACAAATGCCGAGTGTTATAATAGCAACTCACCAAGCTCTATCAAGCTTACAAAACCTACCAAGTTCCAACACAAAAGACAAAGCAATCTCAAGGACATTCAATTGCTTTAACCTTGAGAACTGGCTCATGTATCTCTACTATCCTTAATCTTGATAATGAGCTGCATTTTGTTAGTGGTTTGTAGGTGTTTCTCTTCACAAACTTGATAAGCTACTACATGAATCAACTCCCACAATGAACATTGACAGGAAGCAAGCTAATGTTATGATGGAATATGTCACAACTCCTGTTGTTGTTCCCAAATATCTCAACCAGCATACATAAACTTTTTCCAACCAATAACAATGATATTATTCCCTTGTTTAGCAGCGATTTCTGTCAATTTGTGGATTTGTTTTCCCAACAGTTTGACAAAGCATTGATCTCAAATGGCCACCGCAACTCTTTTAGATCCATTGCAACTCTTTTTGTGGTAGATATAAAGCAGAATCTTCCACCATTTATTTTAGTATTCACCATTGATGTGGTTAGTTAACAGAAAGTTCGATACTTAAATTTTGCTAAATTTTAGAGCCATTGCAACTCTTTTTGTGGTAGATCTAAAGCAGAATCTTCCCCCATTTATTTCAGTATTCACCATTGATGTGGTTAGTTAGCTGAAATTTCGATACTTAAATTTTACTAAATTTTGCTTTCCCTGTCAAGCCCAAGAACATCTCCCTCATGAATTCCCTAATCATAAACCCAAAACCAGAGCAACTGATGCCCAAACTAGATCCCTCATTTAGCAGTAGCACCATCCAGCAACCCGTATCTAACCCAGTTCCTCACCATGACTTGCCTCTGCCTAAGGAACCTCAGCCTTCCTCCTTGGAGGTAAGCGACCAATCTAAAACCTCTTTCCATTGCTAGTTTTAGGCCTTGGCATATGTGATTGTCAAAACCATAATTCGCCTTGCCAAATGTAGCTCTCATTTTTCCTAAAATTTGACAAGTCCAAAAGTTCACGTTCCTATTTCTAATTCCATCTGAGCAAAAAAGGCATATGAGTAAATTTGCGTATGCTGACTCTGTCATGGAAAAATGTTAATTCAACTTGTTTATCACAATTAACAAATATGCTAACTCTATAAAACCTAAAAAGCCTAATCTGACTTTAGTTATCCTAGCCTTACATGCAAAGGAAATCATTTACCAAGGTTGTTGTTACCAAATTTACTAAGCAGGAAAACTAGATCAATTGGAAAATTTCATTCATTACAAATAATATGTGTTGAGTTATGCTTGCCTAAAAAAGAAATTCACTGGAAAGATTGTTTTTGGCAGAATTAATTTAGAAGTGAGTTTCTTATCCAAATATTGCATGCAAATTACAAATTTTCAGCTTCAGTAAAAGACAGATTTGATGAGTTTTAGCAATTTGGATGTTATTTTATGGAGAATGGCCAAGGAGGAGGTGCAAGCAGAACTAATTTCCAGCAGTTTAGAGGTAGAGATGCACTCTGGAAGAGTTACAGCGTTCCAACTTGACAACTCAGCATTACAAACAGTCATATTTAATGATGGGCTGACCAGTTTTGGCACTATTTTTGGGCAAACCTGTATGCTAGTAATTGTGTTGGGACTGACCTTGGTTGGTGGATAGGGAAATTACTATTTACATACCCTCCTAGTATGCACTTTTGAGAGATGACAATAATTTATCTGAACTACTTCAGCACCATAGTTATAGGTACCCACAAAAATTAACCAAGTGAAAGGCCCGACATCATGGCTGAAGATCTGATTATATTGTTATGGGTCTTTTTATTGGTCTAATTTTCCACTCATCTCAGGTATATGTTTCAGCCTTTATTCAGAGGAGAATCCTTCAAAAATCTGGTTTGAATGTGTTCTCAAACAATGAATTGCCTCAGAAAACATTATATTGTTGACTGTAGGGATGACATGACAGTAGAGTTTCAGTACTTAGCAGTGTATCCTCTCACAGAGTAGCGCCCACATTAAGTTTTATCTGAGAAGATTGTATGGAATTCACATAAAACAGCAAGAGATTAATAAAAGATGTGCTGTACAGGATGCACACAATGAATTTTATGTGAAACAAGAAACAATGATGTTGTAGCATGGCAAGATGAACGAGTAATGAATGTCATGTAAATGCCAGATGAGGTGTAGGATCAGCTGTCAAGACTGGGGCCCAAGTCTCAATTAATCATAATCCCCGATTGGCTCTTTCCCCAAATAATCCGACTCAGATCGTTTCCCCATAAATCGCACTTTTTTTTCCGTATCGATGCACGTCCCTGCAAAATCACGATTAATCGTTTTTAATCGGCGTTTTTTTTACCAGCGGAAAAATAAAACGTCAAAATCATGGCCAGACGCCGGCAGCCTTTAGCATTTAGTTGTCATTTCGTTTAGAAAGAAGTTCATTTTTATTTGTTGCGGCGAAGTTCTGGTGAGCTCTGGTGTTCCACGCCCATTCCCACGTTGTTCTGGTCAGTAGTGTTCCATGCCCATTCCCACGCTGTCTCAGTCAAGAGAAAGCTTTGGTGTTCCACGTTGTTCTGGTCAGTAGAGAGAAATCCGTCGTCGCCGATTCCATCCCTCGTCGTCGATTCCATCCCTCGTCGCCTGTACCAGCGCCACTCAAGCTTCCATCCCTTCCAGACTTCAATGCTTCCAGCGGCCCAGCTCCACGCAGGTTCCAGACTTCAAATTTCAGCCCCCACGTCCGCACTATTCAACTCCACCCGGTAGAGTTCAACGCCATTCAGCTCCACCTCCGTTTCAAGGTTGTAGTAAATTAAATTTTAAGAATCTTAGATTATTTACTGTGTAATATATTATGGACCATGTAACATGTAATAAATTTTTTATTAATATTTATTTGACTGTTTAATTACTAATTATAATATGTGTAATTATTAATATTTATTTTTTACATGTGTAATTATTAATATATTATTTGACTGTGTATTATAATTTATTGACTATGTAATTACAATAATTTATTGACTGTTTATTATAATTTATTGAATGTGTATTATAATTATAATTTATTTGACTGTGTACTATAATTTATTGACTTTGTAATATAATTAATTTTATTAATTATTGGCTGTAATATAGATTATATTAATTATTAATAAATTAATATTTATTAATAATCAATAAATTATTGTGTTAAAGGCTGCAAGCTTCCTTATACTGTTTGTTGTTGTTTCTGTTACAGGATTCGAAGTTTGATCTTTGGGCCTTTGGCAGCCTGTTATAGACATATACAGCAACCAGCCACATAGTGAAAATGCCCAGGGAGAAGGACTTTGCTTGGGCTTACTGTGACAAAATTCCGAGAAAATACAAGCTCCTATGTAAATTTTGCAAATAAGAATGTAGTGGGGACATTTATAGATTGAAGTTCCACCTTGCTTAAATTCCAGGCCATGGCATTGGTATTTGCAAAAAAGTTGAGCAAGATGTCAAACACCAGGCAACCTTGGCCATTGATACATTCAATGAGCTGAAAGCCCGGAAAGCAAGGATAACTGTAGAACAAGCAAGTATTGGAGTTGGTCAGTTTTCTTCCAATAACCCCCTGTCACCTCCATCCATTGAATCCTTAATGTCGGGCCCAAGTTTTACAAACATACCTCAAAGTCGAGACCAAATGCTACCTCCTTCCATTCCTACAAATTTGAGCACGGGAGGTGGCAACATACACACCTTTTCTGGCTGCTCGCACAAAACCTAGTTCTCATCCTAGCTTGGAAGACACTGGTTGGAAAAAGAATGTCCATATTCAGGCAAGGAAGGCCATTGCCAACTTTTTGCACTATTCCAACATCCATTTTCATTATGCCAAAAGCCCTTGCCGGAAATCTATGGTTGATGCAATTGCTATTGCAGGTACGGGGTTCAAAGCCCCTACATTTAAGAGCCTTAGGACATATTTGCTATTAGAGAGTGTTGATGATGTTATGCTCATACTTTTCGAGTTCCGTTCATCATGGGAAGAAACAGGGTGCACCATTATGAGTGATGGATGGACATATCAAAAGAATAGAACTTTAATAAATGTCCTTGTATCTTATCCAGCAGGCACAATGTTTCTCAAATTAGTGGATGCCTCGGACAAGGTTAAGACTGCTCAGCTTAATTGTGAAATGATGGAGGAAGTTGTTCATGAAGTCGGAGAATAAAATGTTCTACAAATTGTCACCGACAATGCAGCTAATTATATGGCTGCTGGTAGACTTTTTGAGGTTAGGCACCCCACCATTTTGTGGACCTCTTGTGCAGCCCATTACATAGATTTAATGCTTGAGGGCATTGGAAAACTTGCTTGGATACATGAGGTTGTGGATAAGGCAAAATCCATAACCAAATACATCTACAATCACACTAATGTTCTCCACACCATGAGAATATACACTGAAGGTAAAGAACTTGTTTGACCTGCACTGACAAGATTTGCAACAAATTTCATATCTTTGCAATCTGTGGTTCAACAAAAGATAAATTTAAAGAGGATTTTTTGGGACCTGAGTGGATGGATTCTAAACATAGCAAGACCCTCAAAGGCATTGAAATTGTTTCCCTTGTGTTTAATGACAGTTTCTGGAAAGATCCCGAAGAGATTGTTGATGTGATACAGTCACTTGTTAGAATTCTGAGGTACTTCAAGTCTTTAACTTTTTATTTTTTTAGATTTCATTTCATTTTCAAATTTAATTGAATTTGAAAGTTTGATCTTTCAAGATGGTTGATGGTGACAAACCCGCTATGGGTTACATTTATGAGGCGATGGATCTCACCAAGGAGGCCATGATCAAAAGAAGATATGGGGATGAGGAGGCCAAGTATATGCATCTTTGGGACATTATTGATGCACGCAGGGATAGGCAATTGTATTCCCCTTACATGCTGCTGGGTACTTCTTAAGCCCACAATATTTTTATGATAAGGCTAGATTTAATGAGGATGGGGAGTGTTACCACCTAAGTTGTACTTATTCGATGTTATCAAGTGAGCCTAGTGAACCAGAGAAAGATGATTTGTTCGGACTTCAAAAGACCTTCAGACTTGCTTCTCGGAAGAGTTTTTTTTTATCTACCACATGTTCAACTCCCATAGGGGGGAGTTTTAATAAAATTTTATAGCATGGTAGTGTATGTAAAAGACTCGGTCTCCTGGACTCATTTGTCAGTCCGATCATCCCATAGTGTTTTTTTCCTTTGTTATTATTGGTTGTTGAATAAACGACTGATAATTTCTGAGTTTTTCACTCAATACCTCCAAAATTGGGGTGGTCGGCTTGACATTTAGGCCTATTGAGGTTATTAGAGTATGTGTGTCAATGTATAAACATGTTAGGCATTATGGTCGAATCGTATGAACATGTGCTAAGTCCTCCTAGGTTTTGTTTTTTTCTATTTTTAATTTTAATTTTTCCACAAAACTTAGGCTATTTTTTAATAGTCTAAATGGAAAAATTGGTCTTGTAATAAAAGTGGGGTTAAAAATCAGTTTCAGTCATGGGGGTGTTCATTTTCTAACTCGAAGCACCCGGTAAACCCATAAACCCACTTTTCCTAAGTTTTGAGTGATTTTTCCATCACTCAGGTAAGAAAATCCAAAAAAATCAAATATTAATTAACTTAATTAAAAATTAATTAAATATTGGAGCAAATCCAAGTTCCTAAATTAGTGGGATTTGCTTCGATTTGATTGAAATCGGTCTCATCGACTTAGGATTGGCTGGGAGTTATCATTCATTGACTGAAGGCATTGATCAGGGCTGAAGAGGAGCTTAACTAGCTCACGCAGTTCTGAGGTTGCACCCTCTTTCTCTCTCCTCCACATGTGTGGATCAATTTGGCAGTTGTTTGATGGGTGGGTCAGTTCACTGAGTGAGGTGTCACTCTGATTTGCAGTTCTAGTCTAGTGAGACTTAGTTCATTATCATATCAGGCTCGGCTTAACTCTCTATCAGCTGCAGTCTCTCCTTCAGTCAGGCATGCGCCCCTCTTAGCCAGTCTGGCTATAAATTGAAGCTACCCTTCCCTTCTTGAAGCTAGTTCGAGTTGGAGAGACTAGGCTTGCTATTGTAATACTGTTGTAATCTTTTCATTGTTGGAATAAATAATCTTTGGAGGCTAAATGGTGTAATGCTCTCATGTGTGTAGAATAAGCATTGTCTTGCGGATATTGATGTTGTCAGTTTTTCTCTCAATTTCTGCATATGAACCTCGTCTGGCTTGAATGATTCAGCTGAATCAATAGGAGTGTAGTTGGGCAAGTAAGATTACTTGTTTTTCTGTATCTCATAGCATATGTGTTTGAAGATCTAAATTATACATGTTTAATAAGCTTGTTTGCATGTAATTCTTGTCTCTTTTTCATATATATATCCAGATCTCATAGGTTTTGTGCAAGGATGTGTGTTTATATTTCAGGTGGCAAGGATTGGACGAGATGTGGATCTAGTTTGAACCCACTGTACATCCGACATTTTTGTGAAGGCATTGCCCCTCTGTATTCCACTAACAAGTTTTCCTTGCAGATCTATCCAACAATAGGCCTTCCCCCTTCTCTTCCTCCATTTTATTAAAAGCAATCTTCCAGTTACTTGTTCGTCCTCTTCTGATTAGATCTATTTCTAAAAATTGCTTATACATTGTTAGATCTAGTTCCTAAGAGTCTTGTTGCTTAGATCTAAAATTTCATAAAAAATATCATATTTTAAAGATAGATTTAGGTGAAGAAATTTTTTTTTGCAAGTAGCTAAATCATAGATCTAAAGCTTGCTCATAAGGTAGTTTATTTTTTCATTCTTTAAAGATTTAAATTCTGCAAGAAAGTGCACATCATATTGGCTGCCCAAAAAACAAGCCAAGATCCCAAAGAAAGCTTCCCTTTTGCAAAACTAAATTCTTTCTTTTTAACAATTTTTAACTTAGCCTTTTTTTCGGTAATTAATGTGGCGACCCAAAGCACTTTTAAAGTGTTTTGGGGAATATTTGATTTTAATAGCTTGCTGGTTTTTAGCAGGTTTAACAAAAAAGAGAAGGAGACTCTGCCCATTTTCCGACTCTTGGACGAACCGGAGCTTCCCGAAGGCTTCCTCGTTGTTGTGCTTCCTTTTAGGTTTATTGTAAGCTTGTTGTAAGCCTTTGAATCCCAGATAACAAGGACCAAAGTGCAATTAGTGTTTTGATATTGTAACCTTTAATAATAAAGAATCACTTTGAGTAGGCTCTTTTGATCCCACTCCCCATCCCCCCAGGGTGGATCCACGTCCGTTTCACTTTTTTGCATTTTTTCCTGTTTTTTGCTTTAGCTTAGTCTTTTTGTACAGGATTGTATACTTTGATCATATTTATTATTATACCATATTTTTAAATCAAAGTAATACTAATACTTACCCCACGAATCCCCTATTGAACCGAAAGGTGAAAGAGGATCGTGGTAGGAATAATTAGAAAACCTATAGTGTGTGTTTTTGCTTCTATTTTCATTGTTACTTTTCACAAGCAAGCAGTAAAATTAACCCCTCCTTGATTTCCCGATTGAGATCCACTTGGACCGAAAGAGATTCCTAGAGGGTGTTTTTTTTAACAAGAACACGCTCTTAAAATTTACTAAAATTTACAAGACTCCGATGTGTATGCTCTGCACTTGGATGTGGTTCGTCTGATCAGTCAAGCTGCATCAAAATCAATGTGAGTGACTAAAATAATTAGGATTCACTTTCTCAATTAACCACCACAGGCGAAAATCCAACACCTCGATTAAACCATAAACGGTGGCAAAATACCCAAAGGAAGTGCTAACTACTGGACATTGACCTCGACGTGCCGATCTCTATTACATCCTAGCGGGTGTATTATGAACATAGTCTCAGAGACTCCATTCAACCCACACATTCCTTGCGGGTAGCCGTAGCGGTTGTTACTTTTGGACATACTCCAAGTACCCCTTGGGTATATCTGGAGTCCCTCGCCTAATTTATTTCACTCATCTTTCCACATTAATTTAAAACGTACCAAGATACAATTGCATAACATTCACTCCAGCACTTGCAAGCACTCTTAATTATTTTCAACTCCATTTAAAGGCACTGGTCAACTGTTTATTTCTTTCAATCTATATATGATTGGGTTTCATATTGTTCTTATTTGTGATTGTCTCATCATGTTATCTGTTGTTTACAATTGTTAAATCAAAAATCCTAAAAGACTTACTCATTTAATACCATCATCATCTAAGTAACCAGCCTTAGTAACTCGTAGGGTCTACCCCCCTTGGCTTCGTTAGGAGTTTTCCTAAATGGAAGAGTCAAGAACAAGGTGACAGCCTTAACTCGAGACTTGCCCCCAAGGACACACCAAGTGGCTGGAATATTTCTGCCACGTTTCCCCCTAGGTGTGTGAAAGGCGGCAACATCATTTGGCACCATTGCCAGGGATAAATCGTTTTATTCCCGGAGTACGAATTTTGTTTTCTTCCTTTTTGTTTTTGCTTTGGAGATGAATGCTTAGAGTGGATCTTTAATTTTCATCTGGCGACTCCACTGACTTTTTTCAGTTTTTATTTTTACAAAGAAAAGCAAAAAATAATTTTTGTGAAAGATTTATAAATGTTTTTTTTCTTTTTCACATGGCGACTCCATTGAAGGGATAAAACCCTACTTTCTCATAATTTTGTTGAGACTTGTTGTGTGTAGATGAGCTCATACAGCATAGTAAAACTTTAAATGCTCATTATTTGACAGCTCTGGTTCAGTACAAAATAAGCCGTTATGGATGATGAAGACTATGGTGCTCAAATTTCCAATGCATATCCTCCCATCAATTTCTCGGGAATCCCAAGTTTTCCTAACTATGAACCATATCTCCAGGATAAAAGATATTTTCAGGATCCATTTTTTTGTGGAAATGGTGATTCAGTTGTCTGTCACATCATATCCTTTCTTTCATTTGTGAATAAACTCAACATACTTCATAGGGATAATATGATGCAATTTTTTTCTAATTCTTTGGAAAAGAAGGCTTGGATATGGTTTTGTGGTCTTCCTTATAAATGCATTACCTCCCTTGAAGACTTATGTGTTATGTTTTTTGAGAGGTGGCATAATGGTGAGAGAGATATGGTAACTGTTGTAGAAAGGGCCCTCACCTACCTAAAGGAGCTAAAGGATCACATGACTTCCATTATAGATGAGCACACTCAGGATGATCCTATTGAAGAGCTTCACGAGGAACCCATGATTAAACACATTGTTGAAGACTCTCCTCATGTCACCATAACTGAAAACATTGAATATTTGAGGTATTCTCAAGATTGTTGCAATGCTAATATTTTTCTAGAAATCCCTCATGAGGAAACCATTACAGAGATCGACACTCATGAAGAAATTTATGATGTGTATGATGACACTCCTCTATGTTCATCACTTAGGGATGAAGTTTTGGAAAGTTTAACTTCCCGTAATATCTTTGAAACCAAAACTTTGAAGGATGATTATTATGAACAGGAGGAGGGTATTATAACTTAGGATCTGATACCAGCAAGGAAGACTCTCTCATATCTGACATAGATGGGAGTGATGACTATTGGAATTTCATAGATAATCCAACCAGTGAAAATCTTATTGAGAATCCCATCCATGATATGTCCAGCAAGGGGAGTGTCTATTCAAAAATTTATGAAAGTCCAATCTACGATATGTCCATAGAGGAGAGCGTGGATCTGGATACCTAGGAAAATCTTAGTATGGAAGAAGAGCATTCAAGATTTTCACATGATCATTCAAAGTCATATCATGCAGAGCCGCAGAAAGAGGTTCCTTATGATTTGGAGCTACTTGGGGCTTATGCAAGGAGTTATCATTTGATAAGCCCCAATGATCAGTATGATGATGTAGTCAGTCTGCCTCATCTTGCCGATTGGTATATCAGTCCTATCCAATCATGGATAGAAGTAGCCTGCAGGAGCACATACCAATTTGGGAAAAAATTTAATGACTTTATTCATGCCTATTATTTCCCACCCAACCCGCCCGTTCTAGATCATCACGCAGTTTTGCATTTTTCGAATAAAGTATCCTTACTTTGGCTGGTAACCAAAGACAATGCAAAAAAAATTATGTCAATAAAATGCTTAGGTGGTTACATTGGATTTTTTATTACACCTAACCTTTTTATATATCATGCTTAGAATATGAAAATAATCTCCTTAAAAGAGAACATTTACTTTCTGCATTTCCATTTTGTACTTGGCTATAATAAAACTTTTCTTTCATTAATTAGCTACATTTGTTTTGTTTAAATAAATCAGCTTAATGGTTCATTTTGATTTTATATAAATCTTGTGCTACTGAAGTTTTCTTGTCAAGTTGAGATGTTTTTACAGGGTATATAAACCAGAGATTCTGGTGTTCTCATATCGTCTCCTTGCCCTATGACTAGATCAAGCACATGTATCGCAGTTGGAACTAGATGTTACCACCTAAGTTGTACTTAGTCGGTGTTATCAAGTGATCCTGGTGAACCCGACAAAGATGATTTGTTCGAACTTCAGAAGACCTTTAGACTTGCTTCTGGGAAGTGTTTTTTTTTATCTACTACATGTTCATACCCCGTTGGGGGAGTTGTAATAAAATGTTCTAGCATGGTAGTGTCTGTAAAAGACTCGGTATCTTGGACTCATTTTTCAATCCAATCAGCCTAGAGTGTTTTTTCCCTTGGTTATTATTGGTTGTTGAATAAACGACTGATAATTTCTGAGTTTTTCACTCAATACCTCCAAAGTTGGGGTGGTCGACTTGACATTTAGGCCTATTGAGGTTATTAGGATCTGTGTCAATGTATAAACATGCTAGGCATTATGGTCGAGTCATATGAACATGTGCTAAGTCCCCCTAGGTTTTTTTTTTAATTTTTAATTTTTAATTTTCCACAAAACTTAGGCTATTTTTTAATAGTCTAAATGGAAAAATTGGTCTTGTAATAAAAGTGGGGTTAAAAATCAGTTGCAATCATGGGGGTGCTCATTTTCTAACTCGGGGCACCCGGTAAAACCCATAGACCCACTTTTCGTAATTTTTGAGTGATTTTTCCATCACTCACATAAGAAAATCCAAAAAAATCAAATATTAATTAATTTAAATAAAAATTAATTAAATATTGGAGAAAATCCAAGTTCCTAAATCAGTGGGATTTGCTCTAATTTGATTGAAATCAGTATCATCAACTTCAGATTGACTGGGAGTTGTCATTCCTTGACTGAAGGCATTGATCAGGGCTGAAGAGGAGCTTAACTGGCTCACGCAGGTCTAAGGGTTGCGCCCTCTTTCTCTCTCCTCCACACATGTGGATCAATTTGGCAGTTGTTTGATGGGTGGGTCAGTTCACTGAGTGAGGTGTCACTCCAATTTGCAGTTATAGTCCAGTTAGAATTAGTTCATCATCAAATCAGGTTTGGCTTAACTCTCCATCAGCTGCAGTCTCTCCTTCAATCAGGCATGCGCCCCTCTTGGCCAGCCTGGCTATAAATTGAAGTTGTCTTTCCCTTCCTGAAGCTAGTTCGAGTTGGAGAGAATAGGCTTGCTATTGTAATACTGTTGTAATATTTTCATTGTTGGAATAAATAATCTTTGGAGGCTAAATGGTGTAATGCTCTCATGTGTGTGGAATAAGCATAATCTTGCGGCTATTGATGTTGCTGGTTTTTCTCTCAATTTCTGCATCTGAACCTTGTCTGACTTGAATGACTCAACTGAATCAATAGGAGTGTAGTTGGGAAAGTAAGATTATTTGTTTTTCTGTATCTCATAGCATATGTGTTTGAAGATCTAGGTTATACATGTTTAATAAGCTTATTTGCATGTAATTCTTGTCTCTTTTTCATATATATATCCAGATCTCATAAGGTTTTGTGCAAGGTTGTGTGTTTAGCTTTCAAGTGGCAAGGATTGGACGAGCTATGGATCTAGTTTGAATTCACTATACATCCGACATTTTTGTGAAGGCATTGCCTCTCTGTATTCCACTAACAAGTTTTCCTTGCAGATCTATCCAACAACAAGCCTTCCCCCTTCTCTTTCTCCACTTTATTAAAATCAATCTTCCAGTTACTTGTCTGTCCTCTTACAATCAGATCTACTTCTAAAAATTGCTTATACATTGTTAGATCTAGTTCCTAAGAGTCTTGTTTCTTAGATCTGAAATTTCATAAGTATATCATATTTTAAAGATAGATCTAGGGGAAGAAATTCCTTTTTGCAAGTAGCTAAATCATAGATCTAAAGCTTGCTCATAAGGTAGTTTTTTTTTTCATTATTTAAAGATTTAAATTCTGCAAGAAATTACACATCATATTGGCTGCCCAAAAATCAAGCCAATATCCCAAGGAAAGCTTCCCTTTTGCAAGACTAAATTGTTCCTTTTTAACAATTTTTAACTTAGCCTTTTTTTTCGGTAATTAGTGTGGTGACCCAAAGCACTTTTAAAGTGTTTTGGCCATATTTTATTTTAATATCTTGTTGGTTTTTATCAGGTTTAACAAACAATATAAGGAGACTCTTCCCGTTTTCCGACTCTTGGGCGAACCGGAGCTTCCCGGATGCTTCCCCCGCTGTTGTGCTTCCTTTTAGGCTTGTTCTAATCCTTTGGATCCCAGATAACAAGGACCAAAGTGAAATTAGTTTGTTGATATTGTGACCTTTAGTAATAAATAATCACTTCGAGTAAGCTCTTTCGATCCCATTCCCCATCCCCCCAGGGGGGATCCACGTCCGTTTCACTTTTTTGCATTTTTTTCCGTTTTTTGCTCTAGCTTAGTCTTGTTGTGCAGGATTGTATACTTTGATCATATTTGTTATTATTCCATATTTTTAAATCAAATTAATACTAATACTTACCCCACGAATCCCCGATTGAACCGAAAGGTGAAAGAGGATCGTGGTAGGAATAATTAGAAAACCTGTAGTGTGTGTTTTTGCTTCTATTTTCATTGTTACTTTTCACAAGCAAGCAGTAAAATTAAATCCTCCTTGATTTCCTGATTGAGGTCCACTTGGACCAAAAGAGATTCCTGGAGGGTCTTTTTTTAAACAAGAACACGCTCTTAAAATTAACTTAAATTTACAAGACTCCAGTGTGTATGCTCTGCACTTGGCTGCGGTTCGTCCGATCAGTCAAGCTACATCGAAAGCAATGTGAGGGACTAGAATAATTAGGATTCACTTTCCCAATTAACCACCACAGGCGAAAATCCAACGCCTTTATTAAATCGTAAACGCTGGAAAATTACCCAAAGGAAGTGGGAACTACTAGACAGTGACCTCGAGGCGCCGATCTCTGTTACATCCTAGCAGGTGTATTATGAGCATAGTCTCAGAGACTCCATCCAGCCCACACATTCCTTGCAGGTAATCGTAGTGGTTGTTACTTTTGGACATACTCCATGTACCCCCCGAGTATATCTGGAGTCCCCCTGCCTAATTTAATTCACTCATCTTTTCACATTAATTTAAAACGTACCAAGATACAATTGCACAACATTCACTCTAGCACTTGCAAGCACTCTTAATTATTTTCGACTCCATTTAAGGGCACTAGTCAATTGTTTATTTCTTTCAATCTATATATGATTGGGTGTCATATCGTGCTTATTTGTGATTGTCTCATCATGTTATCTATTGTTTACAATTGTTAAATCAAAACTCCTAAAAAAGTTACGCATTTAATACCATCATCATATAAGTAACCAACCTTAGTAACTCGTAGGGTCTACCCCCCTTGGCTTCGTTAAGAGTTTTCCTAAATGGAGGAGTCAAGAACAAGGTGATAGCCTTGAATCGAGACTTTCCCCCAAGGACACACCGAGTGGCTTGAATATTTCTGCCATGTTTCCCCCTAGGTGTGTGAAAGGCGAAAACAGGGAGGTTGGCAGAGGACTCATGACGTGCCTTGAAAGGTGCTTCCATGATCAAGAGGTCCAAAGTCGTGTTATTGCTCAGCTACAGGATTATAGTACACCATCAAAGTTTTTTTCCTATGCTATATGCGAAAGGACTAAGATGTTGCCAGGTACCCTTTAAGGCTTCATCAATTTATTAAATTTCTTTATTTGGTTTGTTTAATGAACTTAGTATTGAATTTTTATACTCTTCAATATGGATGCACGAACCCTTGTCGATTGCTAGGTATTTGGTGGTAAAACGTTGGCAGTGATACGTCAGATCTAAAGAGATTCACCATTCGAATCTTGAACCAGACTTGTATGCTTCAGGCTGTGAGCGCAACTGGAGCATGTTTGAGAAAGTACATTCCAAGAAGCGCAACCGATCGACACAAAAGCAGTTAAATGACCTTGTATTTGTCCATTACAATCTTCATCTTCGCAATAAGCAAATACAAGGTAACAGTCGAACTCAAGAGTCCATACATTGGTGACTGAGCCTTGAAAAACACAAGGTTTGGCTTAGTTTCTCTAAGGATTATGCATTTGAATTTGATGATTTGATTTACACTTTAAAGATTAAAAGTTAAATACTTTAAATTTTAATTCACATTTCCATGTTTCATGATGATTACAGGTTTGGATCATTCACTAATCAACCTAGAAGACTAAGAGAAATATCTGCAAACTACGCATGTAGAAAAATGGGTCCAATAAGTGGAGGGTCCTCTTTTTAGCATTTCTGACTTAGACAACCTTGAGAGTCAAGCAACCCAAGATATGGGGCTCGTTACTTTTTAGTTTTTTTACAGTTTTACTGATTATTATGTAGTATTTTGTAAACTTTTAGAAGCATATGCTTATGCTTCTAGTTCATTGCGGTCAAGACTCGATAGAGTCAATACATTGGATCATGTTTGGATCCTGGACTCGTATCATATATGAGACACTATTAATCATTTATGATAATTTGGACATCTATTTAGTATTTACTATTGATATTATCATTATGCGTTGTTTGGACTCTGGAGTGTGGACATGGCATTATTGAGTTAGAATATCAATGAAAAATGTTATTTTTAATTCAAAATGTGTGTATCTTTATTTTTTTTATTCACCAATTTTTTCCTGATCTTTTCCCATTTTTTTCCCGATCCGACTAAAACTCTTCGCTCTTTTTCCTCGCTGATTCATTGTTGATTCCGATTCCGGTAACATTGGTTAAGAGATGGATGAATGTTGCACTTCACTGATAGAAATTCTCTCCAGCGTTAGTTACAAACATGCATGGGAATCCAATTATGAGGAAGTCAATTTGGTCCAAAAGAAAATTATAGGAAAAGCATTCAAAGCAGAAAAAAAAGGTCTTCTAAACATAAGTTTATTTTCCCACATTAAAGGCTACTCAAAACAACAATTAAAAGTTGTTCAAATTGCATTTAAGAGCTGGAATGGTTCGACCTTGGAGAAAGTAGTTTTTGGTTTGTCAAAGAAGGCAAGAAAGTATCCTAAACAGCACAAAAACACTATTCTAACCTGCAGATTAACCCAAAAGCCATTTGCATGCAGAACTTTAGACTTAGATGTTTTATTGCATTTTTTCCCTCCAAGAAGTAAGGGTGACTTAGTGTTGGATGAAATAAGTTTTGGACATCAATGGCAGCCTGTCACATGTGACTCTCTATGATTTAATCAATCCCATGGGTAACATGTGATTTGGTTCAATTATGCTTTGTTCTATATCCTTGAATATCCTAGGTGTCATTGGTTAATTGTTTTGCAACGTTACGGAAGTTCATGATGCACTTATTTTTAAATTTCTTCACCTAAGGCACACATTCAATTCACTTGTATTTGTTAAATTCATTGTCACAATGATCTCTAAGATTTGATCTCAACCACTTCAAATTGTTATGTAAAACTTACCCTTGCTCTTAACTATTTACAGACAGCCCAAGAGAGGGTCTTTTGTGTGCTGGTGATCTAATGTGGGTGCTAATTTAACAAAAATCATAACTCTTCCATCATCTAATGTGGGTCTTTTTGAGCTATGTTTTTTGTTAAATTAGTGCCCACATCAGGGATAATTTTAGGGGCGAAATTTAGCCCATGGGCTATTTTTAGGGGGTTTTCCCCAAACAACGATTCACCATTTTGCAATTTTTGAATCCCTGTTTCGCCCAATTTTGATGGGGTAAACTTTTTTCACCCTAAAAATCACCAATTTATTATATAAACGATATAAAATCCTTGGAAATTAAAATATTTTTTGAAAAATATCGCCAAACATTTTATAGTTGGTGTTTTAAGAATTGGTAAGATTCATCGACATTTATACACTTTTAAATAAGTATGGTTCCTTAAAATCATCCCTGGACCACATTAACATTTATTGATTAGATATCATCATACACCATTTAGGGACACCCCCTTAATACTGGGAAAGCACCATTCCAAACAAAGAGGCATCTAGTGGTGACAGGGCTAGGTGTCCTATAATTATTAGGCATGTCTGCTAGTACAAATTTGCATGATAACAGGAGGTCAAGTCTGCCAGTTTTGAGTTGAGATGTTGGATGAGTTGTTGTTGGAAGGGCCTTTATTGGAATGCAAAGCACAATCAGGGAATTGGTTGTTTATTACCTCTCTTGGCAGAATGTTAACTTTTATATAAGTGATCTTTAGATGACAGACCCTGATTGCATTAAAGAACAGGTACAATTGAAGGAAGAATTAACGAAACTTGGAATACAATCACTTAGAGAATGTGTGGCAAAAATTAAATTAATAGGCAGAAGTAGAACAAGATCCCTAGCTACAAAAGTTGACAAGTTAAATTGTGAAATAAATAATAATAATAATAAATGAACAAAACAAGTAGAAATCAGAACAAGAAATTCAAGACCCCAAATTTCATATTGAGTAATTACTATTATGATTATCCATTGTATGTGTAGCTAACTAAGTCATTTAGTAAAAAATCCAGGCATTCAAACGTTTAAAACCTTAAACCGCAATTAACATATAGGAACCCAATTGCCCAGAATGGTTCAAATAGAAATTGCATGAATATGCATACCAACAGAAGCGTTGATGTTGGTCTCAGTAACCTAATTCCCGTGCAGCTTGCGCTCTAGATGAGTTGCAATCCAACCAGTTCCTAGGGAGGCCTTCTTGGCCAATATGAAACGTGGATAAAACATTACATACAGGAGAAGCTGTTGCGGTATTTTTTTCTTTTCTTTCATTGGGGTCGAGTCCAAGATCAAATGTATGCCAATTTTGATGGAGTTGGGAGTTGAGTTAAGAGAAATAGGGTGAAAAAATACTGGTGACAGGAAAGGAAGATCGAGGATGAACACCAGAGTGAGCACTACCCACTCTTCTGTTTTTGGCTTTTCTGTTTTTTTGTTCCTCGTCGGTAGTTTTTGTGGTTGGGTCAATTTTGAATTAGCCAGGAATATAAAAGCGTGAAATTTCCCCGCCAGAAAGGTTGTAGCATTGCATCTTGTCACGCTTGAGCCTGCATAATCACAATGACTAATTTCATCTATCATTAGAAAAGTGTTTCCATTTTCATAGTTAAAAAACTCGCTATTTAGTAAGAAGAGGGCATGCAATGCAAGTACGAAAAAAGGAAAAGAGATTGGAAAAGCCGGATTGGTTGAGCCTCCTATTCAATGATCAAATTTGAAGGGTGGCTCTTAATTTCAATTGGTTGGAAGGGAATTTATTCTTGGAGTCCTTCAAAAATAAATGTTAATATAAATAATTGTACTTTAATTGACAAGTATAAATTAACTATATATTTTTACCAAAACAAATGTAAAAAATAAAATTGTTCTTTCAAATTTTTACAATTTTTAATAATTGAGCACCTCCTACTTTATAGGAAAAAATGATATATTTTCAATAAATTTTAATTTGAACACATTAAGTTGTCATATGTGTATCATTAATTTTACAGTTTAGTAACATAACAACTATTCTATTGTATTTTTTCAAGTTGGAGCACACTTCATTTTACAAAAAACTACTTAGACTGTGTCATAGCAATATTGGGGCATCCACGTACAATCCAAGCTTGAGAGATGTAAGAATGATAAGGATTGCGCACATAAGAAAAAATAATACATAACTCATAAAACATTAAAAAAAAATCCTACATACGAAGCAAGTTAGCAAAGCTAGCATAATTGGGGTCAGGGCATCAAATTTTTTTGTTCAACACTTGTCATGAAAGAATACATGTATGGGATGGAGGGGCAATGGAATCAAGCCTAAGTCAATTAAACCCTTGCAACTCACTGCATGTCGGAGTCTCAACAATCTTCCTTTTAAATTGAACCAAAATGCCAAAAGAAGTTTATTAATGGCTAGATTCGAGAAAGTTCTAGGTGTAAGTAATTAAGGGCTTGGAGCTCTAAATTTTTTTGTGTTTTGTACCAATCCAGGATTCAGTGAATCGACAGTCACATGTAGGAATTTAAGTTATTTAATGAAAACAATTAATGTGTATATCTCTATGTCAAAACCGTTTTCCATGTTGATGGAGGCCACTACCCTCTTTATTGTCTTACCAAAAGGCATGATAATGAGGAAGAAGACCGAAAATTATGGACCTCACCTTCAAAGAATGCCTTGCAATCACATTAGTGAGGAATGATAAGAAGATCACAACAATCCAAATCTCAGTCGATAGTGTTATTTAAAGACTTTATGGTAAATTTAATATAAGACTTACTTATAGTTGTCTCTTACTCTTTGTGTCCTCACACATTTAATATTTTATAGTTGTCTCTGTGCCTTGACCCAATTCGTATTATAAGGTGAGGATGTGCATGCATAATAATCCTTAGTTATGACTATGAGATGAGGATTTAAAGGGAAGAGGATGTAAAGACAAGTAATTTTTATATGTATTTTGGTGGCGTTGAGGATAAATGTTGTGAGAAAACCACAAATGTTTGGAAGGGTAGAGGGAGATTACATCACGATCATGCCACCCATCAAATTGAAGACTATTCTTGAGCCAACAATTGTTTTTTTTAATTGTATTAATAACCATTGTTTGTCCATATCGTGTGCCCAATGACACCTCTCTATAGCAATGCATAAATCAACATCGGGTTTGTGATCCTAGCTACATGCCATTATTCGTATTTGCATGACATCGGGTGTTGTTTATAGTTGTCGTGCGTCTATGATATTCATGCAAAAAATGAAGTCTTGTAGAGGAGGACTCATCAAATTGACCTTTTGAATTTTAGTTTGACGAAAAATGAGTGGACATTGGTAGCGAGGTTCACATAGGTAGTAGGAACAAAGTCTTAAGCATGTTTCGGGCCTAGTAGTATACTATTAGTTGTTCTTTTTTATTATTGTCATAGTTTTTGACACATTGTCACACTTTAGATTGAAGCCCCAGGTGACTCGGGAATTAGAGTCACATCTCGATGGCTAGTGCCTCATAGTCATCAATGATTACTCGTCATCTTACACAACTAAGCACTCAGTGCATGAGTGAGTGAGTGAGTGATTATAATTTATCATATTTCCAATATTTTGAATGATGAGTTGAACTTTATAGCATAGGAATTTCAACATCTTGAGAAATTTATATGGATGGGTAATTTCAAATGTTGCCCTTCTTTTGAAATGTTGATATAAATTATGCCCTTCTTAATTGGAAGGGTGAAATTCAAATTTTAAATTTTGTTTAAGGGAAATTTTAACTTTGCACTTTTGGGAAGAACCCTTTGGAAGGGCTGGGAAGGGTTCAATTTTGAACGCTGCTCCCGTTCATTCCACTTCTTCGAAGGTGAGTCATACTATTTTTTATAAACTGAGTTTTGGAATTCAATATTTTTTATGGAAATGTAGACAATTTAGATAAATTTAAATTTAGGCAAAATTTCTCAAAATTAAAATCATAGTTATAAATAATAATAAAATTATTATAAAATTAACTTACAACTTACTCCAGAATGGACCTTTTCCTCTTTAAAAAAATGCCCTCGATATCTTGTCATGTATAATCCTTTGGTATAACCTTTGATATATTGTGATGTATAATCTTTTGCTCTTGATATCTTATCATGTGTAATATTTTGGTATATTTCTTGATATTTTGTGATGTATAATATTTTGGTATATCTAAAAGGAGTAAGCTAAACCATAAATTATTTGTATTTTGTTGTGATTTTTGCTAGAATTTGGTGTTGCATTTTTTTGTTGAAATAGCAATTTTATTGTTTAAATTGAATTTTGATTATTAAAATGGATTCACATTTATGCAATTCCAACAACTTAAAATTGTAATTTCAACTATTTATACCTAATTTTTGCTAGAAAAATCACTGAAAAACAGGTGCAAATTGTAGATCATTTAGATTACACCTATCCATAATAGCAAACACATGAATATCTACTATAATTGTGTGGTTTAGATTTTAAGATAATTGAACTATGGGACCCATAACTTCGGAGATAATGTTAATTTTTTTTTTTGTTTTTTTTTGCTTGGAGTGACTTGATTTTACGAGGAAATGTTCAACGTTCTAATTATAATAACTAGTACATCATGGTGAAATCTTGAAAGGTATTGGGATGGTGGTACAAGCCAAGAAGGCATTACTTCTTTTATCTATGGTGTTGTAAGGAGGGATTATAGAATTGTCACTGAAAAAGGAGATTATTATCAAATAAGTGATCTTGTTTTCATACAATTTGATAATCTCGTACTTAAGTTGCATGGATTTATGTGGTTTATAATGATTATAATAATTAGTGGGTCGCATCCACATTCCCATGTGCATCTTAACAAACATACTTAGCATGTTTATTTCACATGTTCATGGTGGATTATCTAGAACAGAATGCTTAATAGAACTAGTGCTTCCTAATTATCCTTATGTTGAGCATTAGTTGTCATTGATGATGCCCATTAATGACAAAAGAGTGACAAATTTTGATAGCATGGCACGAATGAGCCAAATGACCAGTATGTTGTCATTTGTGGTTTGTATGGTTATTGGTGGCTTGATGGGGTCTTTGAACCCTTGGAGATGGTCTTAGTGCATGAGAAGTGGCATGATGGCACTTGGACACACTTGATTGCTTGATGTTGTTCCATGCTAACCTTTGAAGATGGCCTTGAAGTCCTTGGAAAATCGATTGTATTGTGGTGTCTTTAAGCCATTGAAAAACACTTGAACCTTTGAAATGAAGCCATTTGGCATTTCCTTCACAATGAAGTCTTTGATATGTTGATGAATCCATTTGACTTTCTCATAGCATAGAATTATTGATGATGGTGAATCCCTTGATCTTTTGATGAGGTTATTTACTATCTTGAATAAGAAGAAACCCTTCCCTAACACATATGAGATGTTGGCCCAGTCAAAAAGGAGATCAAAACATGAATTAATATGGAAATTCATCCTACTAATTAATATTAAAATTGACCAAGTTAAATGTCAGCCCAGACAAATTTTTAATATATATATATATATAGCAGGTCGGCTCAAAATAATGATGAAAAAAAGTGTATAAATAAAAAGCCACCACCCTCATTTTGTAGGGTGAAAAAATAAAAATTGAGCTCTGATTCTCGGATGAAAAAGGATCAATCCGAGGCAGCCACAGTGGAGATCGAAGCTTGAAGTTTAATGTCACATGCCCCAATTTGCAAAACAATTTAATGTTATTGAGAAACATTATGTTATATGTTATGCTAAGTTTGTAATTGATGACCAAGTGGGGTCAAGGATAATTAATGTATTTCAGAATATTTTATTAATAAATAAATAAATGATGAGACAACATCTTAGAGAAGTTGTTAAAAGAGTGTTAACTAGTCACTTGCTGGAGGAGACTGGGTGGAGAGTATACTCACAAGTGGCAGCATCCTCAAACTACTTCTAACTGTTGCAGGTGGCAACTTCCCTATAATTGTGGTCATGATTCCCTAAGAAAATGGAATTGGAGCAAGTGGATCATTAAGTAAAAACTAACCCAAAAGACCTAGGATTGTTATAAAACATCCCATTGAAGACAACTGAGGCTATTCATTCTGGAATTGTGATCATTCCATGTGAATGAAATGCACATGATAAATTCAATGGAGGGGACTTATTGAAGTGAGTTTGAGGGGTTAACTCTTGAGGACTGAACTTGTGCAGCTATTTAGGCTGAATTTCTTACTGCTGTAAGCAGGGTTGAGTTACTACTGTAATTTGACCAGTCAGGTGACAGAAGGTCCTAACGATACATCCTTCACCCAGTACTCTACCAAGAGGACCAGGAAATAGGCTCGGGGGTCCTGAGGAAGTGCAGACTAAGCTTTCTCCAGGAGTTGGTTGGGAGGAACAGCCTCCTTAAGTTGTTGTCACCTCATCATTTGACAGGTTTTTATTTGTTCAGGTTTATTTATAATTTATTTACTGCCTTCAGAAAATGATTACTAGTTTTTAAAGATATGTATGTTATTGTTTCATTAGGGTTTATGAAGAAAAGAGCATTGTTTATTGATAAAATTAGTGATTGGTGGATTATAATTAAAATAGTAGTATTAATGCTAAATGAAAAATGAATAAATAGAAATTACCATACGGTATTTTTCCATGCCTTGTGTAGGCAGTACTCTAGTACAGCTAGCTGATTAAGTAGATGTGATGATTTGTTTATCAACTTTGAATGGAAAATGCAAATGATTCATTTACAGGAAACTAGCAGTACTTACTCTATCTACTGAAAGTATTTGTATTATCTAATTACAGGAAAAGAATAATATATATATGTGTGTGTGTGTGTGTGTGTGTGTGTGTGTGTGTGTGTCACTAGTAGTCATAGTAAACACATAATTATTACTAGTACTAATATTTATTATAATCATAATAGATAAAGTTAAATAAATAAACGTAGGAATAGTAAAACAAAATAGCACTTAGGGTTTTAACATAAATAGTACTTCTTAGGTCTTTAAAATAATTTGTTCTAAGTTCATATTTGCATTATGTATTGAAAACATATGTTTTACTGTAAACCTCAAAGAATTTTACCTAGGATTTAAGAAAGATAGGTTTTATCTTTTCTTACATACTTGCATAATCTTACACTTAAAAAAAAATTAATAGCTGTAAATAATAATTTTTGAAAGTAGAAATAGAAACAAAATTAAAACCATTTCTGTAAAATCCTTCTCATTATCGATTTGTAGGTTAACTAAAGATAATAACCATTCTGAGAGAAAAGCAAAGTACCTTATTCACCTGATAACACTGTAAAAATTCAATAGTAAAAATACCTATAAATCATTTATATTAAATGAAAATTCTAAAATTTAATAACCCTTCGTCTGTTTACAAGTCTCGACTGAAAAAACAGTCTTTTATTCACCATTAAAAACCACTTAAAAACTTAAGTAACCAGGCAGAGGTCGAACAGTATTATCACGGCTTAGAGCCGAGTTTTAAAATTTAAGCAAAACTTTTTTACATCGTCCAAGCCATAAAGGCTCTGTCAAGTAAACCCCTAGTGACGGCTGCTTTAGCCTTCAAGTTCTTACATATATTACCCTTTATGGTTTTCAATATAAAAACAAAATAACAAGAAGTAACCTAACAAGTAAACCAAGGCCGAGCCTTAACCAACATAGCGGAATCTCTTGTTTTTCGACTGTTGGAGACATTTACCACCATACACACTCTTTTTGGTCAAATTGGCCTAGTTAAACCACTATCCTAAGTATAATTGACATAATCCAGTCACACCCACGCCTACCTTCAATTAAGGAGGCTAACTTAGCCTTCTCCTACATTCAGGGAGGCTAACTAGAGCACTCCGGGGGTGATCTGAGTGATATTAATGCATCTAATTGCTAACTGGTGGTTACAATCAGTTAATTAGGTCAGTGAAGGTGCCTCCATTCATTTAAATTGATTATTTAATGATTAATTAATGAACTGGAGTCAACAGGGGCACCTCCACCAACTTCTGATGTTCAGTTCAGCTTCAGTTAACCTCATCGGGGTTCATTGAAGTCATTGAAGTGCTAGCACTTGATGGTTGGATTGCTATGACATGTGTCTAATATCTTTCAGTTGAGATTCAGTCATTTATTGCACTCCGACTTCAGTTAGGGTTTAGGTGAGTCAATTAGGGTTTTTATCGGTGGTTAACTGAGTGTGAACCATGGCTTACAGTCAGTTAAGCTAGACTCACTCATTCAATTCAAATGACCTCCTTGAGGATTCGAATTGCTCATTCATTCATGCTTGTAGCATGACATTGTAATGGTAATTATTCATTCTTGATGTGAATACAGAGCAGCTACTATTCCTGTAGACCAATTACACTATTTCATGAGTTATTTGTTGATTAATATTTGATGAGATTGATTCTTTGTTCCTAGATCAATGTGCAATATTAATATGGTATCAGAGCTTACGGCGAGACGAAGCTCTATCTCTCAAAAACAAGATTTTTGACAGATTTCTGCATGAAATT
This sequence comes from Pseudotsuga menziesii, assembly GCA_001517045.1. NCBI lineage: Eukaryota > Viridiplantae > Streptophyta > Pinopsida > Pinales > Pinaceae > Pseudotsuga > Pseudotsuga menziesii. The sequence continues at coordinate 220,839 of LPNX010776296.1, forward strand.
TGAGCAATAGCTCAAAAATCCAGCATTGCACCAAAAGCCAAGGCTTACCACTTAATACCCAAAGTAAAGAACTTGTTGATCAAGCTTGCTTGATTGACTATGCTGAGTGTGATGAAACCCTAAAATGTGCACGATGTCCGACCTTACATTGCCCTTTCTATTTTGATTTTCAAGTTTCTACAGGTGAAGCATTCGCTCCAGCACATCCAGATGGCCTCCTCAGTAGATCTCTTGACTCCATACAATTTCCACTCATGGAAAGGTGATATGGAGATTCAGCTATGCTCCATAGGACATTTTAGAGTCACCATGGACACTGAAGATGAGCCTGGATCCACCATAGAAAAATCAAGATTCTTGAACAAGAAAGATGAAGCCTTCGGTTTCTTGTGCCTCTCTATTTCTTAAGACCTTCTCTTCCATATTGTGGGATTGAAGAATCTGAAATAAATATGGGACAAATTGGAGACTCTATATGAAAATCATGATTACTTAAGGGTTTACCGGCTCGAAAATGAACTCATGTCTCTCCAACCCTCCAATTTCAAGACTCTGAATGATTTCTTCACAAAATTCTAGCATATTGTTTTACTCTTGAAGCAATGGAAAGTGGAGAAGGAGGATGATCAAATCATCCTTGCCATACTCTCCAAACTCAGGGCTGATTATTCAGTTTTTGTTTCTACATTCTGTGCAGGGAAGCTCACAACCCCTAGATGGAAGATGCCTACACTCAATGCCTTCATTGAGTCCCTAACATGTGAACATGACAAGCTTTTCTAGATGGAGATCATCAGATCTTCCCGTGACCAAGCCCTTCATGTCTCAGGGCCCAACTATCTGAAGGGTAAAGGAAAGTAGCAGAAGAACCCAAAAACTAAATTTGATGCTCCTAAACCTAGAGTTGAAAATCAACAGCATGATGAGTCTTCCCGCTCAAGGAAGAACAAAGGAAAAGGGCACCATGGCAAGGAAAAATTCAAGTGTTCTTGTTGCGGGAAGGGCTTCCACCCTAAACATGCCTATATGAAGAAGAAGCTTGATGAAGTAACCTCTCTCCTTGAGAGGAATCACATCAATCTTCCGGAAAGATTTCGGAGGAGAGATCGGCAAGATCGGGAACCACAACATGAAAAAGGTCATGCCCTCATGGCAAGCACTTCAAAGTCCAAAGCACTGTTGATTGATTCTGGAGCTTCAAACCACATGATGGCTGAAAGAGACTCCTTTTCATCCTTGGAGACCAGTAAATCCATCCCCATCCACATGGGAGATGACTCCACCATCATTTCAGAAGGACAAGGTACTGTAGATCTTGAAAATGGTTTTTTCTCTAATGTTTTGTATGTACCGTCTCTGGGATCAAATATCCTTAGTGTCTATCAAATGACACATACAGGAGTGCCTAAGAGAGTCTCTTTCATCCCAAATGATGTTGAGATAACAGAAATTGCATCTAGGAAACTCATTGCTAAAGGCCTTGCAAACCATCATGCAAAATCCTATGAGTTCTCTCACTTTGTTGTGGATGCAAAGCCCACCGCCCTGCTAACTCATGGAAATGAGGTTATTAGGCTATGGAATGAGAGGTTTGGCCATCTTAATTTCAAATATTTGCAGCAATTACAGAAAAAATCCATGGTTGAAGGCCTCCCGGTCATCAAGGCAACCACAGGAATTTGCAAAGGCTATGTGATTGGAAAACACCCTTAGCACAAGTTCGATCGGGGGAACGAAAACCGAGCTATATACATATTGGGGCTGATACAATCTGATATCAGCAATCCGATGCTTTCCACATCCATGAATGGATCAAGGTATCTCCTTACTTTTATTGATGATTTTTCAAGGTATACATGGGTTTTCTTTCTCAAAAAGAAATCAGAAGTATGTGAAAAATTTTCTGAATTGAAGGCCTTGATCGAAAATGCCTCTGGGATTAAGATCAAGATCTTGAGATCTGATAATGGAGGGGAGTATGTCAGTAATGAGTTTCTATACATATTCTCCCAAAGTGGTATTCAGGTCCAACATTCAATTCCCTACACTCCACAACAGAACAGAGTAGCAGAAAGGAAGAATCGGTCTCTCAAGGAGATGACCACCTGTATGTTGGAATCCAAGAAGCTTGCTGAAAATTTATGGGCTGAGGCCATGCATGCTACAACATACATTTAGAATAGGGTGTCACACTCATCCATGAAAGGGAAGACCCCTTTTGAAGCATACTTCGGACACAAGCCAGATGTGTCGAACCTACGGGTGTTTGGGTCCACTGCATGGGCCCGGATTCTGCTTGATAAAAGAAGGGCTTTGCAACCGCAAAGCATAGAATTTATTTTTATTGGTTATCCTGATGAATATAAAGGATTCAAGCTACTAGATATCAATACCAAATAGATCATCATCGAGAGAAGTTTCAAGTTTGATGAGCCTCTTCAGGAGTTGGAATGAGTGAAGAAGAAAAGTGCTGAATTTCTTTCCTATTCTACTGAATATTTGGATGATGAAATTGGGGGTGATTACCCTGATTTGGATCCTCTAATTTCTAATATCAGTGGGCAGTAATCATCAAATGCTGAATCAGAACCTGAAGTAAAAAAATCATCTTCCTACATGGGCCTGACAGACACTCTCCTCCGCAGGAGACAACATTGGAAATCCGGATGATCCAAGGAGAACGCGGTCCGATTTCCAAAGAGCAGGTATTGCGCTCTCTTGTCCTGATAATTTGCTGTCTAAAACTTGATATTTGATGATTATTTCAGATCCAAAATCCTACTATCATGCTCGGAAGGATCCGAGATGGAAAGTTTCCATGGATTAAGAGATGAATTCTCTTCAGAAAAACACTACTTGGGAGCTAGTTTCACTTCCTCCGGGAAGGAAATTGGTTCAATGCAAGTGGGTGTTTCGGACCAAGGTTGTTGTTGATGGAAGCACCTGAAAATATAAGGCAATGCTGGTAGCAAAAGTTTTCTCTCAGGTCCAAGGAGTGGACTACCATAAGACCTTTGCACCGGTTACAAAAATGGACTCCATCCACCTTGTTTTGGCAATTTCAGCATCCAAGCACTGGGAAGTGCATCACATGGATGTTAAGTCATCCTTTCTACATGCAGATCTTCATGAGGGGATATACATGAAGCAGCCTGAGGGATACATCACTGATCCATCTTTGGTTTACAAGCTAAGGAAGTCACTATACGGGTTAAAACAGGCCCCAAAAGAGTGGTATTCCAAGATGGATGCCTTCCTTCTCTCGCAAAACTTTCAGAGATGTAGATCAAATCCAAATGTATATTTACAGAAGTATGATGGTCATCTAATTATCATTTTTTTATATGTTGATGACTTACTGATCGCAGGTAGCACAGTTGCCTCCATTTCAGCCATCAAAAATGCTCTCCACAATGCCTTTGAAATGAGTGATTTGGGGCTTCTAAAACAATTTTTGGGGCTCGAAATTGAGCAAAATTCTGATGGGATTATGGTCACATAGTCCAAATACATTTCAAACCTGTTAGTCAAGTTTAACATGGCTGATTGTGGGCCTGCAAAATTCCCTTTCCTTTCAAGGATCAGCCTTGAAGAAGGAAAAAGCACACCTCCCATGGACTGCACTATCTATCAACAGCTGATTGGTAGCTTGTTGTCCTTGACACATTCTTGGCCTGATATTTGTTATGTTGTGAATGTTGTATCAAGATACATGTAGCAGCCTCATGATATTCATTGAAAGGCAGCCAAGAGGATCCTCCAGTATATTTAGGGAACCAGGACCTACAGCATTCACTATGCTGTAGACTCCGAGCTAGAGCTAGTTGGATACACATATTCTGATTGGGCGGGTGATTCTATTGATCGAAATTCTACTTCCAGATATGTATTCATGTTTGGTGGTGGCCTCATTTGCTGGTCAAGCAAAAAGCAGGCTACCATAACACTATCTTCAGCAGAAGTCGAGTATCGAGGAGCGGTGAATGCTTGCATCCAAGCGTTTGGTTGCAAGGCATTATTTCAGAGTTTGATCTTGGTAGTAATTTGTCCACTATCCTCTTTTGTGACAATCAAAGTGATATTAAGATATCCACGGATCCAATTACCAGGAAAAGGACCAACCATGTAGAGTTCCACATGCACTACATCAAGGAGCTAGTGCATGACAGGACCATCATTCTACAATACTGCCCAACTTATGAGCAGATTGTAGACATCTTCACCAAGATATTTTCAGAAAAGAAGTTCACTTACCTCCGTTCACTATTGGGGGTGAGTTCATCAGGGTGATTCAGACTACTTTTAGTGTTCAACTTGAGGGGGGGGTTTTCCAACTGGGTTTTCCCTCTTTTCCTCACTTAGTTTGTTTTGAGCATTATTTCAGTTTCAACACTATACAGGGTGACCTATGGCCTTAGTTTCTGGGGCCCTAGCATTTTTATGCATCGATGTTTTCTAACTCTTCCTAGGTATAGCTTAAGGGGGGGTGTTGGAGACATTTACCACCATACACACTCTTTTTGGTCAAATTGACCTAGTTAAACCACTATCCTAAGTATAATTGACATTAATTGACATCAGTGGAGAATTAATTGGCAACATCCAGTCACACCCACGCCTACCTTCAGTCAAGGAGGCTAACTTAGACTTCTCCTACATTCAGGGAGGCTAACTGGAGCACTCTGGGGGTGATCTGAGTGATATTAATGCATCTAATTGCTAACTTGTGGTTACAATCAGTTAATTAGGTCAATGAAGGTGCCTCCATTCATTTAAATTGATTATTTAATGATTAATTAATGAACTAGTGTCAACAGGGGAACCTCCACCAACTTCTGATGTTCAGTTCAGCTTCAGTTAACCTCATCGGGGTTCATTGAAGTCATTGAAGAGCTAGCACTTGATGGTTGGCTTGATATGACATGTATCTGATCTCTTTCAGTTAAGACTCAATCATTTATTGCACTCCAACTTCAGTTAGGGTTTAGGTGAGTCAATTAGGGTTTTGATCGGTGGTTAACTGAGTGTGAACCATGGCTTACAGTTAGTTAAGCTAGACTCACTCATTCAATTTGAATGAACTCCTTGAGGATTGGAATTGCTCATTCATTCATGCTTGTATCATGACATTCTAATTGTAATCATTCATTATTGATGTGAATACAGAGCAGCTAATATTCATGTAGATCGATTACACCATTTCATGAGTTATTTGTTTATTAATCTTTAATGAGATTGATTCTTTGTTCCTAGATCAATGTGCAAGATAAATACCGACCACCATAATACCAATGCAGGAGAAACCCTCAATGCAACCGGGGATTACCAGGGTCTGCATATCGAAAGGTTGAAAGAACGAGCTCGTCTCCAACATCTGAAACTGCGAAGAGAACCTGCACAGAGTAACCATTTCAATGGTTAAAATTTTTAAAGTAAATTTTAAATATCCTTCTTTAAAAAAAAAAAACAGGATAGGTCGTCACCTATTAACGCTTTCAATTTGTAGAAACTGAGAATGCACAGCCCTTGGGCCAATTTGTGGGCACTTTGGAAAGCATTAACCTCAGTAACTATTGTGTCATAACATCCGAAAACCCTAAGTCACATTTGGGATGGAACAAGCAGAACCCCAACCTAAACGAGGGACACACTCAACTTAAAAACGTGTTCTCTGGACTGATGTGGAACAAGACTCACAGTCCTCAGCCTGGTGAGGGAAGTTTTTCCCACGCGTTTTACCACAATAGCCTTTAACACTTAAAAACCAAGGTATTTTCTTTACAAGATCCAGCTCGCGGTGGAAATGAGAAAAACTGGAGGTCAGCAAGGACTAATTGTGGCCACGAGCTCACAGCTCGGCTGCACCAGTCGAAATAACCCTCACTCTCTTGCAAATGAAGTTTAGGGAAAGATCAAAGTCAACTTATCCATTTGTTTGATCCTCCACGTGCCCTTCGAGATTTTTCATGAGCGTGGGTAGAAGTTCTATAGTCACGTATGCCGTTTCAAATCTGCATAAAAATTATTACAATCAAAATAATAATCATTTATACATTATAACTTTGATTACCATTGATGAAATATACCTCGATCTATTTAATGCCTAGTTTTTAAACTATAGAAACAAGAAATGATTTTCTTTTAGGGTATGGTTATGGGTCAAAGTGAGGTAGTTCTTTTATTAACTATGTTTGATGGAAAATGTGTAAGAGACATATTTTTAATGTTAAAGTATAGTAAGAAGTATATCCAATGATTCATAGACTTAGTCTTTTGATTTGTTAAAGAGTTGGAAAGTAAAATGATAATTAGAACCAAACCAATAACAAGATCTCCTATGTCACGTAAATCAACAAACTTACCTCCAGAGTTTTTAAACATCCTTGTGTAAATGGTGTGGCTTTAGCTAATGGGTACACCAAGAAATTTAGGTATAAGATATAATAAAAAGAAATTAAAGTATAAATTGTAAGAGTTTACAAAGCATTCTTCCAACTAGAATTAAAATCTTGACCCATTTCTTAAATGCAATGTGTTTTTGGAAATGCTAGTAAATGCAGTCCCTAGACCCATATAAGAATCTCAGTGTAAACCTAGCATCCTAATAATGAGTAAATAGATGGAAGTAAAAGTGGTTTTAGTTATTTATTGAGAAATCTTCGTTTATAAAACACTAGAACAAGGATATAATGTGATAGACACCAAACATTGTTGAGTGATCTGAGCATTAAGCTGTGAACTTTATTTCTTTCCATTTAAACTCTAGATTATAATTAATTTAAGTAGGAATACAAGTGTTCATTAGAAATTTAATCATAATCATCCAAATGATTTGATGTCATTTTGATAGTATTTGACTATGCAATTTTAACCCATGCATATGTAATTTTGTTTTAACATCCTTACGGAGTTTGATGACATAATCAAGATCAACGTTACCTCTTATGGAGACAAGCTTCTTTTAAACATTCTAAATCTAGCATCATAATCATGCTAGAGAAGTATCTTCTTGACTTGAATATAAATATTATTTTCACTAGAACATACGCTTACCTGTTAAAACCTATAAAGAACCATCACTCCCACTGTGTTAGCTTTAAGCTAAGTAAGCCCCTATTTCACATAAGAAACTTTCCCTACTTGACAAAAGAAATCAACAGTATACCTAGCATCAGTAAAATACAAGTTTCTTTTCTACTTTCTGGAAAATTACAACTGCTAAGTTGAAAATAGTACTAACACAGTTTTTAAATATAAGCCTCTAGATTATACAAAATCTTATAAAGAAGTAATCTTTGTTTCTCTTACAAACTGTTTTATTATCTGCTAACAGTTAGTGGTACATTAGAGATGACATTTGACATTTTATGTCAAATGAAAAAATTTAAATTTTTACAAATTTTTGAGTTATTACATGTGGTATCAAAGCACAAGGTTCAGACACTAGGCCTGAATGTGGCTCAATTTGCATATGTGGAACAATAAATTTAAACAAACATACTGATGTTATTTTGTTTTGAATGATATTCCCAGAGAATTTTGTTTTATGAGTTAATCACAGGTATGGATAGATTGAAAGAATATGCGGATGAGGAGTCTTCTTACACTGAATGAAATAATTTTCAAAAAGAACCTATACAAGAAGAGATAACTAATAATTCTTTCGAACTACTACAAACAGTGAAGGAACTAAAAACAAAGATGGAATCGGTTAAGAAAGAAAATGAGAGGATTCTGAGAGCTCAGGAAGAGCTAAATCAGATTTTAATGGAAAGATTTCATACTGAGGAAAACGATAAAAGAATTGAGTCTGAATATATGGGTTATTAGCATAAAGATAAAAAGACTAAACAAATTTAAAACGAAAGTAGCTCATCTTTTGAAGTATACGGTGATTCACATAAACAAAAATACCATTATACTAGTGACAGTAGTGAAGATAATCACCATACTAGGAAGAGAAAGTTTAAACCTTACGAAGAAATCTCTTGGGAATTCAAGAAGATCAAGCAACCAACCTTTAATGGAGAAACTGAAAAAGGAGAAGAATCAGAATCTTGGTTGTCTGGGATGAAGAAATAATTCCAAATTTATAACTACTCTAATCAACTGAAGGCCAAGATGGCTATTTATAATCTTACGGGAAAAGCATATATTTGGTGGCGAGACTTAAAAAGAGTAAAAGGTATAAGGGAGAAAAATATAAATTGGAGTACATTTAAGAAATATTTCAAAAATTAATTTTTATCTGAACAGTATTTTGAGGCCAGGGCTAAGGAATTTTACGAGCTGAAACTAGGAACAATGAATATGAAAGAACTAAATAGTAAATTTCTAAGTCTGCTCAGATATGTGCCGTATATTGTGGACAAGAAACCTAAGGTAGTGATTTCTCAGTTGTTTACCTTATCATATAAAGGATAGAATTGAGTATGACAATCTGAAAACTTTAGAAGAAGCAATGAGAAAAGCGAATTTCTGTTATAAACAAAATCGTAAAAAGGAAAGTATGAACAACTGGAAGGCCAAAAGAAATAATAACTTTGAACAAAAAAAAAAAGATTCTGTACCTAATCGAAATTTTAAGAATAGTAATACCAAAAATTTTCCTAGTAAAAATTTCCAAGGGAACAAAAGTAATTCACATACCAATCCAAACAATCAAAGGAATAAAGAATCTGCTAACAACCACAGTAACTATACAAAGAATTTTGAACGAAAGGAACCCATAAAGTGTTAGAAATGTAATGGTCTACATTATGCATCATTTTTCCCCAATTGGAAGAAGACTGTTAGCAACATACACACAATACAAGAGGAGATGATTGTTGGTGATCTAGCGAGCACAATGCCTAGGATCAACGCAGCATTAGTGAACTGACAAGCAGATTATCAAACTTCCGTGGTGGAAGTGGAAGGGAAGATAAATCAAATACCTATATCTATTTTAATTGATCCAGAAGCTAGTTTAAGCTATATTTCTCCTAGTTTAGTAGAAAAGTGTAAGCTTTCAGCTGAAAAGTTTGCAAGATCTTGGTTAGTTTAGCTAGCTACTGGTGCAAAGAGAAAAGTAATTAGCTTTGTTAAAAATTGTGCAATAACTATAGATCAGTTTGAAAAATCTTTTAAGCTCAATGTGTTACCTTTAGGTTCATATGATGTGTTAATTGGTATGGATTGATTAGAACAGCATAGGGTGGTCCTGAATTTCTTTGATAAAACCTTTACTTGCATAAACAATGATGGAGAGTTTATAAAAGTAAAAGGAATCCCTAGGAAAACAACCATAAGGCAGATTTTTTCTTTGTAGCTTAAGAGAGTTGTTTGAAAGGGATGTAAAGCTTTTGTCGTAACAGTAATTAATGAAGAAAACACTAATAATAGAGATAAATTGAAATTGGAGGATATTTCGATCCTAAGGGAATATTCAGATGTATTTCCGAAAGAAATTCCAGGACTGCCACCGAAATGAGAATTAGATTTTACTATTGAGCTGGTACCTGGTACAGTGCCCAGCTCAAAATCCCCTTATCGAATGAATATACTGGAATTAAATGAACTTAAGTCGTAGTTAAAAGAACTCATTGATAAGAATTACATTAGACCGAGTGTGTCTCCCTAGGGAGCACCTGTCATCTTTGTTAAGAAGAAAGATGGAACTCCACGACTATGTATAGATTATCGTCAACTAAATAAAACGACTATCAATAATAGATACCCATTCCCCCGCATAAATGATCTAGTTGATTAGCTATGTGGAGAAACGGTGTTCTCAAAAATTGATTTACGATCTGGATACCACCAGGTCCAAATCAAGGATGAAGATATCTTTAAAACAACTTTTAGGACTCGATATGGACATTATGAGTTTGTCGTTGTGCCATTCGGGCTTACTAATGCCCCAGTTGTTTTAATGTGTCTGATGAATAATGTAATGCACAAATATCTGGATAAATTTGTAGTCATATTTATTGACGACATCTTAATTTACTCAAAGTCTGAAAAGGAACATAAAGAACACTTAAAAATTGTCTTACAAGAGTTACGGGAACATCAATTTTTTGCAAAATTTAGTAAATGTGACTTATTTAAAGATAAAATCTAGTATTTGGGTCATGCGATGACTAAAGAAGGAATTTATGTTGACCCCAAAAAGATAAAAGCAATCGAAGGTTGGCCAGTTCCAAAATACGTAACTGATGTCTGATCATTCATGGGGATTACTGGTTATTATCGGAGATTCATCGAATGGTTTTCAAGAATTACAAATCCTATAACCTCTTTGCAGAAAAAGGGAAATAAATTCGATTGGAATCAGAAGTGTGAAGACAATTTTAAAAAGTTAAAAACGTTATTAACCACTGCACCAATTCTAAGAATTGTCGACTCTAATAAAGATTTTATAGTATGTACTGATGCATGCAATGACAGTTTAGGTGGGGTGTTAACTCAGGAACGACACGTGATTGCTTATGAGTCTAAGAAGCTGAAGGTTCATGAGAAAAATTCTGCGACCTATGACTTAGAATTAGTTGTTGTCATACATGCCTTAAAAATGTGGCGTTGTCATTTAATAGGAACGAAGTTTATATTAATGACAGATAATAAAGGATTGAAATATCTGTTGGATCAACCTAAATTGAATGCTAGGAAAGCTAGGTGGCTAGCTTTTCTGAGTGAATACGATTTTGAAATACAACATATTAAAGGAAAGGAGAATAAGGTTGTTGATGCATTAAGTAGAAATGCAAAGCTAAATTTTACAACAACTATCAGCACTTATAAGACAGACTTAGAAAAACAACTAGAAGATGGAATAAAACAAGATGAAAATTATCGAAAATTGCAAGCAAAGGTAAGAGAAATTTAATTGAAAGTCTAAGTATAAGGTACAGCTTGAATGAAAAAGGATTATTATTGTATAAAGATAGATTATACGTACCTAATGTACCTAATATTAAGCTGTTAATTTAAACGAAATTCATAAAACTCTTTATTCAGGGCATCCGGGTTATCAGAAAACCATAACCATGCTAAGAAAGGATTATTACTGGCCAAACATGAAAAATGAATTGGCAGAATACATTGCTAGGTGCTTCAAATGTCAGCAAGTAAAAAAAATTGAACATCAACATCCAGCTGGGATACTTCAGCCATTGGCTATTCCTAACTGGAAATGGGAGATAATTAGCCTTGATTTTATCACGGGACTACCTAGAAATCGGAACTTAAATGACTCAATAATGGTAGTTGTTGATAAATTGAGTAAAGCATCCCATTTTATATCTTTAAAAACTACTTATAAAGCTGCAAATATTGCTGATATTTTCTTAAAACAAAATTTTCGGTTGTATGGAATACTGAAGGTGATAATTTCTTCTTTTTAGTGACTTTCATGAGGATTTTGCATATAACAGGAAACATGACCAACGATAAAGGAAAGGTCAGGACGAAAATGATTCAAGTATAAAAGGCTACCAACAAGCTGATGATACAAGGTGGCATCTACTTCAGGGGAAGTACAAGTGGCAGAAAGTCTGACTCCAGACTGGAAGGGAGAAGGGGTTGGCTTACAATCTTTCATGTGGAAGCAACAAAGAAGGTCACAAGCATACTTAGACTGGGAAAGAAAGATTTCTTCTTTGGTTTGCAATACTTGGAGACCAAGAAAATAATGCAAATGTCCTAAGTCTGACATTTCAATATTTTTCTTAAGACTGGATTTCAAATGGGTTATAAGGTCAGGGTCACTACTAGTAAGGATAAGATCATCAAAATAAAGAACAAGTATGATGAGATGGTTTCCTACTTTCTTGGTATACACATTGGGGTCAAAATGGCATCTAGAAAAACCATTGTCAAGGAGAAAGCTATCCATTTTGGCATACCAAGCTCTAGGAGCTTGCTTAAGGCCATATAAGGATGTCTTAAGGAGACAGACAAGGCTATAGTTATCCTGAACATATCCAGGAGGTTGTCCATGTAAATTTCATCTTGTAAATCACCATGTAAAAAGGCAGACTTGACATCCATTTGATGGACTTCCCAGTTATGTAAGGCTGCAAGGCAAAGAACAACGCGGATGGAATTCATTTTTCCGACAGGAGGAAAGATTTCATTGTAATCAATCCCTTCAACTTGGAAACTAACCTTAGCTTAAGTCTTTCAACACTGTCATCTGAGGCATACTTAATTATGTAGACCCATTTACATCTGACAAGTTTTCTTCCTTTTGGAAGAGGTACAAGATACCAGGTATTGTTCGCCATTAAGGAACGGTATTCTTCATCCATAACTGCATCCCAATCTGGATTTTGTGAAGCTTCTGCAGAAGTTTATGGATCATGATTCTCAAAAACTTGAGCCAAAAGAGAAGAGGCTAGCTAAAACTAAGAACGTGTTCGATGTTGATCTCTACGGTCGCCGGCAAGATCACCAACTACTTCACATGTTGAACGGACCCATCAAGGAAGTATTGGTGCTGGTGCAATTAGAGGAACATGAACAGGCGGAGGTGGATTTTCATTCTGACTGTCACCATCATAAATTGGAGTTGGAAACCTATCAAGGAAGTTGGAAGAAGAAGAAGAAGACACAATCGTCGAATCGGGCTCGCAGGCCAAAGATGGCACACCCGCCAAGTTTGTTTCGCAGGCCAGGAGATTTTCATCAAATTTAACAGCTCTTCTAATAATTATATTATGAGAATGTGGCTGAAAAAGTCTATAACATTTTACATCTTCTGAATATCCAACAAATATGCACTTTTCACTTTTAGGCTGCAATGCTTTCTGTTTTTCATCCGGAATGTGAGCCCATGCTTCACAACCAAACACACTAAAGTGGCTTATTTTTGGGTACACAGGGTACTCCCGAAAGACCGAACACCTTAATCAACCACTTCACACAAATAGATCACAGATCAACACACCGATGTTTGTCACGTGGTTAAAACCCTCGAGAGGGAAACAGTCCACGGCCCCAGCCAAATAACTACTTGGAGCAATTTATTATGCAAAAGAAATAAAGTTACATATGAGCTTCTCATAATCGATCAACTAGCTAAGGACCCTCTATGCTCTTTAAATAGAGATCATAGACCAATCGGGTGTTATGCCACGTATCAATGGTAGGTATGATCTAAGAGAAGTTGAACCGTCAGATCACTCTATGTCTAGAACATATCGTGACCGTTGAATTAGAATATTTACAAATGCATACTAAAGAAACACACTTTTACCTAACGGATATATTGCACAAGTTGATCTTAACTAACTCTTAAGTGTCTAAATATCCTAACATCCCCCCTTAAGAACAACTTGGGATAGGATTGAAGGATTTACAAAAGTGACACTATTAGGAGAAGGAAGGAGGCATTAGAGCCTATCCCCCCTTAAGGACACATTCCTGAACTCCTAACATAAACCGAAGTTTAGAAAACTTTGCTTCTATAAGAGACTTGGTGAATATGTCTCCAACTTGATCATCTGTAGGGCAATAGAGAAATTCAATAACACTATCATGAACAAGATTTCTGATGAAGTGCATGTGTAGCTCAATGTGTTTGCTGCACTAATGTAGAGCTGGATCTTTGGAAAGCTTGATGGCACTTTGATTGTCGCACCAAAGTGGAGTAGGCTGTCGCTGCTCGACTCCAAACTATGAAAAGATCTGTTGAATCCATAAAGCTTCCTAACTGGCATTAACTGCAGCTCGATATTCTGCTTCTGCTGAAGAAAGAGCAAGAGCTTGTTGTTTCTTACAAGCCCAAGTGATAGGTCCAGATCCCAGACTGAAAACATAACCTACAGTAGACATTCGATCACCAAGATTGTCGGCCCAATCTAAATCAGTGAAACCAACCAACAAAGGTTTCCCCATGTACTGTAATGAATCTCAAATTGAATTGTACCTCAAATATATCGAAGTATTTTTTTTGTTGTTTTCTAGTGACTTTCATGAAGAGTTTGCATATAATGGGAAACACAACCAACGGCAAAGGAAAGTTCAAGATGGAAATGCTTCAAGTATAAAAGACTACCAACAAGCTGATGATACAAGGTGGCATCTGCTTCAAGGAAAGTACAAGTGGCAAATCACCAGCTGCTTCACATGTTGAATGGACCCATCGAGGAAGAATTGGTGCTGGTGCAATTGGAGGAACATGAGCAGGAAGAGGTGGATTTTCATCCTCACTGTCATCATCAGAAACTGGAGTTGGAAACCTTTCAAGGAAGCTGGAAGAAGAAGAAGAAGTCACAATCGTCGAATCAGGCTCGCAGGCCAAAGATGGCACACTCACCAAGTTAGGCTCGCAGGCTAAGAGATTTTCATCAAATTGAACATCTCTTCTAATGATTATATCATGAGAATGTGGCTGAAGAAGTATATAACCTTTTAAATCTTCAAAATATCCAACAAATATGCACTTTTCACTTTTAGACTGCCATGCTTCCCATTTTTCATCCGGAATGTGAGCTCATGCTTCACAACCAAACACACGAAAGTGACTTACATCTGGTTTAATTTTACTCCATGCTTCTTTCGGCGTTATACCCTGTAAAAATTTAGTGGGTGTGCGATTAACTATGTAATTTGCACAATTTGTGGCCTCAGCCCAATATTGAAGACTTGGTCCTTTAGATTAGATCATACAATTAGCCATTTCTTTTAAAGTGCAGTTCTTCCGTTCATCTACATCATTTTGTTGTGGTGTATATGGAACAGTGTGTTGTTGTTGAATTCCTTGTTCAGTGCTAAAAGTAGTGAACTTGTTGTTAACATATTCTCCTCCATTGTCATATCTTAACTTAATAATTTGATGACCATATTGTTTTTCAACAAGGGCCTTATAGGCCAAGAGCATGTTAAATACTTCGCTCTTAAGTTTTAGGAAGTAAACCCAAGTGCGTCTGGAGTAGTCATCAATGAAAGTTAAGAAATATTTGAAACCAGAAAAAGAAGAAGATGGAAGAGGGCCACACAAGTCACTATGCACAAGCTCCAAGGGAACCGAGGCGTGCCAAGAGGCACGTTTGTCAAAACTGTTCCGATGATGTTTTTCGAGTACACAACCGGAACAAACACCATACCTGCAAGATACCAGCAGAAGACCAGTCACCGTATTGTCTTTACATAGTTGTTGCAATGAGTGATAATTTAAGTAACCAAATCGCTCATGCCAAAGTTTGCTCAAGTTATCACTATGAGCAACAAAAACTTAATGAAAAGATGATGACCCAAAGTTGTTAAATTTGTACAACCTAGTAATATCATCAACACTTCCAGTAGCAAGGATATTTTGAGGATTTTTAAAATCCTTGATTATAACTTTGTGAGGTGTAAGCATCACAGTTTTACCTTCACCTGAATGAGTAATTTGATAGACTGATAACAAATTGCAGGAAATTTTTGGAACACATAGTACATCATTGAAATGACCATTTTCTACTGGAATTGTTTCAGATCCTACAACACCTAGAGATCTATCATTACCAACAAATATTTGTTTGGTGTTACATTCATGCATAGTAGAAAAGAGGGCTTTATCCTTAGCCATATGATAAGATGCTCTAGAATCAATGAGCCATTCAGTTGAAGTAGAAGAAGAAGATCCAGTATAAGAGTAACTAGAAGCACAAAGTGCATGTCCATGAGAGGTAGATTCTGAAGACGAATCTAGGCTGATGTGGTGCTTCTTCATTGTTGCTTTCAAGGCTGTCATCTTCTTAAAACACTTAGATTCATCATGATTATCTTTTCCACAAAAATTGCAATGATGCTCAGTCTTCTTTCATTTTTGCTTGGATCCTTTGTCATTTTTTAAAGAAGGAGCTGACTGAGAGGGTTTGGGACCCTTGTTGTTTGGCTTATTATTGCGAAAATTTTGTTTCTTGGGAGGCTTTGACTTTTCTTTCTGTTGGGACAATAAGGCTTTCTCAGATGTATCTACATTGTTAATTATTCCAAGATGAATGAGCTTATCTTGCTCTCTAATTAAGGAATCACAAAATGATTCAAGACTAGACTCTTGATAGCTAACTGCAGTCAAGGATTCTTTCATAGAGTAGAATGTAGATACAAAAACAGAATATGCAGGTCCAAGTTTGAAAAAAATATGATAAATACATTGTTTGTCTTCTTTCTTAATCTCGTATTTTGCACATAAGAGTCTAAGAGTTTTATACTTAGATAAATAGTCTTCAATGCAAGAAAAATCATTTTGATTCAAGAAAAGCAACTCATTCTCAAGTTGATGACCCCGAATTTCATTGTGTTTACCAAACACAGATTCCAACTTTTCACAAGCTTTATCAAGTTCATCAATTCCAAATATGTGAAATCGCAAATCAATAGAGATTGACATCCCAATCAATCCATGAGCTTCATCACATCTATTTTCCCATTTAATTTTCTTATCATCATCAGTGGGTTCTGTTTATTTCCCTGAGGTTATCCTGAAAAGTCCCTTACTTCGTAGAACATCTTCCATATGAGATTTCCATGAGAAATAGTTAGAACTTGTAAGTATAATATCACAAGGGGCGGCCATACTGTAAAATAATTGCTGAAAAAACAGAAACTAACTGTCTTGTTGCAAAGAGCTCGAAAACATATCAGGTTTTTAAAAAAATGGCACTCAAAACTGATTTTGGATGATGAAGTTATGCTTGATCAAAGAAAATGTTGAAGATGTCCCAAATAGTAACGTGGCAGATATTAACTTGACCAATTAAAACAAAGAACCCCCCTCTTCCCAATATCAACCTTTGACAATCACTTTACAATAAAGTTGTTTTGAAGTGAATCACTTTTGTAGAATAAATGAGGTTCACTTTTACAATAATGTTACTTTTAACTAGTGCGGCAATAAATTAAAAGACTTAAGTGACTCACTTTTTATTTTATTTTATTTATGTGAGATGCACTTTTATAATAAAGTAATTTGAAAATAGAAATTGCATGCACTAAAAAATAACTTAATAAGACTTGAACTCAAGACCTATTAAGGAATAAAGCAACTTTGGATCAAGTGAACTAAGTTTAAAAGGTACGTAAAAGAATGGAAAGAGGAAGGAGGCTTTTTTTTTTTTTACTCTTCTCTCTCGTTCTCCGTGCTTGCTTCTTTTTTCTGCAAATCACAACAAAAACGAAAAACAAAAACAAAAAAAACTTTTTCCACACAATGGGGTTAGATCTTGGTTAGCTTACCCGAAAAGTCTACGTTTTCAAGTTTTCTTGTTGTTTCTGATTTGCCGTGATCGCACAAGGTGCACGGCAAAGAGCATACGTAGCCGAGAAGACAAGAAAAAAAAACTTTCCTTTACTGTTTCTGATTCGCCACGATCGCGCAAGGTGCACAGCAAAGAGCATACACAATCAAGGAAGGCAACAGTCCGAGACTAAAACAAAAAAAAAGATCTAATAATAAAACTGATAAGATATAAGAAATTAAAAAAAAAAATCCGTCACTGTAACATTATACCTTTAGATTTTCCGAAATGAGTGTTTCTGAAACGTCGCTCCGGACGCAATGGAACAACTCCCACAGGCCAAAAAAACACAAAAAATCCAGAACCAAAAACTCTTTCAAAGTTTCGACAACACCGGTTCCATATCTAGATCAAAACCGAAAGCGGCTCTTCAAAAAAGCTCTGATACCATGTCCGGGTACACAGGGTACTCCCAAAAGACCGAACACCTTCAGCAACCGCTTCACACAAATAGATCACAGATCAACACACCGATGTTTGTCACGTGGTTAAAACCCTTGAGAGGGAAACAGTCCACAACCCCAGCCAAATAGCTACTTGGATCAATTTATTATGCAAAAGAAAGAAAGTTACATATGAGCTTCTCATAATCGATCAACTAGCCAAGGACCCTCTATGCTCTTTAAATAGAGATCATAGACCAATCGGGTGTTAAGCCACGGATCAATGATAGGCATGATCTAAGAGAAGTTGAACCGTCGGATCACTCTATGTCTAGAACATATCGTAACCGTCAGATTAGAATATTTACAAATGCATACTAAAGAAACACACTTTTACCTAACGGATATATTACACAAGTTGATCTTAACTAACTTCTAAGTGTCTAAATATCCTAACAACTTACATCTGGTTTAATTTTACTCCATGCTTCTTCTGGTGTTAGACCTTGTAAAACTTTAGTAGGTGTGCGATTAACTATGTAATTTGCACAATTTATGGCCTCAGCCTAATATTCAAGACTTAGTCCCTTAAATTGGATCATACAATTAGCCATTTCTTTTAAAGTGTGATTCTTCCGTTCAGCTACACCCTTTTGTTGTGGTGTATATAGAACATTGTGTTGTTGTTGGATTTCTTGTTCAGTGCAAAAAGTAGTGAACTTATTGTTAACATATTCTCCTCCATTGTCAGATCTTAACTTAATAATTTGATGACCAGATTGTTTTTCAACAAGGGCCTTGTAGGCCAAGAACATGTTAAATACTTCGCTCTTAAGTTTTAGGAAGTAAACCCAAGCGCGTCTGGAGTAGTCATCAATGAAAGCTAAGAAATATTTAAAACCAAAAAAGGAAGCAAATGGAAGAGGACCACACAAGTCACTATGCACAAGCTCCAAGGGAACCGAGGCGTGCCAAGAGGCACATTTGTCAAAATTGTCCCAATGATGTTTTTCGAGTACATAACCGAAACAAACACCATCCTTGCAAGATACCATCGGAAGACCAGTCACCATATTGTCTTTACATAGTTATTGCAATGAGCGATAATTTAACTGACCAAATCACTCATGCCAAAGTTTGCTCAAGTTATCACTATGAGCAACAAAAACTGAATAAAAAAGTGATGACCCAAAGTTGTTAAATTTGTACAACTTGGTAATATCATCAACATTTCCAATAGCAATGACATTTTGAGGATTTTTAAAATCCTTGATTACAACTTTGTGAGGTGTAACCGTCACAGTTTTACCTTCACCTGAATGAGTAATTTGATAGATTTATAACAAATTACAGGAAATTTTTGGAACACATAGTACATCACTGAAATGACCATTTTCTACTGGAACTGTTCCATATACTACAACACTTAGAGATCTATCATCACCAACAAATATTTGTTTGGTGTTACATTCATTCATAGTAGAAAAGATGGCTTTATCCTTATCCATATGATAAGATCCTCCAGAATCAATGAGCCATTCATTTGGAGTAGAAGAAGAAGATGCAGTATAAGAGTAACCAGAAACACAAAGTGCATGTCCATGAGAGGTAGATTCTGAAGACGAATCTAGGCTGATGTGGTGCTTCTTCATTGTTGCTTCCAAGGCTGTCATCTTCTTGAAACACTTAGATTCATCATGATTATCTTTCTCACAAAAATTGCAATGATGTTTAGTCTTCTTTCCTTTTGGCCTGGAGCCTTTATCATTTTTTAAAGAAGGAGCTGACTGAGAGGGTTTGGGACCCTTGTTGTTTGGCTTATTATTGTGAAAAATCTATTTCTTGGAAGACTTTGACTCTTCCTGTTGGGACAATAAGGCTTTCCCAGATGTATCTGCATTGTTAATTATTCCAAGATGAATGAGCTTATCTTGCTCTCTAATTAAGGAATCACAAAATGATTCAAGGATAGGCTCTTGATAGCTAGCTACAGTAAAGAATTCTTTCATGGAGTAGAATGTAGATACAAAAACATAATATCCAGGTCCAAGTTTGGAAAGAATATGATAAATACATTGTTTGTCTTCTTTATTAATCTTGCATTCTGCACATAAGAGTTTAAGAGTTTTATACTTAGATAAATAGTCTTGAATGCATGAAAAATCATTTGGATTCAAATAAATCAACTCATTCTCAAGTTGATGGCACCGAATTTCATTGTGTTTACCAAACACAGATTCCAACTTTTCTCAAGTTATATCAGGTTCATCAATTCCAGATATGTGGAATCGCAAATCAGTAGAGATTGACATCCCAATCAATCCACGAGCTTCATCACATCTATTTTCCCATTTAATTTTATTATCATCATTAATGGGTTATGTTTCTTTCCCTGAGGTTATCCTGAAGAGTCTCATACTTCGCAGAACATCCTCCATACGAGATTTCCATAAGAAATAGTTAGAACTTGTAAGTATAATATCGCAAGGGATAGCCATACTGTAAAATAATGGCGGAAAGAATAGAAACTCACTCTCTGGATGCAAAGATCTTAAAAAAATATGCGGTTTGAAAAAAAACGGCACTGAAAACTGATTCTGGATGATGAAGTTATGCTGGATTAAAGAAAATGTTGAAGATGTCCCCAATAGTGACGTGGCAGATATTAACTTGACCAACTAAAAAAACGAACCCCCATCTTCCCAAGATCAATCTTTGACAATCACTTTACAATAAAGTTGCTTTGAAGTGAATCACTTTAGTAGAGTAAGTGAGGTTCACTTTTACAATAATATTATTTTAAATAGTGCGACAATAAGTTAAAAGACTTAAGTGACTCACTTTTTATTTTATTTTATTTAAGTGAGATGCACTTTTACAATAAGGTAACTTGAAAATAGAAATCGCATGCACTAAAAAGTAGCTTGATAAGAATTGAATTCAAGACTTATTAAAGAGTAAAGTAACTTTGGACTAAGTGAGCTAAGTTTAAAAGATACGTAAAAGTATGGAAAAAGGAAGGGAGTTTTTTTTTTTTTTTTACTCCTCTTTTATTCTCCGTGCTTGTCTTTTTTTTTTCTGCAAATCACAAAAAAAAAAACTTTTTCCCACACAATGGGGTTAGATCTTCGTTAGCTTACTTGAAAAGTCTACGTTTTCAAGTTTTCTCATTGTTTCTGATTTGTCGTGATCGCACAAGGTGCACGGCAAAGAGCATACGTAGCCGAGAAGACAAGAAAAAAAAATTCCTTTCTGTTTCTGATTCGTCGTGATCGTGCAAGGTGCACGGAAAAAAGCATATGCAGCCAGGGAAGGCAACAATCCGAGACTAAAAAGGTAAAGATCTAATGATAAAACTGATAAAATATGAGAGATTTTAAAAAAATAAAACAAATCCGTCACTGTAACATTATACCTTCAGATTTGCTGAAATGGGTGTTTCTAGAACAAATGAAAACAGTTTCGGTGAAACGAAAACTATTTCTCAATGGAAACGTCGCTCTAGACGTAATGGAACAACTCCCACAGGCCACAAATGCACAAAAAATACATAACCAGAAACCCTTTCAAAGTTTCGGTAACACCGGTTCCAGATCTTGATTAAAACTGAAAGCGGCTCTTCATAAAAGCTCTGATACCATGTTCGGGTACACAGGGTACTCCCAAAGGACCGAACACCAAGAGCAACCACTTTACACAAATAAATCACAGACCAATACACCAATGTTTGTCACGTGGTTAAAACCCTCGAGAGGAAAACAGTCCGCGGCCCCAGCTAAATAGTTACTTGGAGCAATTTATTATGCAAAAGAAAGAAAGTTACATGAGTTTTTCATAACAATCAACTAACCAAGGACCCTCTATGCTCTTTAAATAGAGATCATAGACCAATCGGGTGTTAAGCCATGGATCAATGGTAGGTATGATCTAAGAGAAGTTGAACCGTCGGATCACTCTATGTCTAGAACATATCATGACCGTCGGATTAGAATATTTACAAATGCATACTAATGCATACTAAAGAAACACACTTTTACCTAATGAATATATTACACAAGTTGATCTTAACTAACTCCTAAGTGTCTAAATATCCTAACAGGTGAGACCTAAAAAAAGTTCTATGAGGTTATGTAGTTGTGCTAAGCTAGCACCCCGATATTGTGGTCATTTTGAAATACTGTCCAGGATATAACATGTAGCATATCAATTAGCTCTACCACCAAATCTAAGAGTTCATAATCTTTTTCATATTTTTATATTAAAAAAATATGTATATGATACTACTCATATTATTAATTGGAATGATGTGCAGGTGGAGCCCGAAGGAGATTTTCTGGTGGAACCGGATTGTATCCTCGAAAGGAGGGAGATCTCGCTTCGGAATCGCACCATTGGTCAGGTGAAGGTGCAATGGAAGCACCTTAGTCCAGAAGAAACCACTTAGGAATTGGAAAGTCATATACGGGATGCATATCCAATTCTATTTCAGGTGAACTCTGAGGACGATGAATAAAAAACATCGAGGATGATGTTATAAATTAAGGGGGTGTGTATGTCACATGCCCCAATTTGCAAAACAATTTAATGTTGTTGAGGAACATTATGTTATATTTTATGCTAAGTTTGTAATTGATGACCAAGTGGGGTCAAGGATAATTAATGTATTTCAGAATATTTTATTAATAAATAAATAAATGATGAGACAACAGCTTAGGGAAGCTGTTAAAAGGGTGTTAACTGGTCACTTGGTGGAGGAGACTGGGTGGAGAGTATACTGACAAGTGGCAGCATCCTCAAACTACTTCTAACTATTGCAAGTAGCAACTTCCCTATAATTGTGGTCATGATTCCCCAAGAAAGTGGAATTGGAGCAGGTGGCTCATTAAGTAAAAACTGACCCAAAAGACCTAGGATTGTTATAAAACTTCCCATTGAAAATAGCTGAGGCTGCTCATTCTGGAATTGTGATCATTCAGTGTGAATGAAATGCACATGAGAAATTTGATGAAGCAGACTTATTGAAGTGAGTTTGAGGGGTTAACTACTGAGGATTGAACTTGTGCAACTATTTAGGCTAAATTTCTTACTGTTGTAAGCAAGGTTGAGTTACTGCTGTAATTTGACCAGTCAGGTGACAGAAGGTCTTAAGGATACATCCTTCACCCAGTACTCTACCAGGAGGACCAGGAAACAGGCTTGGGGGTCCTGAAGAAGTGCAAACTAAGCTTTCTCCGGGAGTTGGTTCGGAGAAACAGACTTCTTAAGATGTTTTCACCTCATCATTTGACAGGTTTTTATTTGTTCAGGTTCATTTATAATTTATTTACTGCCTTCAGAAAATGATTACTAGTTTTTCAATATATGTATGTTATCGTTTCATTATGGTTTATAAAGAAAAGAGCATTGTTTATTGATCAAATTAGTGATTAGTAGATTATAATTAAAACAGTAGTATTAATGCTAAATGAAAAATGAATAAATAGAAATTACCATACTGCATTTTTCCACGCCTTGTGTAAGTAGTACTCTAGTACAGCTAGCTGATTAAGTAGATGTGATTATTTGTTTATCAACTCTGAATGAAAAATGCAAATGATTCATTTACAGAAAACTAGAAGTACTTACTCTATCTACTGAAAGTATTTGTATTATCTAATTACAGGAAAAGAATAAAATATATATATATATATATATATATTAATCACTAGTAGTCATAGTAAAAATAGAATTATTACTAGTACTAATATTTATTATAATCATAATACATAAAGTTAAATAAATAAACAGTAAAACAGTAAAACAAAATAACACTTAGGGCTTTAACTTAAATAGTATTTCTTAGGTCTTTAAAATAATTTATTCTAAGTTCGTATTTGCATTTTGTACTGGAAACAGATGTTTTACTGTAAACCTCAAAGAATTTTACCTAAGGTTTATGAAAGATAAGTTTTATCTTTGCTTACAGACTTGCATAATCTTACACTTAACACAAAATTTTAACAACTGTAAATAATAATTATTAAAAGTAAAAATAGAAACAGAACTAAAACCATTTCTGTAAAATCCATCTTATTATCGATTTGTAGGTTAACTAAAGATAATAACCATTCTAAGAGAAAAGCAGAGTACCTTATTCACCTGATAACACTGTAAAAATTCAATAGTAAAAATACCTATAAATCATTTATATTAAATGAAAATTCTAAAATTTAATAACCCTTCGTCTGTTTACAAGTCTTGACTGAACGAACAGTCTTTTCTTCACCATTAAAAACCACTTAAAAACTTAAGTAACCAGGCTGAGGTCAAACAGTATTATCACGGCTTAGAGCCGAGTTTTAAAATTTAAGCAAAAAGTTTTTACATCGTCCAAGCCATAAAGGCTCTGTCAAGTAAACTTTAAGTCACAGCTGCTTTAGCCTTCAAGTTCTTGCACATATTACCCTTTAGGGTTTTCAATATAAAAACAAAATAACAAGAAGTAACCTAACAAGTAAACCAAGGCCGAGCCTTAACCAACACAGCAAAATCTCTTGTTTTCCGACCACCATAATACCAATGCAGGAGAAACCCTCAGTGCAACCGAGGCTTACTAGGGTCTGCATATCGAAAGGTTGAAAGAACGAGCTCGTATCCAACATCTGAAACTACGAAGAGAACCTGCACAAAGTAACCATTTCAATGGTTAAAATCTTTTTAAAGTAAATTTTAAATATCCTTCTTTAAAATAAAAAAACAGGATAGTCCGTTACATGTTAACGCTTTCAGTTTGTAGAAACCGAGAATGCACAACCCTTGGGCCAATTCGTGGGCACTTTGGAAAGTGTTCAACTCAGTAACTATTGCGCTGTAATATCCGAAAACCCTAAGTCATATTTGGGATGGAACGAGCAGAACCCCAACCTAAACGAGGGACACACTCAACTTAAAACGTGTTCTTTGAACTGATGTGGAACAAGACTCATAGTCCTCAACCTAGCGAAGGAAGTTTTTCCCACGCTTTTTACCACATTAGCCTTTAGCACTTAAAAACCAAGGTATTTTCTTTACAAGATCCAACTCACGGGGGAAATGAGAAAAACTGGAGGTCAACAAGGACTAATGGCGGCCATGAGCTCACAGCTCGGCCGCACCAGTCGAAAGAACCCTCACTCTCTTGCAAATGAAGTTTAGGGCAAGATCAAATTCAACTTATCCATTTGTTTGATCCTCCACGTGTCCTTCGTGATTTTTCATGAGCATGGGTAGAAGTTCTATAGTCACGTATGTCTTTTCAAATCTGCATAAAAATTATTACAATCAAAATAATAATCATTTATACATTATAATTTTGATTACCATTGATGAAATATACCTCAATCTATTTAATGCCTAGTTTTTAAACTATAGAAACAAGAAATGATTTTATTTTAGGGTAAGGTTATGGGTCAAATTGAAGTAGTTCTTTTATTAACTATGTTTGATGGAAAATGTGTAAGAGACATATTTTTAATGTCAAACTGTAGTAAGAAGGAGATCTAATGATTCCTAGACTTAGCCTTTTGATTTGTTAAAGAGTTGGAAAGTAAAATGATAATTAGAACCAAACCAATAACAAGATCTCCTATGTCACGTAAATCAACAAACTTACCTGAAGAGTTTATTAAACATCCTTGTGTAAAAGGTGTGGCTTTAGCTAATGGGTACACCAGGAAATTTAGGTATAAGATACAATAAAAAGAAATTAAAGTATAAACTGTAAGAGTTTACAAAGCATTCTTCCAACTAGAATTAAAATCTTGACCCATTTCTTAAACGCAATGTGTTTTTGCAAATGCTAGTAAATGCAGTCCCTAGACCCATATAAGAATCTCGGTGTAAACCTAGCATCCTAATAATGAGTAAATAGATGGAAGTAAAAGTGGTTTTGGTTATTTATTGAGAAAGCAATGTTTATAAAACCCTAGAACAAGGATATAATGTGATAGACACCAAACATTGTTAAGTGATCTAAGCATTAAGATGTGAACTTTATTTCTTTCCATTTAAACTCTAGATTATAATTAATGTAAGCATGAATACAAGTGTTCATTAGAATTTTAATCATAATCATCCAAATGATTTGATGTCATTTTGATAGTATTTGACTATGCAATTTTAACCCATGCATATGTAGTTTTGTTTTAACATCCTTACGGAGTTTGACGACATAATCAAGATCAATGTTACCTCTTATGGAGACAGGTTGCTTTTAAACATTCTAAATCTAGCATCATAATCATGCTAGAGAAGTATCTTCTTGACTTGAATATAAATATTATTTTTACTGGAACATACGCTTACCTATTAAAACCTGTAAAGAACCATCAGTCCCACTGTGTTAGCTTTAAGCTAAGTAAGCCCCGATATCAAATAAGAAAATTTCCCTGCTTGACAAAAGAAATCAACAATATACCTAGCATTAGTAAAATACAAGTTTCTTTTCTACTTTTTGGAAAATTACAACTGCTAAGTTGAAAATAGTACTAACACAGTTTTTAAAGATAAGCCTCTAGATTATACAAAATCTTATAAAGAAGTAATCTGTGTTTCTCTTACAAACTGTTTTATTATCTGCTAACAGTTAGTGGTACATTAGCGGTGACATTTGACATTTTATGTCAAATGAAAAATTTTAAATTTTTACAAATTTTTGAGTTGTTACATTTAAGGTCTGAAATTCTGATATACCGGAGACTGAGGAAACCGCAGGTTATAAACAGCCTACTGAGGTGGAAAAATACTTGTAATTCGGCAGCAGCAGACTTGTAATTCGGCGACAGCAAACTTGTAATTCAGTGGCAGGATAAATCTTTTTTTCTTATGTTTTACAAACACTCAAGCAATGAAATTCGGTGGTGAATTAGAGCTCTGATATTCAGGTGAGCAGACTGACGTAGCCATAGTAGATTGTTAGTGCAAGATTTGTTTAATCCTTATCTCTAATGTTTGGGTATGAAACATTCGGGAGAAGTGTATATGAAGTTCTGATTTCAAGTGTATATTTTCTAAGACAACAGCAGTGCTAGAAGAGGAATTCGGTGGTGTGTGGAAGCTATGTAGTTTAGATGGAGGAATTGAAGACTTAACAACAACAGACATGAGATTTTATTATGAAGTCTGATATATTTTGTGTATATGTCTAAGTTTACCTTTTCTTATGTTACCAGAGCAGTAGACAGGTTGATGACACCCACAATAAACATGACAGGGATAGTGAATGGGCATGACATGTATTTTAAGCAGAGTTCTTTGGTTAAACCTTTGATGACTTAAAGCATTCAACAGACTCTTGAACAAGAAGCTTTGATATAGGCATGAAACAAATATGCAGTGACTTGACACTCTGAAAAACATGAACAACAAACCCTAGATTGTGAACAGGTTAATGACATGTTAGTGAATAGATTGATGACATGACTGTGGATAGATTTATGTGACAAAAGAAGTGACAGGTTGATGAACAGAAGATGATTTGATAGAGCCCACATCCACTTCACACAAGATTTATGCACCTATTTGACTAATTATGGTTAAGGCATGCACTTTAATATTGAGTTAAGATATTGCTCAACAAGGTGAATCCACCGCGACTATTCAGGACATTTATTTGGAGGCTATTTTGGGTGTTATATGGGATGTTTTTTTGGACGCTAATTGGGACGTTAATTAAGGATGTTGATTGGGATGATAATTGTGATACTAATTGGGACGCTAGTTGGGACGTTAACTGGGATGCTAATTAGCGTCCAAAATAGCACCAACTTTTTAAAGGGATGCTAATTGAAACACTAATTGGGATGTTAATTGGGATGCTAATTAGCGTCCAAAATAGCGCCAACTTTTAAAAAGGGACGAAAATAACGCCATTAATAGCGCCATCCCGTGGAAAAGCATCCACTTTGTCCAAAAATGATTAAAAATACACTAAAAGTGATAGTGGACACTAAAATGGGAGCTAAAAGAGACACTAATCACAGGGTTTTGTTGTAGTGCAAAATTTGACACATGCCAAAGTTGCAAAAATTAAATGCATACAGGGTCAATTGAGAGCTCAGCTGCATTGGCTTCAGGGGATATGCCAACCAAAGACTTCTTCTAGTCTTTGGCATCCAAAAATCCAACAAAAAGATCTGAAGACACTTGAGGGGGGGAAGAACTGAGGATCTAAAGACACTTAAATTTTGATGATGATCCCTATTTTTTCCTTCATTGTGTTTATATTTTATTATTAAAAGTGATCTCCAAGTTCAAGGACGTGAATGCATAAGTATTATACATATTTTGGAAATTAAAATTAGATTTTAGTCACTTCAATATAACAATTTATTATTATTTGTGTTTCTAGTGTGTAACTCAACCATGGTTATCTAAATTGTACATTTAAAGTAGTGGAAATGTGAGTGGTCAAGTATACCTTCCCCATAAAATGTCTAGTTCATAATATTTTAAAATATCCCTTACGAGGCTCATTTTTTACCTCAAAATTCCCCGAATGTGTCTCTCATGGATAGAGTTCATCTTTGATCTTAGTATATGAGGCTCTATATTGATATATCTCTTTGAATTCATTGAATATGTTATGGAGGATATGGTGATGGTTATCTTGGCATATACATTGATGTGATCTTGATGATTATCTCGGATATTGTTGGCATAGATCTCGGTGTTTATCTTGACTGATTTATATTGTAGTATTGAATGAGAAGTCGACATGTACACAAGCAGCTTGGTACAGGTTGGTTCGGTTGAGCGGGATTGGCACAGGTTTTCTTATGTGCAGTTGGTTTGACTCACACTGGTTGAGTTGTATGAGCAGTTGGTTTGACTCATGTGGACTGTGTTTGGTTTGTAGTTGGTTAAACTCAGATTAACTGAGTTAGATGATGTGAGCAACAGATTGATTAGACAGATTGTCTTACACAGTTTGTTTTTACATGTTATTGGTCCAGGTTTGGTATAGTGGTCAGAGAATGAGCAGTGGTCAGTAGTGATAGTTGGTGTGCAGTGTGGTGCAGGTTGAGCAATGTGGTGCAATGTAGTAGAGGTGTCGATTAGCAGGTCCACATGATCAATGCAGTCGTGTTTCAACAGTTTATATCTTCATATCAAGGTGGTAGGACGAAGCAAGAAAATCTAGGGAGTTAGGGCTTCCTTCAAGTTGCGGCCTGTAAATCAGGGGGTTATAGCCTCCTTCCAATTGTAGCTACATAATTGAAGTCATTGCAACAAGGGTGTTGTTGCCTCCTTCCAGTTGTTGCTGGAAAACTATTATTATAAGGCTTCCATGGTTTTCCCCCCCGAGACTTGGGTTTCCCCGTAAAAATCTTGTGTACTGTGTTTTGTTATGCTTCTTATGTGATGATGATATGATGATATGTGATGGCGAGCTATAATTGTTGATATAATGATAACAATGTACTCTGCATAATATTGAATAAGTTGTTGATGATTGTTAACGCTGAAAAAATAACAAAATCTATACACAATGTTCACCCCCCCGACTCTCAGTGTTCTCGGTGTGTCCAGCAAGAAGAACATCAAATATTTATTAATCAATGGAAGAAATACAAGATATATCTTCCCCTCATGCAAGGCACCTCGTTAAACCTTCAATCTGAAACTCATGCTTCTCTCCTCCAAGATTCTCAACCTCCAAGCTCTGTAGCAAGGGTAGATGACAGCTAAGGCATAGGTGAGGGGGATGAGAGTCCAAATTCTGCCAGCATAATAGTACCAAAAGCTAAGTCCCCTTCATGGTCCCTTTTCCCTCTCTTATATAGCAATTTGAAGAGTTAGGGTCGAGGATGAATTAGTTACAACTAAGGAGGCAGTTCCAAAACTACCCAAAATTCGAGAATTTTATATTTTTTCGATCATTTATGAGGGTATACCCGGGTACAACACTGACAACCCGCGTATGCGAAGTGAAAAACGCAGGTGCAACACTGACAACCTGCGTATGCGAAGTGAAAAACGCAGGTGCAACACTGACAACTCACGTATGGGTTAAAAAAACTTTTTTTAGAGTATTTCCAAGGGTTTTCAAGAGTTTGTCAGGTTTGGAAAGTTGTTCCTTAGTCTCTTACCTTTCTAATGGTCCAGAAAAGAGGTAAAACAAAGCTACAAAAGTTTTTATATGGCCCTTCCATCCACAAGTAATCTCTGGGTGACTTATAGTAGTTTTCATGAAATGTCGTCGTGGAGTTATCGTCATGCGATAAAACATGTAAATGTCGTCACGGATGAAGAAGTGTCATGTTTTCCTATAACAGACAGTAAATCAAGGACCCACATTGAGTCTAGTGTTCTCACATCAATGGATGACAAAAATCACTTTTTCTCTCCATTAAACCATTTCTCTCTCAACTACAACTTAAATTTATTAAAGTCATTTTATGACTATAAAGTGAATTAATTATTCATCTAAGTAATTAATACAAGGGTCGCATCACTTTCCCCCTTTAGTGACCTAGGCACAAAGTCACCAGGGGAACACTTATTTGGTACAAAATTCAACAGTATGAAGATATATTTGTTTTTCTCCCAAATTATATGTTCATGTACAATCTTTGAGACTAACTCAACCACAAATTTTGCTTATCAAATCCTTTGTCCAAGGCATGTTGTGATTTTTTTTTTAGTTGCGAGCCTCAAATGGTTTCAAAAATATCCCACTTGTAGGGAGAACAAGTTGTCTACCATGTTTGGGTTATTAATTGGTTGTTCAAACACATTTATCAATACAACCATATTTCTAAGCATATTTACTAATTTTTCATGTACTTGTAATTTTTATACAGTTTTTCTATTTTTACATATAAAAAACATGTTTATTTCATTTATTATATTTCAATACAATGTACATTTCTGCTTCGGATAGCTATTGTGTGTATTGCAGAGGAGCGATGGTTTCTTTTTCATGCATGTTTTATTTTATTAACACGTTTCATTTTAAGTCTATAATTTAATTCTTTAATTTAAATAAACAAATTTACATTTGCATCTAAAGCATAATTTGACATCAGCTTAAGGCTCACATTCAAAAAACATACATTTATGGAGACATGCCTTTAAGATGGAACCACACCACTAACATCTAACAAATCAATCTCAGAACAAGTAGTTGGGTTACTACTTAAAACACCACCCAAGTTTCCATCCTCATTGTGCTCACAAGCATTATAATTTGTTTTTTGTTATGTTGTTTCAAATTCAATTCTAAGCATCAATAATATGCATTAAAAGAAAACTCAAATTCAATTCTTGTTTTGTTAATTTAATTAACATATTTATTAACTGAACTTAAAAACTAAGCTAATAAAAAACATATTTTCTAATTTTTCATGTACTTGTAACTTTTATGCAGTTTTTATATTTTTGCATATAAAAAACTTGTTTATTTCATTTATTATATTTCAATACAATGTACATTTCTGCTTCAGATAGCTATTGTGTGTAATGCAGAGGAGCGATGGTTTCTTTTGCATGCATGTTTTGTTGTTATATGTTTTGTTTTATTAACACGTTTCATTTTAAGTCTATAATTTAATTCTTTAATTTAAATAAACAACTTTACATTTGCATCTAAAGCACAATTTGACATCAGCTTAAGGCTCACCTTCAAAAAACATACATTTATGGAGACATGCCTTTAAGGTGGAACCACGCCACTAACATCTAACAAATCAATCTCAGAACAAGTAGTTGGTTCACTACTTAAAACACCACCCAAGTTTCCATCCTCATTGTGCTCACAAGCATTATAATTTGTTTTGTGTTATGTTGTTTCAAATTTAATTCTAAGCATCAATAATATGCATTAAAAGAAAATTCAAATTCAATTCTTGTTTTGTTAATTTAATTAATATATTTATTAACTGAACTTAAAAACTAATCTAATAAAAAAAGTATTGCATATATCTTTTAACTAATAAAGAATTTCAAAAAATGATAGTTCTGATTTGAATCTAGCCATTCAGCCACTAGAATACTTTTTAGTAAAAATAAAGTTCAAATCATTAAATATGGTTTGAAACAAAGCATATTATTAATAGTATTTTATCATTATTTTATAATTAGAGACAATTAATATTAAGTTTTTTAATTTGCATAGTTAAAAACTTTAATTGAAACTTTGTATACAAAGCTATTTATAATTAAGAATTTTTTTTTAAAAAGTCATACTATATATTTCTAAATACTTTTATGTATTAATAATAAAAATATGTATAATCATTGCACTTTGTCATTATTATATGGATGTTTGACTCTAACATTGACATTATCATCCATCATCATCATCATATATATTCAAAAGATTGTCATTATTGATATGGATATTGGATTCTTAATATTGACATTACCATACATCATCATATATATGGTAGTAATTATAATAATAATAATAAATTAATTTCTATCTTATATATATATATTGGATTCTTAACATTGACATTATCATACATCATCATATATATGGTAGTAATTATAATAATAATAATAAATTAATTTCTATCTTTTATATATATATATATATATATATATATATAGTTTTTTTTAAATCAGCATAAATCTATTTCAATCATGGATTTATCAAGTGGTGGAGAACAATCAAATCCCTCAAGGTGAAATAGTTTAGTTTTTTGCAGTATTTACACTTGAGAAAGGTTCAACCATTGCAAAAAATCGTCACTTCAAAGATTTGATCCCTGTCAACACTCTAACACTCAATAAATTGGAAGATAAAATAAATCTATGCTAATGCATTTCAACCATTTTTATATGATATTATCTATAGCATTTCAATAAATTTGATTATTTTTAATTTAATATGCTCTATTTTTTTCTAATAGAGTTGACCCAAAAGAATGAAAAATAACTTTAGTTCAAAAACAGATGCCCTTTGCGGATCAAAGAAAACAAAACATGATTTACAAAGTTTACAAGATTGTGGAAGGAAACGATTTACATTGGCTCAGCTCATTCAATTTGTTCGTTAGTCCAACTAGATAAGAACAATTCTTACACGATTTACATTGGCTCGGCTCATTCTATTTGTTCGTTAGTCCAACTAGATAAGAACAATTTATATATCCACTGTGTCCATATAATACCAACTATGCATATATTGAACGCATTAAAAGATTCCCCAATTATTTACATGCTAATTAAACATTGAAGATTACCCCCATTGTGCATTGTTAAAGGCATAGTTATTGCTTGGGAAAAGTATTGTGTAAATGCATCATTGGAGTTCATAGGACCTGGCACATATCAATCCAAAGCAAAACTTACTATAAAAAAATGCTTCTCAAACATCAATATTGAAATCCACTTTATGATTTAAACCTAAATGTAGAACATTCAACAACTTCTCTGTAACTTGAAATTACAAGGCTTCTTTCAAATTATCCGTGTTTTTCGAACCATAAATTTTACTTCTAGTTAAAACCTGTGCCTATAATTTCTTAATTTGCAGTGGTTAGTGGATTGCATGCAAAAATACTTTTGAAATTTCACTATGAAGGGTACAATGGTACTTTGGACCTTGCTGTTTTGTAGAACTGTTACGGGAGAAATTGAAATATGTAAAAGAGCTAAGTTTCATATTCCATTTTGGGTGGGAAATCACTGAAAGAAACACATCCCGAGATCGAGGGTTGCACCACATAAGACACATTTTCTTTGGCTTTAGGTGCTAACTTGGAGAGGTATTTATTCCATCAAACAGCCCAAGACTTGCACCCAACATCTTCTGGCTTTGACATACCATTCAGGTGGGAGATTTAATACTGTCAACGTCACCACTGAACCAAGCACCCTTGGATATATTCCTTGTTATCAGTATTCTCATCCAATGTGTTTTCCTTTGTAATACTTTTACAAGAAATTATATTGTATCAGCTTCCATTAGTTTGTGCTAAGTGGGAAAACTCTGCACAAGTAGGTACCATCTCATGTGGAAATGTTGCAGTTCAAATTATTCTTTTGAATTCTAATTCATATCAAGGAAGTTTATACAACATCTAAGCAAAGGAATCGTACATATAGGCAAAGGAGATAAGAATCACTAAGTAAGTGATTATTTAACAAAGCATCAAATGAATTTTGCAACATTTTGTAAAATTTAAAGTACAGAATACAAGACTAGGAAACAAGATGCTGATCAATTTCAAATTTGGAAAATTACAATAACTAATGTTACATGAGCATGGCCACCATCAGTGGTGCAATACTGCAGCAACTGAAATATTTGCCATTGGCTTGAATATTGCAATTGTGTACTAACTTTGATAAATGGAGAATTTTATCTCCAAACTAGGAAAGGAATGCAACACCATTCAATTTTTTCAAAACAAATTACACAATAGAATCGACTGGTTGGAAAAGACACCATAACAAATCATTATATTGAGCTCTACTATTCCAGGATAGGAGCTTCTAGACGATAGCAAGCATTCAAGGTGAGAGATTGAAAACAGAAAGCATATGGCCAAGGTCTACAAATCTGCATGCATAATTTCTGTACTTAACAAAAAAGAGGATCAGATTGATGCACCCATACTGCAAAGGTTTGTTGAATCAATCATGCTCCTTTAACTTCACCTGCATGCTTGTATTCTTGACATGATATGGCATTGCGGATACTTGCAGCCACTGCCAATTATTAGGCCTCCTTTGGTATATGAATTTGCTTTCATCATTTTTGTGAACCTCGCATTGTCAGGAAAACCCGTTGTGTTCCTCCAGAATGATGGTTTTCTCCTTTAAAGTTCACCTACAAAACAGCATCAAATTGAGAACTGCCCAAAATGGAGGTAGCATTTGAGCTATAGACTCATCTCGCGTACAGATTGACACCTAAATTACAGGTAATGGTAAAATTTAACATAAAAATCAAAGCATTGGGGGTCTAACCTCAGATTGACTTCCATCGGGAGAGAACCAATGCATGAGCACTCCCAGATGCACAATGGAGGGAATCATTTTAAAAAGTAGAGGGGTAGTGACCTGCAAGTAAAGATAGTTTGTGAGAAAGGTGACCTCAAAATTCAAGGAATGAATCCACTATGAAAGTGAATTGACCAACATAGGTCAATGGGACTTTAGAATACATGCATTAACAGCTATGAGTTTACAAGAAAGAAAACGTGAATATAGTTTTTATTTACCAGACTAAGAGCTGTTGTTCCCAGTAGCAGAAGATATAATTTTCCCTGGGGAATAAACACAAGACAAGTGTCAAATTTCAAAGTTATCTACCCTTACATTCAGTCAAGGATTTATATGAGTTACACAACCCAAAGTCCGGTTTCATGTCTGAAATATTTTTGATCCCCCACAACTGCCTACTATGTGATCAAAACTGCTAAGCGCGTCTATTGTTTTTATGTCACTTAAGATTATACAACAGTGATAATGGGTTTTCCACTACAGTAAATGTGCTTAATCACACTAACAGGTAGCACCTTGGTCATTCCAATATTGCATGAATGATACATTTCCTTAATAGGAAAATGAAAAATAACTCATATTCCCTCATATAACAGCCATAAGATATGAAATTGAATACTAAAAATACCGAGGGCAGGGATTCGAAGAACATCACTGCTTATGTCCTGATGATTCACAGCTTAAGTCAAAAAGAACATTCAAAATATTTAGCAAGTTGACTGCATGCATCAGGCTTTGGAGCAGACAATCAGGGAAAGGAGCAATTTCTGACCTACATTTTCTTAACTGGTTTCAATCATTTAACAGGAGGAAAGTTACAATAACACAACTCCTGGGCAAAACCTGCACTGCTTCCACTGGCATGTACTTTTAGCTGCCCAGTGTACAACAAAAGTTAACATATCATGCAGTTTATGGTCAAAGACATTCACAAAAAGTTGAACTACCACTTATAAATAAATAGAGTTCCAGATAGAAAAGGTAACTACTACTTGTCTAGCTGTAATATTTTCTTCCTACATAACTTTCACTTTGAAATGCAATCCATGTACAAAACCTGTTTTTTAAAAAATAGAATAAATGCGTTTTACTTCCAAATTTCATTGGGAAAATACTATATTTTTAAACTTTTAATACTCTGGATTATATTATATTGAAAAAGATAGCTTTGAAATCATTCAGCAATCAATTAATAGTTCAAATAACAAAAATGCATTTTGGAGAACAGCAGTGGATCTTAACACAAGCACCTAAGTAATAAGAACAAGGTGGAATTTGCATCCTAAAGCATCCCTTCCCATTAAAATTTTGGAATCTGATTTCTGATTTGCAAACCAGCAACAGGAGGAGAATAATTGGAACAAGGGAAAGATCCACTAGTCTAGGGCAGTTCATATCCGTTTCTATTTGAACTTATTTGGCGCTGTCAAAAGTGAAACTCTGTGCCATAGGAAATTTTCATAGCAGATGGTTAAAGGTATTTACGAAAACGTGGAATTGACCACTAAGAAAATATGCAATTCTGATTGGAAAAGGCTCAATAGTTTGATTGCAATAACTTTAATCCTGCATATACTTCACTTTGAAATGCAGTACATGTAGGTGCCCTGCTCTTTCCCCCATTTTAAAACATTATGATAAATGAGTTAAAGAATAATATATGAAGTTGTAAAATTTGTTCCCTTTAGAATATGTCGCACAACATATATGTAGAATTTGATTAGCATACGGATAGATTTACCAGAAAATTAAAGTGGAACATAACTCAGCCACCAGGATCCTAGGTACAAGGCTGAATTCACCCTGTTCAATTATTTGCCCTGACCAATAACTTTCTAAAAACTGTATTATAACATGCACATATGAACACATTACGACGCATAAGCACATGGATGTACAACCCATAGAACAGAAAGACTTA
>LPNX010776296.1:257685-378895 GCA_001517045.1 Pseudotsuga menziesii
GCATTCCGATGCTAGCAAGAAATAATGCTGCAAATAGATTACGAATGGGTTCCACCTGGAAAAAAAATAGATTGAACAATAAGAGCGCATGACTAAAACTACAGTACCAAAAAACCACATTTAGAGAACTATTTTAAAGTTTTGAATACCATAGAAGAGTTTAGCGAATCAACTAAGAATTCATATGGCAAACATATGCTTGGTCACTATAAGAATTAATATGATGGACGTTTGTGTACTGCAGACAGATGCATTAAAACCATTTGCAGGAAATATTTTGGTAGTTTCCCACAATTCTATTCCTAGACAACAAAATTATCTACAAATCAACTACTAAATGCACTGCCCAGAATAAGTTCACTCCCTTTCTTTGTTACATGATAGATCATTAGATTATTGCATAGGATGGATTCAATTTTAACTGTGTCAAGCTCAAACGAAACTAAATAATTCTGTACCTACAAGCTAAGTCACTCAGTTCAATGAATTTCATGGTTAAAATTCAAAATTCACCAAATTTAAACATTGAATAAATTTATTCGTTGAAGTTTGCCAAACTTAATTGGTGAACCAAATCAAAATGCAAGACAAACACTTGTGGTGAACAAATTTGCCCAAATTTGTTTTTCTCTTTAAAAATCACCTAAATTCAATTTTAAAATGAAAGAAAGTAAAATAAAACATAGCCATAAAATTAAATACCAAAGTCTAAAATATTAAGACAAACCCTAAACTCTCACCTATGTTCATGCTCTCTTACCTCAGGCTGTCATTCACCATGATCCATTCTCAAGCACACAGTCACTCAAGCTTCTCAACTCCTTAATGCCAACAGGTACCACGATACTAATCACCCATCTCTATTCCAATTGACAGTGATTAGATTAACAGGCCTGGGAAGAGAGACAGCAATTAAGGAGGGCAGAGATAAGCAGTGGTTAAGGAGGGCAGTGATAAACAGTGATTAAGGAGGCAGTGATTAACAGGCAGAATAGCAACAGGGTACAACATGATTAACAGGCAGAGTAGCGACACGCTACAGCAATGAAGGAGACTGCAGACAATGATTCCACCCTTCTCAACCCATTTCAATCAGATAGACACAGATTGGAGCATTTCACTGGTGAGTGTCATCGTTTTATTCCTTTTTATAGAGGATTTAAAACAAAGTGATCTATTGCAAACTCTAGTTACATTCCAATCAGGACTGATTGTAAGAATAAAAGATTATTTTTTGGTGGTGTGCGGGATAGCAGAAAGTATATGACTGTCCCTGTTATTTTTAGAGGAGGCATTTTTGGACAATATTGAACTGGTTACCACTATTCTCAAGCAAATGTTATCAGAACCAGACCAGTCATCGAACCGGCAGAGCCCAAAATGTGAACCAGACAGGAACCGGAAAAGAACCGGTAGACTAAAAAATACATAAAATATTCATATTTTGTAAAAAAAACATATATATTCATGTGCATACATATGAATCCAAACCATTAATACACAAATATGCAAAGTTTCTCATATATATAGAAAGTACAAGTGCAAATAACAAAAATAGCGCCGAGTGCAATACATCACTGAAGTTCTGAACCAAAATACATCAACAAAGACCCTGTTATACAGCACTGTACGGACAAGACTGGTTCTGTATGGAACCAGTCAAAACCGGCCAGTTCGGCGGTTTTAGGCCGGTTCCGTATGGAACCAGCTGGTTCAATGGGAGTTCGGCGCTCAAAATCCAGCTCAAGCGGTTCAGGGCCCTGACCGGACCGGAAAACCCTATAAACCAGTCGGACCAGCTGGTTTTTCCTGAACCATACCTGTTCTGATAACACTGCTCTCGAGTCTCTACCAGTTCTGCCTTGTTTCTGAAACTGAGTCTGACTACCAATTCTAAATTCTTACCAATCTACCAGTTCCGTAGGTTCTCTTTTCCCCCTTTATTTTTCAATGACAATGACAGTCTATCGCCATCAATTTTCAGTAATTTAGAAATTTCGGTAACGACAGTCTATTGTCATCAATTACAGTCAAAGTTCTAATTTTAAAATTTCATCATTGCAAACCAAAAAAACATGCTGAAACTTAATCAAATGGCACCTCAAAAATCCACTCCTAAGGTATGGAAACATGCCAAGGGCGAATCAGACCATGTCTACCTATTATGTGGGCACAAATTTACTGGGTCATTAACAAGAGTAGTTGACCCTAGGTGATTACCCTCCTTATGAATATTCCTGAGCCTAGGTGATTACTCTCTTTATGTTCTCAATCAAACAAGTCTGTTATTTAATTGCAGAATGATAATTTTTTCACATAGCAGCAATCACACAGTATCTGGGAAATAATTTAATAAATAGAGGAAGAGTAAAAACAATTACACACAGAAAATTCTCCTTCAAGTCAGCTCATCAGTAACTTAATCAAATCTTACAAGGCAACCTCCACAACTACTAATGATCAACAGCTGCATGGTAAACAAATTCACCTCAAACCTGAGGTATATGGCCTCCAGAAGAAATCTCTGCCTACACAAAAATCAAGGAACATCACTGTTGTACAGCCTGCTGCTGTACAGATATGTACTGCTATATGGCATAATAGGCTATGCAGACTGCTGCTGTTGCTGTCCGCCTCCTGATTTATGTGTTGTGCACTCTTTTGGTTGATATCCCTCTCCAACAAAACTGTCTCTAAACACTTTATCTTCACTTACCTTTATACTTGAGCTGAAACCCTAATCTACCAAAAGCCTAATCTCACAATGAGATGTACAGTTGAGTTTAATCATTAATCTAAAATTTAAACCACTAATGTATAGAATCTAGATACACTTTATTAAAATCAACAACTAAATATAAGACTTCACATTTTTCTAAAGTGAATTATAAAATAGAATTATCTCCAATTACTTCCAGCATGTTCACACTAAACCTATGCGGGCGTTCCTATCCAAGCTATATTCTTCAATACACCCTCTTAGCGAGGAAAGAATTCTGCACTAATCCATGTTTGTCTCTGAATGCTTCAAACTTCCCTTTTGCTAACGGCTTGGTCAAAATGTTAGCTATATGTTGACTTATGGGTACATACTGGAGCTTTACCACTCCATTCTTGAATCATGTTTTAAATGAAGTGATATATGATCTCTATGTGCTTGGACCTGTCATGAAACATTGGAGCCTCAAAAAGCTTGATACAACTCTAATTATCACAGTAAATCATTATGGG
Organism: Pseudotsuga menziesii; assembly: GCA_001517045.1. Classification (NCBI taxonomy): domain Eukaryota; kingdom Viridiplantae; phylum Streptophyta; class Pinopsida; order Pinales; family Pinaceae; genus Pseudotsuga; species Pseudotsuga menziesii. The sequence continues at coordinate 260,917 of LPNX010776296.1, forward strand.
ATCCAACTCTTGATCAAATAATCCTAAAACCAACTTGCAAAGCCAGATGGTCTCACAATTAGCAGTACTAGCTACCATATACTCTACCTCTACAACGACAAGTGCCATGAAAATATGCTTCCTGTTGAACCAAGATTTTATCGTTGATCCCAAGCTAAAGCAACACCCTGGGCTGCTCTTCCTATCTATTGCACTGTCTCTGCAGTCTGAGGTTGTATACCCGTCAACCTCACTTCACCATCTCCAAGATATCTCAAACCATACTCTGATGTTCCCTTGAAGTATCTAAGCACATGCTTTGCTTCTATCCAATGCTCTTGCCTCGGTTCCACCATAAACTAAATCAAGGTGTTCATTGCAAAACATATATTTGGCCTAGTGTTGACCAAATATATCAAGGAACCTATTAGTTGCATGCAAAGTCACCTGGTTCGAATTCATGTTCGAGTTCGGTGACTTTGAAATTCGGCAAAAAATCGACAGTAAAAATATTAGTGATAAAATTCGACATTAAATTCGAACTATATATATAATTAATTAATTAATTAATCAATCCAAGCTAGTAAAGAAGTATTTTAATACCAAAGACCTCTTTTTATACCTCTTTTAATATATATTTATATAGTGAGGTTCAATAAATTATAAAAATGCCTCTCTTATATATTTATATAAATTGATATTTATAAATGCCTTTTTTCAATAAATTGATATTTATATATTTATACCTCTTTTTATACTATAAATTATAAATTTATATAATGAGGTTCAATAAAGAGTTATTAAAATATAAAATTAAAAAAAAATGCATCCAATCAGATAAACGTAACCTTACCTGCCCGAGGAATGACGCTAATCCATTAATTCGCGGCGAGCGGGAACGGATCCAAACCTTTATTGCTCGCATCGATGGACAGGCATCACCGACGACGGGATCCAAACCTTTAGTGCTCGCATCGATGGACATGCATCACTGTCGATGGGAAGGAAGTTTCGAGCGACGAGTTCAACTTGGCATCACTGTTGACGGCAAGCCCTACTGTACGACGTCGAGTGAAGAACAAGCTCCTCGGCATCACCGTCAAGCCCTGCTATAGACGTCGTTGGGCGAAGCAATCTCGCGTGTGGGTGAATTAGCGAAGGGTAGCGCGACTGCGGGCTAGGTTTCCTTGAAATTCGTCGAACTTCAACGATTAAATTCGTTGTTCCATAAAATGAGGCGAATTTCGATTTTCAAGGTCAAAATCCACCGAATGCGGTGACTTAGGTTGCATGTACAACGTGGGATCCACCATCTCTGAATCTCAAGTTGATTACTTCTTCATATTAGAGATGATAGGCATGGCCATATGTTTGCAGTCCTAGATCTGAAACCTCTTTAGGATCTCAACTGCATACTTACCCTAAACAAGGAAAACCTCCCTTGGTCTATGCATCATGCCAATGTCCTTCATCTCAAAATCAGCTACCATATCTACCTTGCACCCTATAACGAGGTTCTCTAAACCTATAAGAAACAAGTCATATACATATAGCACCAAAATAAGTAGATCAATCCCCACAAATATATAATACACACTAGGATCTGCTTCGCTTTTGTTGAAGCCCATTCTCTGCAAGTATCCATCTAACCTGGAATACCATCAAGGCCTTTTTCAACCTGCAAACATGGGACTTCTTCCCACTGATCTCAAAGCCTTGAGGTTGCTCTATTTACACTTCTTCCTCAATTATCCAACAGACAAAAATTGCCTTCACATCCATCTAACATATCCTCCGTCTCATAGCACAAACTAAAGACATAACTACTCTAATGAAAGTGTACCTAGTGACTAGGAAAAAAGTCTCCTCATAGTCCAGTCCCTCTTTCTAAGAGAACCCTCTTGCACAAACCTCGTTTGCACTCTAATACCATGTTGAGATTCAGATGGGAATGAAGGGATTGAGTAGAACCAACTGGTAAACCCTAATTTATGCAATAAAAAAGAAGAAAAATGACACTAGGGTGGCATAATATAAAATCCTAATAAGTGTGCTTGAATTGATTCATAAGTCCGCTAGAAAGAAGAATCATAGCAAGTAAGAAAGTGAACAAAGAGGTCATGGTGCTCATAGGCTAAATCACATGTATTAGAGGGATTGAGAAGATCACAAGAAGAATCTTACAAATAAGATTTGGGTGTGTATTTATACAAAACTTAAGAGGCAGGGTGCCTTCCGCGAGAGGGATTATAGGCTCAGATTATAATAATAAATAAATAAGCATGAGTCATGTTAACAATAAAGATAACTAATAGTAAATAAATTTAGCATTTAATGAAGAGTCAAAGGACACGATGTTGCCTGCTAAGTTGTACTTAATTGGATTTCAATTGAGCCAGCAAAGATTGAACAAGTACACTTGTTCATAATTAGAGTTCAGAAGTTCTTCAAGCCTTCTAGGCCCCTTTTTATTTTTTCTAAATGTTCATACCCGCCTTGGGGAAGTTGTAATAAAATGTAGAAGCATGAAGAATTTTTGTAAAGGACTTGACTTTCATGGGACTTAGACATCAATCTGGTTATTCCAAGGTGTTTTTTCCCTTGTTAATTATGCGTTGTTGAACAAGTGGTGTATAATTTTTTAGTTTTTCACGTACTCCTCCAAAGCTAGAATGGTTGTCTTAGAGGTTAGGCCTTAGGAGGTTATTAAAGTTCATGTGTGAATGTATATTACCATGCTAGGCATTATTTAGAGTCATATGAACATGTGCTAAGTCTTTGGCAACGACGCCAAAACATGTTGTCGCCTGATACGCACCTCGAGGTTAGCATGGCAGAAATCTTCAAGCCATTGGGTGTGACCTTGGGGCCAAGTCTCGAGTCAAGTGTTGTCACCTGAAACTTTAGTCCTCTGTTTAGGAAAACTCCTAACAAAACCAAGGGGGGTAGTCCCTAAAAGTTATTAAGGATTTTTAAGCTTTATGTTATGAGTGTTAGTTATTTAGGAGTTTTTCAGAAATGACTACTGAAACAAGACTTTGCAAGATGAAATTAAATCAGCAACATGTAACACACATTAATCCATACACATAAAATTCACTTTAAGCAAAATGATTGTATGATGTACCAATGCCAAATGGAGTCTGAAAATTGAAGTGTTGTTGTCATGAATGTTTTGCAAATGTTCTTGGTCAGGTTTAATTATTAAAAGGGAGGGGAATTCCCAATACACCACGAAGGTACAGGGAATGTGTCCAGACTCACCAAAGTGCGGTGGTTCTACCCGTGAAATGTGGGCTAGATCGGAGTCGCAAGGGTGTGTCCAACACTACACCAAACGAGGATGTAGCCTAACAGGGCCCCACAGTGACTATCTAGTTTTTCCCGCTTCACTGTAATCTTTGTCCACACGAGGTAAAATGGAGACGTTCGATTTTTGTCTTTCAAGGAGTGTAAACTACAAAAAGATGTGAGACTAATTACTAAAGGCAAGGAGTCTCTTTTCTGATTATCCAACATGTACTTAGGTGAGCCCTTTATATGAAGGAGAGAGCATACTTTGGGAGAGAAATGTCGGGTTCGTTACTCAAATAAGCAAAAGACTAAAAAAGAGATGTGATCTAATTACTACACTACGCATATTTTTTCCGTTTCGGTACTTCAGTAGAGAGTAGTGAGTTATTGTTCCTTTACTTTGCAAAAAAGATAAAATAAATTAATGTGAGATTACTCAAAGTGAAGTATACTAACCAACTACGCTCTATCGAAGTAATGAAAGGGAAAAGATGTTGCCACCAGGTACAGTTAAAGAGAATCCAATTTATTATGCTTTGAGGACAACGCATTCCTTAAGGGGGCGGCAATGTTACAGGCATAATAATAATAAATAAATAAATAAGCATGAGTCATATTAATAATAAAGATAACTAATAAACAATAAGTAAGTTTACCATTTAATGAAAAGTCAAAGGACACACCTATTCACTCTCGTGACCAATCAATGCCTAGAAAGGTAAACCATCATGAGAACATTGAAATCGTCATTCAGTTATCAAATAAACTTTAATACCTTCAATCTCTATTGCAAATTTTTTGTTTATCCGAGCTTCCGCTACATAAACCCTAATTCTAGCAGTAAACAAGAAGAAAAACAACACTAGGGAAGCATAATAGAAAATCCTAATAAGCATGCCTTAATTGATTCATAAGTCTGCTACAAAGAAGAATCATACCAAGAAAGAAAGTGAACAAAGAGGTCATGGTGCTCGTTAGCCAAATCACATGTATTAGAGTGGGATTGAGAAGATGACAAGAATAATCTTACAAATGAGATTTGTGTGTATTTATACAAAACTCAAGAGGTAGGACGCCCTCCCCAAGAGGGGTTATAGGCTCACATAATGACCAGGCCGGTCTTAACCACCTAGGAATATAATAAGTTAGTGTTGATTAGGTCATATTTAACTTCTTAAGCCCACCCCTAGAAACACAAATACACAATAATGATGAAGTAGCCAATGGCCAAATATGAAGATTACACTATCATATCAACAAAGGTTGAGTTTGTCAAATTGTCTAGGATTTGGACAATGAGCTTGATGGAAACTGACATGTTCGAAAGGACAACATGTGGAGGCTAAGGATGACCCATAAAGGATGCTCCTCCAATGTCGACAAATCAAGATAAGTATGAAAGACTCAACTCACTTAGCAAAAGAAAAATCTTCTATAGCTATATAGTATAGAAGGAAATCAAAACTCCACTAAAAGCTAAGTCACCGCATTCGGCGGATTTTGACCTTGAAAATCGAAATTCGCCTCATTTTATGGAACAACGAATTTAATCGTTGAAGTTCGACGAATTTAAAGGAAACCTAGCCTGCAGCCGCGCTACCATTGCTAATTCACCCACACGCGAGATTGCTTCGCCCAACAACGTCTATAGCAGAGCTCAACGGTGATGCCGAGGAGCTAGTTCTTCACTCAACGTCGTACAGCAGGGCTTGCCGTCAACGGTGATGCCAAGTCAAACTCGTCGCTCGAAACTTCCTTCCCATCGACAATGATGCATGTCCATCAATGCGAGCACTAAAGGTTTGGATCCCGTCGTCGGTGATGCCTGTCCATCGATGCGAGCGAGAAAGGTTTGGATCTGTTCCCGCTCGCCGCGGATTAATGGCTTAGCGTCATTCCTCGGGCAGGTAAGGTTACATTTATCTGATTGGATGCACTTTTTTTTAATTTTATATTTTAATAACTCTTTATTGAACCTCATTATATAAATTTATAATTTATAGTATAAAAAGAGGTATAAATATATAAATATCAATTTATTGAAAAAAGGCATTTATAAATATCAATTTATATAAATATATAAAAGAGGCATTTTTATAATTTATTGAACCTCACTATATAAATATATATTAAAAGAGGTATAAAAAGAGGTCTTTGGTATTAAAATACTTCTTTACTAGCTTGGATTGATTACTTAGTTAATTAATTATATATATATATATATAGTCTCGAATTTAATGTCAAATTTTATAACTAAAACTTTTACTGCCGATTTTTTGTCAAATTTCAAAGTCACCGAACTCGAACACGAATTCGAACCAGGTGACTTTGACTACAAGTATTGTGAGCGAGTAAAGGTTGATCATACGAGAGAGAATGTTGTATTACATTAAGCTTCAATGAATGAAGCAAAAAGTATAAATACGAAAGGCAATTCAAATAGGTCATGGAGGCAATTTGAATTGCTCATGCAATGCATGAAATGATAGTTAGGCTTAACTAGAGCCCGAGACCCTTAGTTAGCCATGCACACTCTTCATGATGAGTTTAACCGGCTCATGACTTCCCTAAGTCGACTTATCTCCCTACATGCTAGGTGCAACTAACTACAATTGACAGAAGGAAGATGCAAGTGACTGAAGGCACATGCATGAGGTGTGCATCCCTAAAAACACTCAAGGAGGCGTTATTGTCTCAAAATAGCTAAAAAAGAGGTGCATGGAGTCCCTGAACAATGGAATAAACTCCCCAGATTCACTCCATAACTCAAACTTACAATGTGGGACCCTAAAGTCAAGGAAAATAAACCATAATTGAAGGAATTCGCCCTCATATGCCAAAATAGACTTCAAGAGTTCTAAATAAGGCAGATAAGGTAGTTTAGGACCATTAGAGTTTAGAAGTAAGATCTAGGGTGACTCAGGTGGTCAAATTGAATGACATTTGTCCCACTAGAATCATGAAATCATAGTCTAAGTCACTAGGTAAGAGAATGAAGCTAAGGAGAGGGCTATTATGCCCTAACATTTTCCTCCATCTCACATCAACCCTCATGGGATGTGTCCTTCCTCTTAGTGCAGCATAGCAATATATTGAATTAAAAACAACTTGTTGTTCTCTCTTCTTTGCTTCAAAATGATGGGAGTCACAACACAATCCAAAGTACCTCTTAGTGCTAGGCAGAATTGATGCAACCACAGGAGAAATAATTAACGCCCCTCATACAGAGTCTGCATCTCTTTCCTTCCTTATTCCTTTCTAACGCAAATGAGAGAAAGGTTTGAAATCATGTGATGAGCCTAGAAGTGATTTTGCATTATTGATGATAATGATTCAAATGAGAGACTTTAACCCCCATTTACATGACTTCACCAATCAATTCACTGAACGCTCATAGTTCCAAGTTTGTCTTGAAAGCTCAGGACAACTTCTGGTTTCATTATGGCTCCTCAAGAATACATGTTATGGTTAGTGTTGTTCCTGAGCAGTCTTGAGCATATTTTTGAGTCAGTCCTTTACTTTGAGGTCAGTAGATGATTAGCTTCTAGTTGATTATCACTCTTATTCAGTGGATCCAAAGCATTCAGATGATTAGTTTCATGCCATGACTGAGCCTCATGATCCTAGATTTGATCACTGAGTTAGCCATTTTCATATCCCAAAGCAGAGATTATGACAATGCCCATGATATACAGTAGCAGTGTTCAGTGCCTTCATGTTGTTCAGATCGGATGCAGGTATATGACCCAAGTGATATATGGATATATACACATGGATTTTGGATTTGCTCTATTGTCTATTTTAGTAGTGAGACTTGGTTGATAGTGGTTATATGTTGGCGATACTTTATTGGTTTTCATTGAAATCTAAAATATAAGTGATCTAGTTGTTATTCTCAAGAGATTCTTTGGTATACTAATTGGTCATGCCTTACTTTTAATATGGATTTGGTCATTTCCCTTTAAGGACACAGCTTGCTAGCCTTGGCACCATCTTCATTGTTTCCATCCATCCATTGCCTTCCCTCCTTTTTGTTTAACCCTGAATTGTAACTTGACTAGTGACATCTAGGATTTCCCCCACCTTCACCTCTATTTTGGAATAGGTCTCCATGTCAAAAATGTTAAATTTTAGTATTAGCATGAATACTTTTAAAATTTACAAACTAACATAAACAAATGGCAAGTGCAATAAATCACATCAACACACTGGACACGAGATTTTCACTGGGGAAACCTTTAAAGGACAAAAACCGCAAAAGCATTAGTTATTCATCTCGTAAATGAGATGACCGAGTTCTTCAAAAAATCCACAAACCCTAACTGGGTTTGTACCACAAATCCACAATTACAGAAGATAATCCTTTTTCCACAGAAATGCCCAATTAGGGCTTTTAGCAAATTAGGGATTGCTTCCCTAAACTTTCTCTCTCCTGCCCAAAAATTGCAGGCTACCCGAACTTTTGATTTTGCCTACCCAGATAAGCTGCTCATACCTGCTATGTTGCTCGTAGGGCAGATCTGCCTGCCCGGAACCTACTGGGCAGGTCTGTACCTGCAGCTTCAGCCCACAAGGATGAAGGAAGATCTAGATCAATAAGCATGGCTTTAGCAGATTCACAGATCGTTCTATTCTTCCTTTCTGCAACCCCATTCTGCTGAGGGTTGTAAGGTATTGTCAGCTCTTTTTGATTCCTGCTTCTAGAAAAAAATCATCAAACCAATTAGATTCATACTCACCTTCGTTATCTGATCTCAACATATGGATGTGTTTGCTAGTCTGATTTTCAATCAATGCCTTGAACTCTTTGAACCTGTCAAAAGTTTCACTTCTGGCCTTGAGGAAGTAAATCGATGACTTTCGAGAGTGATCACCAATGAATAAGACATAATATAGACACCCACTAAAAGAGGGTGAAGACATAGGCCCACAAACGTCAGAGTGAATCAAATCTAAAATGCCTTTAGATCTATTCTTGCTTTTGGAAAAGGATTTCTTGGTGTTATTACCTAGAGCACATCCTTTGCAAATTCCATCATGTTTTGAAGATACCTCAGGCATACCTATGACCATCTTCTGCAAGCCTGGAAGAGTTGTGTAGTGAAGGTGTCCAAACCTTCTATGTCACAGTTCACATGGATCAACTGAATGATGTACCAAAGCATGAGTTGAATCTTCTGAAGCCTTGTAAAGGCCTCCCTCTCGAACCCCAATCTGTACAGTTGAGCTTAGCTTTTCATCCTTTGCCCATAGGATGACCTTCTTGTCCATGTAGAGGACTATGTAGCCCTTGTCCTCTAAGCCAAAAACAAATAGAAGATTCTTCTTCAAACCAGGAACATACAAGACATCATCAATATGTAAAACCATAACTGAATCAAGTTGAAGTGAAGTTGAGCCAACTCCTTCAATCTTGTACGTGGAGTCATCTCCAAGTTCCACCTGTGTGGTGAACTTCTTTCTATGACTGGTGAGAGCTTCACGGTTACCCGTCATGTGCCTGGATGCACCACTATCCACCAACCAGGAGGTAGCACTGTCTGTGATGGATCTAGAGAGAGCGGAGATCAAGCAGTACTCTCTTCTAGGTTCGTCTTCTTTGTTAGCCCTGGTGTTCTTCTTCTTCTTCTTTTGTAACAAATGCTTCAAATCGTCTCTTGAATTTCTTCTTAGTCTGCTTGCAATCCCTAGCAAAGTGTTCGAACTTCTGGCAATTATAACAGTCCACCTTTGAAACATCAGAGAACTTACCTTGAGGTTTCTTTCCCTTCTTTTGCTGAGAGGAGGGCTTCTTGAACTTCTTTATCTTTGTTGCAAGTGCAAGGTCTCCTTCCTTAGTTGCCTTGTCTAAAGTCCTTCTCTCTTCTTCTATGCAATCATTCCAAAGTCTTTCAAAGTGTGGTTGATTCTCACATCCACTGACAAATGCCAGGAAGGTTTCCCAAGAGCTTGGGAGACCATCAACCACAGTCTGCACAAGGTCATAGTCATCAACAACAATACCAATAGCAATAAGTTGATCTCTTACATGTGCAATCTTTGCGAAGAAGGAACCAACCCCTTCATCCTTGTTCTGCTTCAAAGTTCGTACTTCGTAACCTTTTCTTCAAGACTCTCTTCTGACTGGGAGCCTTCTTCTCATACAAGTTAGCCAAGATGTCAAAGCATTCTTTGGCAGTCTTCAATGTTGTGACATTGGGCATTACAGTTTCTTTGACAAAATCATAAATGATCCTTCTAGCCTTAGCCTGCTTCTTCTTGTAAGCAACTCTGCCAACATTAGATGTTGGCTCTTCATTGACATTGAACACAATGGCATCGAGATCATTTTCTTCTAGAATAGTTGTAAGCCTAGCTTTCCAAGAGTTGTAGTTAGCAGAACCTTTAAGCTTCTCTTCTGGCCTGAAGATGTTGATGGCCATCTCTGCCACTTAGTCAGATGTCAAGTCTACAAAATATCCCAAGGTCTAGGAAGACAACAGTAATTTCTTCTTACAGGCTCTTCACATGCTAAGCTATGATACCATGTTGAATTTTAGTATTAGCACGAATACTTTTAAAATTTGCAGACTAACATAAACAAATGACAAGTGCAGTAAATCACATCAACACACTGAACACAAGAGATTTTCACTAGGGAAACCTTTCAAGGTCAAAAGCCCCAAAAGCATTAGTAATTCATCTCATAAATGAGATGACCGAGTTCTTCAAAGAATCCACAAACCCTAACTGAGTTTGTAGCACAAATCCACAATTATAGAAGATAATCCTTTTTACACAGAAATGCCCGATTAGGACTTTTTGCAAATTAGGGCTTGCTTCCCTAAACTTTCTCTCTCTTGCCCAAAAATTGCAAGATACCCAAACTTCTGATTTTGCCTGCCCTGATCTATTTGGACCTGCCCGAGCACTGCCCAGATCCACTTCTCACCTGCCCGGATCTACTGCCCGTACCTGCTATGCTAACCGTAGGACAAATCTGCCTGCCCAGAACCTGCTGGGATGGTCTGTGGGTTTCCCAAGCTCTGCTGGGCCAGTCCATGGACTGCCCAAGGGTCTAGTGCAGACCCAACACCCTCTGGGCTAGTCTGCAGACTGCCCGAGGGTAGCCGCCAGCCCTCACGAGCTAGTCTTATGGTTGTCCAGGGGTCTGCAAGAGGCCTCAAACCCTCTCGAGCTGGCCTATTGGCTGCCCGAGGATTCTGTGGGCTCTCGGCAGCCTTCACGGGCTGCTGTTGCAGTCTGCCCGAGACCCCAGAAGAAGGGTCGAGCCCTAGGGTGGCCTGCCCGTGGAAGGAAGGAGGGAAACCATGAGAGAGGAGGGTTTCCCGTGAAAACTTGGAGGTGCCCAGTGACCTATTAGAGTTTGCCTGTGATGATGCTCAGCTGGCCGGAGAAGAAGAGGAGAGTTAGGGTAAAAACCCTAGATCATAAAACTGCTAAAAATGCTGCTATTGAAACCCTAGCTTACGGTTTATAAAAAAACAAGTGTGAATGCCCTAGCTAGACTCATCCATGCTAGGGCATCACATCAATCTTCCTTCTCTTCAATATCCAACAATTTCTTCTGTTGGAGCAGTTGTACCTGTGAGACCAAGTGTGTGTGTAATAATGAAATGGATTGATCTTCTTTTATAGCCTTCAAGTCACCTATTAGTGGACCAAAAGTCAAAAGAACAAAATAAATTTATTTTTTCTTTTCTTACTTTGACTTTTACCTTTAGTGGTACTAAAGATCTTTTTGCACTTTCACTTTGACACCTTAGTGGTACTAAGGGTCCTTATATATTTTTTACTTTTGCTTTAGCCTTCTTCAAGTGCCCTATGGTCAAAACAAGTGGCCAAGGTGGTCTTTCATCCCCACTAAAAGTACATCATCATAAGCAGAGAGAATTACTAATGCTTTTATCTCACACTCTGTGTGACGCCAGGATCGGATAATAAGGTGTCTTAACCAAGGGTAGCTAAGCATTGGAGAAAATCACAAATCCCACTGATTGAGGGTCATAGTGCCACACATGCCTAGACCCGGTCTAGGGCTTATAGTGTCTTCCTGGTAACAAACAAGGTGCCTCAGCCATACACTGCATAATTTGACACAAGGTCAAATACTTGATAATAGACCAAGCGCATCCATTCTCCCAAAGAATGGCCCTCAGCCTCGGGCCATTCTTTGGGAGATAAATTCCTGGTAACTGATCAGGTGCCTCCATTCAAAAATGGCCACTTAGCTCTAGGCTAAGTCCCCCCAGTGCTGGACTGGTTCCACATCCTGGTTCCAGACCAAATGTCACCATTCAACAAAATGGTCACTCAACTCAAGGTTGAACCCCCTAGTGCTAGACTAGTTCCATATCTTAGTCCCGGACCAGATATCCCCATTCAACAGAATGGTCACTCAACTCTGGGTTGAGTCCACACCCTGGTCCCGGACAAGGTGTCTCCATTCTCCTAAGAAAATGGCTCTCGATGCTGCTCAGAAAAAACAACAAAAAATGTGTCTCAGTGTTGGTTTGTGTGATTTTCATCACAACGATTGTCTTCCTCTCGGTCTTAAACATAATTAGTCTTTACCAAAAGTGTCTTTAGACACTAAGGCATCGAAGCTTAAATTTTTTATCTAAATGGACGCCTAGCCAGCAAAATTGAAGTGTTTTTAAACACTATTGCAAATTAAAGTGTAAAAGTCAATCAGTTTCCAAGAGACGAGCACTCATCCTTTGTATAATGTGAGGTATAATGTGAGGTTGTTTTCCCCCCAAAGGACAACAGGGTGGTCACTCCATCGCACCTATGGACAGTGGCAGGCAATGGAGGTCATACCAAGTCATTATCTAAGGCCCACCAAGCTATTCAAGGCACCTTCTCTTGGAGGATGGCTAGTTAATTAAATGATTAAAGTAAATATTTTAAAATAGTCAATGGTCAAAGGATGAGCACTCATTCATTGTATAATGAACAACTCATTTTCCCCTATAGGGCAATAGGGTGAGGCTAGTCTATCATGGATTACACCTTTGTCATTTTCAGGAAGCCCAAAAGGCTTTCCAGGGCACCTGCCTTTGGAGGTTGACTAATATATTTTCCTGTGCAAGTAAATTGTTTTAAAAGGTTGCTTGTCTAGAGTTTATTTGAGCATTCTGATTATTCCACCCATCTGTAAGACACTGCCATTCCCTATTATTCACTTATTCCAACTTATGTGTTGTGTGGATTCCCTTTTCCTCAACCTAGATGCTTACAATGTTGAGTATCAAGTCATTCCCATGGCCTTACCTTCTTTTTATTCACCTTCACCCTTGACTAGCAAAATGGCCAAATCTATGAATGAGTATACACATGAGGTTCTTGTTTATAGCAACTAATTACTTTGATTTGGATATATTATTTATATCATATATGTATTGTGCTTATAATCGCCAGTAGAAGCCACTTGCACTTTAGTCTTACAACTAACATAGATAATTGAGCATGTTATATACATTTTGTATTGCAACATCAAAGATTTTTATTGGGTCATTATTTTGATCATTCTTGACCTAGTCAACTCAATTTGACCAAGTCCACAGCAAGGTCCAAAATGAGTTTTGGCCTATGGTGGTGAATGATGATTATGTGTGGTCTATCAGTGTTCATTTGACGTATTCATGCTTCATATGATGATCTATCATGGTGGCTTGAGTTATTATTGTGATTATCAACATTTACATGCTTTATTGTTATTATTATTATTATTCTGGCATGGATGAGGCCTTTGAGGTATAATTTGATGGACATATCGTGTATAAGTACTCATTCCTAGTAGATTTGGACATTCTGATTCCATTGATGCACTCAGTTTTCAGTTTCATGCACTTGCATTGGATTTATGGGTCAATTTATCAGTTTGTTGCAGTTTGGCCTCAATAAATTAAAATAAAATGCTTTTTAGTGAATATTTGGTTCTCTTAGGGCGCCATAAGGGCACATAGTGTGTAGCCAATCGATATTACCATATTGTTATGGAGTCGATTCCATTTTTGCATTCAGTTGATGCCCAGGTTCAGTCGGCAGTGAGATATGAGCATTTTTATTTTCCCAAGGCAACATTTTGACACATTAAAATAATGAAAATGGCTAATGAGGAAATCGATTTGGGTAATTGAGGCAACGAAATGGCATGGAATTGGTCTGAGGCATATTGTTGATGTTATCTTCACCTTCTGGCATCAATTTCATTCTTCATGGGATCCACACATCCTAGCATTCACCATTTGGGGGCGTTTTCATGTATTTTGAGGGGCGCGACTTAGTGACTTTAGTCACTTTATGTTATGATTATTGATTATATCTTAAGATTCTACCATGGAGTCATGCTAGGGAAAGACATGTCATACCTCCTAGCCCCACCATGTGTTATGTATGACATATTGTTATCTTTTGTGGTGTGCCCTCCTTTGGGCGTCTTAATGAGTGCGCCCCTCTTATATGTGAGTTGATCCAAGTGATCTATATTCAACTAATCTTAGTCCTTGATTAGAATGATGTTATCTTATGATCTTAACCCTTGATCTTTTTGGAACATAGGTTTTATGTATTTGAGAGATCTATATATTGAAATGCTCTCTCATTGTAAAAGGACTTTTGTCTCTTGAGCTATTGGAACAATAAAATATTTTTGCAAAAGATCTTGGAAGCTTTGTAGAATGTCTTGTATGGGGATTGGAAAGTCTTTATCTTTCTAGCATTCTTGCTGATCTATGCTTTGCTAACACTTTTGCAGGTGGTCGTACCATTGGTGAAGAGGACAATTAGGACGATTAGATGGGGGAGTTATTGTGACTGTACTCCATACTTCTTCCTCAAATCATTTTGGGTTCAGGGAGTACTTTATCGTATCTTGTGATCATCTTGATGCTCATTGTTTCTTTCTTCATGGATTTTCTCTCTTGTTGGAAATCGATTCTTACTCAGGTAGATCTCTTTTGCGGGAGGAGGGTGCACTTGGTCTCTTGGAGAGAAAATCGATTTTGCTTGGCATTGCATGGAAAACGCTTAGAATTGATCGGAAAGGGAAGATCATCACCATACAAGGTTAGTAGCAAGTATTTCCAGGTACATTTGCATTTCTTTTATTTTACTGGGGCTTAATGTAATTGTCACCATAAAACCCTCATTGTTAAAACCCTAGTTTTCTAGATCTGATAGATCGAGTACTTATTTAATGACGACCATCAAAACCCACTTAGGAATACCATAGAGGCACGTAGGAGTGCTAGCCACATGCTACGTGCTTTGGCATGGCATAAACCTACTTGGTCCTACACCAAGAACCCCAAGATACTACTGGGGGCCCTAGGGTATCATCCTCTCTGAGAATGGGTTTTGCAGCTGCACTGACTTTAACACTCCCTCTCAGCAAGAGGGACATTCTCACCAAGAGGGATATTCTCAACACATCGATAACATACTGCACCCTTACATGGTGATAACTCATCTTGATGTCTTTCAACCTGTCAACAAATACAGGGTTTCTTGAGAGCTTCAAAAAACTCTCCATCTCCGCACGAAGCATGATCTCATAGATCCTCTTGGAAGTTATAGTTAACTTCCCTTGAAAGCTGAGAATCACTTTCCGCATATCATTTTTCCAAACCTACTATTGGACTAACTCCTACTAATGGGATTACACTAAATCAGTAACATGGCTCTCATTGGAGCAATCTTGAAGATTTTCAATAGACTTCTTAAAGAAATCAAAAGAAGGCTCCTTGGTCTCCTCCCTCTGCTTCTCTAAGTGAGAAGTCTTATAGGCTTCCATCTTTGAGTTGCTGGAGGACTGATAAAAGATCACTCTTTCATTTTCTGCAACCACACTTGGTTGGGCACCAGAGAGTACCGTTTGCTCCCTCTTGATCTCTGAAACTTGACTAGGGTATAAAGTTTTAACAACATGTCCTGAGACCTTATAGAGGTCACCTTCACGAACTCCAATCACAATAGCTGAGCTTATACTTCTACCTATAGCCCATATCGAAACCTTTCCTTCTGAGATAGTTACGGAGAACCCCTTGTCCTCTAAAACTGTCACAAAAATAATATTTTTCTTCAGATCAGGAACATATAAAATCTCCCCAACACTAATCAATGTGCCTGAATCAAGCTGTATGTTGAGTGAACCAACCCCTTTAATGTCAATGGTACTTCCATCTCCAAGTTCCACTTTCTTGTGGAACTTCTTGGCCTTGATAGTTTCCAGGGTCTTCTCAAATCCAGTCATATGCTTGGTGGCTCCACTCTCTATCCACCAGGAATGAAATTGGATGGAGATGGAATTTGAAAGTGTTGAAGGCAAGTAATATTCTTTTCCTTGATCTAGATTCTTGATCTCAACCCTTGACCTATTTTGTTGAGGTTGCTCTTCTTCTGTAGCAACTGAAACATGATGTTTCTTTCTATGCCAATTTTTGTTAGATGATTTTCTACACTCCCATGCATAATGACCAAGCTTACACATTTATAACACTTAACCCTTAATTTAAAGGAATAATTACCTTGAGGTTCTTTACTATTGTCCTTGTGTGGTGAGGGATTCTTTCCTTTCTTTGTTTTGACAACTAGAGTTTGATTCTTATCTGGTGGAGGCCTGAATATGCTTTGGATCCTGCTTTCTTCATCTAAACAACCATGCCACAACCTTTCGAAGTATGGTTGAACCTCTCTTCCATTTACTAAAGCAAAGAATGTCTCCCAAGTTGTAGGAAGGCCATCAAACACTGTCTACACAAGATCATCATCTTCTACTTTATCTCCAATGGCCATGAGTTGGTCCCTTATTTGAGATATCCTGGAAAAGAAGGTTGCAACAGTCTCGTCCTTCTCGATCTTAAGTGATCTAAGTTGCTTCTTGAAGGCTCTTCTCTGAGTAGGAGCTTTATTCTCATAGAGGTTAGCTAGAGTATCAAAGCATTCTTTGGTTGTCCTTAAAGGAGCTAACAGAACCATCAGGTTATCTTTAACTGAGTCAAAAATGACCCTCTTTGCCTTGGCTTGCTTCTTTACTAGTGCTCTTCCTTGGGTTGTAGTGGGCTCTTCAACAACTCTGGTAACCAATTCATCGAGATCACTTTCTTCTAGGATGTTTAGAACCCTAGTCTTCCATGCATTGAAGTTTGAGGCTCCCTTAATCCTATCTTCTGATTTATTGAAGGAGTAGTCATCTTAACCTGTACTTATCAACTTGAAGAGTAAGCTTTTGTAAGATATAAATCTTGTCTTAGGATCGTTGTAGTTTCTGTTGGCTACAAACCAGAGTTAGCTAAACCTAAGCTCTGATACGAGGTTGAAATTTAAAGGTTAGATGAATTTTAACATGCGCAATAACTTTAATACAAGAACATATAAACTCAGGTTCACAATAAGATTGCTCAATAAAATTCGATCTGTGTTTTATGATCTGTAATAAAACACAAAAACAACATAATTTTCATCTCTTTCAACTTAACACTCCATTTGGTCACTGCGTATAGGTTGGTTCTCGAGAATCATCAAATGCAGTGTACAGTAAACTAATAAATCTCAAATGCCATGTATAGTAAAATAAAAATAAAGTACAGTAGAAACTAAGGAATCCTAACCATTATTTGGATTCGCCTTTTACTCAGATATTTCTGAGTTTGATCTTGTCACCGCAAGGACTTTGATCTTGTCACCGCAAGGACAAGTCAATCTGGGTAAACAAATTGCGTACCTTGAGAGAGATTCGAGTAGAAGTAAACAGACCTCAAATTCTTCAATCAACTTAGCATCGTAGTCATATTGACAAGAGGCACACAGTCATGTTGCTGATACAGTCATATTGAGCAAAAAAGAAGTCACGCTACAAGGAAGGTGAGTAGTCACATTGATGCAAATAAAACCACACTAGGATAGAGACTATGTTAGTGACCACAAGTAAGAGAAGTCCATAGGTGTAAAGATGCAGGTGAGTTCACCCTACGCAAATAAGAGAAACGCGGGATGTAACCACGTGACAGCTCCAATCCCAGTCAGTAGTAGCAATCACGCGCACGCAGGCCACGATCAGGAGCAGACAGAGCTAAGCCACACTAGAAGAGATCCATGAGAGCAGCAAAGAACACGCATGATGGGTCAATTGCATCAGTCACGATGGAGTTGCAGTCCGCAGCAGAGGTAAGACACGTAGGACAGAGAAATCACGACCAACAACAGAGCACACCCTGTCTCGTTGATACGCGGAGTAGCAGAGAGCTTATCCACGCAGAGTAAACCTTGACCCATGGAGCAGACAGAGCACGAGGGTCAGCAGAGAAAACACGTAGCAGTAGAGGTAAGGTACGTTGGGCATAAAAGTCGCAACCAACAGCAGAGGGAGTAAGTCACGCTGGAGAATAACCACGTGTGCAGTGGAGTTGCGACCAACGGCGCAAGAGAAAAAAAATCGAGGGAGTCACCAACAAAGTGAAGACACGTCAAAAAATTACACATGGGCAGTGGAGTCGTAATCGACAACAGGCAGAAGACATATATGCAGATAGGCAAGTAGGATCGCTTCTAGTCAATAAATGACATGAAGGTTAACGTCGTCAATTTATAAGGTTAGGAGAAACAAAAATTGGTTTGACGTAGGATAGGTAACAAGAGTAAAGTGGGCCAATAAAATAAAACATAAAGTAAATTTAATGGTTTTATAAAAAGTAAACATTCTAAAAAGTTTTATATAGAGGGTCAAAGGTCCTTTTTAAATCATAACGTCACCATAACAATAAATGGTCCAATGGTCCTTTAATAAACCATAAGGTAAATACACAGGATAAAAATCCATAAAGTAGTAGTCATTATAATCAAAGGTGCACACAAGTACGAGTGCCAGGACCAAGTAAGGTAGAGGACAAAGTGTAAACCAAGAGGGTCACAACAACCCACATACTCACAGAATAAGGTGAACTTATAAGGGTGGACAAGCATTCAGCTATAGGACCAACAAGACCAAAGACTTTGATCTTTTCTCTCTCTAAGGTACATTGTTTTATATATTTTTTCATCACTGTATAAGGGAAAGATCCAAATGAATGGTACAATCCGTAGGTCCTCAATACTGCTCCTAAGGGTTAGGTGCTAAGGACATTGTCAACGGGTGGCCAGTCCCTTGAAAAGCAAACTAGCAATAACCAATTAGGAGAGGGGACATCACACATCATTATCTTCCATTCTTAACGAATGACTTTCATCCCTAGGTTGAGTTTCAATCTCACACCAAATCATGTTGATCAACCCTGGACCCTAACCGGGTCCTCCATTCTCTTGGTGAATGGTTCTCAGTACTAAGCTGAGTTTCAATCTCACAATAAAGGTTGATCAACTACCTGCAGGACTTAATTGGACATCGTGTCCCTGGTCCCAGAACAAAATATGTCTCTGCCTCTATCTACAGGATCTACTTGGACATCACGTCTCTGGTCCTCGAACAAAATACCCTAGAGGCACATAAGAGCGCTAGCCACATGCTACATGCTTTGCCATGGCATCAACCTGCTTGGTCCTAGACCAAGAACCCCAAGAGACTACTGGGGACCCTAGGGAACCTTCTAGGGTATTACTCTTCCCTAGTCAACTGACTAGGGTTACCATCCTCTCTGAGAATAGGTCTCGTAGCTGCACTAACTCTAACACTCCCACTCACCAAGAGGGGCATTCTCAGCACATCGATAACATACTGCACCCTTACATGGTGATAACTCATCTTGATGTCTTTCAGCATGTCATCAAATACAGGGTTTCTTGAGAGCTTCAGACAACTCTCCATCTTCGCACGAAGCATGATCTCATAGATCCTCTTGGAAGTTATAGTTGACTTCCCTTGATGGCTGAGAACCACTTTCCACATCATGTTTCCAAACTTGTTGTTGGACTGACTCCTCATAGTGGTAGTACACTAAATCAGTGACATGGCTCTCACTGGAGCAATCTCGAAGATTTTCAATAGACTTCTTAAAGAAATCAAAAGAAGGCTCCTTGGCCTTCTCCACCTACTTTTCTAAGCGAGAAGTCACTGGAGAACGGATGGAAGATCACTATTTCATTTTCTACAACCCCACTTGGTTGGGGACGAGAGAGTACAGTTTGCTCCCTCTTGATCTATGAAACTTGATTGGGGTATAACGTTTTAACAATATGTCCTGAGACCTTATAGAGGTCACCTTCATGAACTCCAATCACAATAGCTGAGCTTATACTTCTACCTATAGCCCATATCAAAACCTTTCCTTTTGAGAAAGTTACAGAGAACTCCTTGTCTTCTAAAATTGTCATTGTAATAACATTCTTCTTCAGATCAGGAAAATATAAAATCTCCTTAACATTAATCAATGTACCTGAATCAATTTGTATGTTGTTTGAACCAACCCCTTTAATGTCAAAGGTACTTCCATCTCCAAGTTCCACTTTCTTGTGGAACTTCTTGCCCTTGATAGTTGTCAGGGTCTTCTCAAATCCAATCATATGCTTGGTGGCTCCACTGTCTATCCACCAGGAATCTGATTGGTTGGAGATGGAACTTGAAAGTGCCGAAGCCAATTAGTATTATTTTCCTTAATCTAGATTCTTGGTCTCAACCCTTGACCTCTTTTGTTGAGGTTGCTCTTCTTCTGTAACAACTGAAACATGATGTTTCTTTATATGCCAATTTTTGTTAGATGATTTTCTACACTCCCATGCATAATGACCAAGCTTACCACAGTTATAACACTTAACCCTTGATTTAAAGGAATACTTACCTCGAGGTTCTATACTATTGTCCTTGTGTGGCGAGGGATTCTTTCATTTCATTGTTTTGACGACTAGAGCTTGATTCTTATCTAGTGGAGGCTTGGATCTGCTTTGGATCATGCTTTCTTCATCTAAACAACCATGCCACAACCTTTCAAAGTTTGCCTAAACCTCTCTTCCATTTACTGAAGCCAAGAATGTCTCCCAAGTTGTATGAAGGCTATCAAACACTGTCTGCACAAGATAATCATCTTCTACGTTATCTCCAATGACCATGAGTTGATCTCTTATTTGAGAGATCCTGGAAACGAAGGTTGCAACAGTCTCGACCTTCTCCATCTTAAGTGATCTAAGTTGCTTCTTCAAGGCTCTTCTTTGAGTACGAGCTTTCTTTTCATAGAGGTTAGCTAGAGTATCAATGCATTTTTTGGTTGTCCTTAAAGGAGCTAACACAGCCAACAGGTTATCTTTAACTGAGTCAAAAATGACCCCCTTTGCCTTGGCTTGTTTCTTCTTGAATGATGCTCTTCCTTGGGTTGTAGTGGGCTCTTCAACAACTCTGGTAACCAATTCATCAAGACCACTTTCTTCTAGATGTTTAGAACCCTAGTCTTACATGCATTGAAGTTTGAGGCACCCTTAAGCCTATCTTTTGATTTTACTGAAGGAGTAGTCATCTTAACCTTTACTTGTCAACTTGAAGAGTAAGCTTCTGTAAGATATAAATCTTGTCTTAGGAACGTTGTAGTTTCTGTTGGCTGCAAACCAGAGTTAGCTACACCTATGCTCTGATACAATGTTGAAATTCAAAGGTTAGATGAATTTTAACATGAGTAATAACTTTAATACATGAACACATAAACTCAGGTTAACAAAAGATTGCTTAATAAAATTTGATCTGTAATAAAACACAAAAACAACATAATCTTCATCTCTTTCAACTTAACGCTCTATTTGGTCACTGCGTCAAGGTTGGTCCTTGAGAATCATCAAATGCAGTGTACAGTAAACTAATAAATCTCAAATGCCACGTATAGTAAAATAAAAATAAAGTACAGTAGAAACTAAGGAATCCTAACCATTATTTGGATCCGCCTTATCCTTAGATATTTCTGAGTTTGATCTTGTCACCGAAGGGACAAATCAATCTGGGGAAACAAATTGTGTACCTTGAAAGAGAGTTCAGGTAGAAGTAAACAGACCTCAGATTCTTCAATCAACTTAGCAGCGTAATCATACTAACAAGAGGCACATAGTCATGTTGTTGATACAATCATATTGAGCAGGAAAGAAGTCACGCTACAAGGTAGGTGAGTAGTCACACTGGTGCAAATAAAACCACACTAGGATAGAGACCATGCTAGTGACCATGAGTAAGAGAAGTCGCACAAGTGTAAAGACGCAGGTGAGTTCATGCTACGCAAATAAGAGAAACGCGGGAGGTAACCACGAGATATTTCTAGTCCCGGTCAGTAGCAGCAATCACGCCCATGCAGGTCACGATCAAGAGCAGTCGGAGGTAAGACACACGAGAAGAGATCCACGCGGGCAGCAGAGAACATGCAGGATGGGTAAGCTGCATCAGTCATGATGAAGTCGCAGTCGGCAGCAAAGGTAAGACACACAGGGAAGAGGAGTCGCAACCAGTGGCGAAGCACACCCTGTCTCATGGATACGCGGAGCAACAGAGAGCTTATCCATGCATAGTAAACCATGTCTCGTGGAGCAGACATAGCACGCAAGTCAGCAGAGAAAATGCGTATCAGTAGAGGTAAGGTACGTTGGGCATAAGAGTCGCAACCAACAACGGAGGGAGTAAGTCACGTTGGAGAATATCCACGCATGCAGTGGAGTTGCGACGAGCAACATTGGAGAAAAAAAATCGATGGAGTCACCAGCAGAGTGAAGACACGTAAAAAAATTACACATGGGCAGTGCAGTCGTAATTGGTAGCAGGCATAAAACATATGCGCAGATAGGCAAGTAGGATGGCTTCCAGTCAATAAATGACATGAAGGTTAACCTCGTCCATTTATAAGGTTAGGAGAAACAAAAATTAGTTTGACGTAGGATAGGTAACAATAGTAAAGTGGGCCAATGAAATGGTCCAATAAAATAAAATAAGTAAATTTAATGGCTTTATAAAAAGTAAACATTCCAAATAAATTTATATAGATGGTCAAAGGTCCTTTTTAAATCATAAAGTCACCATAACAATAAATGGTCCAATGGTCCTTTAATAAACCATAAGGTGAATACACATAGGATAAAAATCCATAAAGTAGGAGTCATCATAATCAAAGGTGCACACAAGTAAGAGTGCCAAGACCAAGTAAGGTAGAGGACCAAGTGTCAACCAAGAGGGTCACAACAATCCACATACTCACAGGATAAGGTGAACTTATAAGGGTGGACAAGCATTCAGCTATAGGACCAACAAGACCCAAGACTTTGATCTTTTCATTCTCTCAAGGTACATTGTTTTATATATTTTTTCATCACTGTATAAGGGAAAGATTCAAACGAATGGTACAATCCTTAGGTCCTCAATACTGCTCCTAAGGGTTAGGTGCTAGGGACATCGCCAAGGGGTGGCTAGTCCCTTGAGAAGCAACCTAGCAATAACCAATTAGGAGAGCGGACATCACACATCATTATCTTCCTTTCTTAACGAATGACTTTCAACCCTAGGCTGAGTTTCAGTCTCACACTGAATCATGTTGATCAACCCTGGACCCTGACCGGGGCCTCCATTCTCTCGGAGAATGGTTTTCAGTATTTTTTTTTAGGTTAGGGAAATCGGTAACTTGTCGGGATTATCTGGGCGAGGCCCAGGTTCAAAGCCGTCGGCTGCCACTATAAACCCCAGTCTGTCGATTTTCAGTATTAAGCTAAGTTTCAGTCTCACACTAAAGGTTGATCAACTACCTGCAGGACTTACTTGGACATCTCATCCCTAGTCCTAGACCAAAATATGTTTTTGCCTCTATCTGCAGGATCTATTTGGACATCGTGTCCCTAATCCTAGACCATAATACCCTAGAGACACATAGGGGCCCTAACCACATGCTAGGTGCTTTTCCATGGCATCATCTTGCTTGCTCCTAGACCAAGAACCCCGGGAGACTACTGGGGGCCCTAGGGTACCTTCTAGGGTCTTACTCTACCCTAGTCAACTGACTAGGGTACCATCTCTCTAAGAATGGGTCTCGCAACTGCATTAACTTTAACAATAAATATAAAAACCCTAGATCTAAAGTTTCAACTCAATCTGACTCCATTTACCCATGGATCTAGCACTAGCCTTCTCAAGGTGGGATGCCCTACTTGGGCTTTTGGTCAAATTTTCAGATCTATCAGTTTGGTATGCTTGAACCCACCTCAAATCGGTAGATCTACTCTTCAAGCATCTAGATATAGTCATTCCACATCCCGATCTACTCTTTTGGGTCCACTTTGTCCTTGATTGCATAAACCATAGGTTGATCTAACTTGGGTATTTCTCCTTTGGGCTAGATTAATCTAGATCTACTTTTCTTAAATTCCTTGTGGTACATTTCTCTTCAAGTTGGGTAATTTTCCATTACCTTAAACCTCCCCAAATTGGCCCTAACGTCGCCTACCACATTCATCTTCCTAGATCTGGATCAATCTACTCATTGCTCATCTCTTGTATCCATTGTTCATCCCTTAGTGTCTCGAGTAGGTTCGTTAGCCCTCATAGGCTAGTAAGGTCTCCCCCTTGATCATTCTACGATTTGATCTAAACTGACAAGAGCTAGTCTGATGTGACAACTACCTTTCATTAATAGTGGACGATGCCCTTGCCGTGTCACAGGTTAGCTACCTCACCTTTACCATCACGGATAGGATACCTTTAGTGGGTAGCTACACTTGGTGTGATAACAGTTAGCATAAACAACACTGAATTTTCTGATAGAGGGAAAAATTAATTTAAAAGTCACTTTTAATTGGATTTTTACTTATGGAATCACCCACAATGCCTTATGTACAAGGTTCTATTGTCAGTGAACACCCTTCTCAAAGCTTACTTTACACTTATTTCTTCTTTGAAAAATGCATCTTATATTTACAAAAAAGTATTTACAAAAATCTGTACAGAAGGTAGAAGAGTATATAAAGAACACCATAACCTCCTCCTTGGACCAACTAATCCTGAAATAATATCAGAATATGTTACAGGAGCCAAAGATTGAGCATCTTTGTTCAGCAGAGCGCCCTTGGCCAAGAACTGATGGTGTTAATTTTTCTAATTTCGGCACTAGATAGAATAGTTCCTACTAGTTTTTCTTGCTTAAAATTTGGTTTCAGCCCTCCAAGATCTATCAACAGTAAACAAAATAGCAGAAGCAAATAGGAAACAGATCACATAAATGATAGAACACAAACAGATTTATGCCCTTCAAAATCAGCTTTTCATTAAATAATTACTAACAATCCAACCTTAGAAGAGCTCCCTACTGTACTGTCCGTACAACTGTAGGGATTCGTATGGCTACATGTACATCATGTATGAAAATTCGTACGATCAAATCCGTACAACTGTACGCAACCATACGGCATGTAAGTACAACTGTACAGCACATACGTACAACTGTACGGCATGTCCGTACGGCATACCTGCATAGAAAAAACCAGCTCATGATTCAGCTTCCTGCTTCTCCTGAATGTTGTCTTTCTATCTCCTACCCAAGAGACTGAAAAACCAGAAATTCTTTCTTCTAATTCTCCACTCAATGCTTAAGTTTCTCTCTTGACTGAATGTGTCTCTTTTCCTCTCCCCTTAGTTCCCTTTTATACTTTTGGGTTGAACCAACCATGACTTCAATAGCCAAGATTAGATTTCATCCACTTGAGATCAAGGGCTAAGATTCATTTGATTAACTTAAATCACTAAAGCCCCAAAACTTAGGTTTTTCTCCAAATTAACCCCAAATAATTATAAAAGAACATTCACTTTAATATGCCCTAGAATTAAAGCGAATTTTCTAAGTACATGAGAGGTCATGGTGACGATTCCCATGGGCAAGACACCCCACCCATGGAAAAACCTGTCTACGCTACAAAACATCAAAAAATGTACCTCATCCTTCCATACAGAACAGAAAGAAAACAAAGAGCTGAAAGAGACCTAGCTGGTTTATTTCCAACAGGCTCATTCGAGCCTGGTTCTAGAAATCATGTCCCCTATTTTCACATTAAGTTTTCAATTTTTCATATATTTAATAAATATTCTCTCTTTACTGACTGTAAAGCACTTCCTCCACCTTCTTCCTTGCTGACTCATGCAACATTGATTTATCTCATTATTGTATTATCATGTATTCCCTACATTGGTGATCATAATTCTGCATATTTGTATCCATGAAATGTAACATTTTCAGCTTGTAGGACAATTCTCAACATGCATGAAGCCTTTATGTTTCTGCATAAATTTGTATTTGCATTTGAGTACAACGATTGCATCCTGAGATCGCCAGTTGTAACAGACAGCTTCAAATTTGAATAATAATGGCTCAAAATCAATGTCGCAACCATTGCTTCAGGGAATATAACGCCGAGGATCTGCAAAGAAATTTATCGGGAAAATCGGGAATATATTGGAAATTATCATAAAATATCAGCAAGAAGAAACTTAGACTTGAAGAATTATGAAAATATTGGAAAAATCAGCAACTTGAAACACTTGAGAGAAAACAGAAATATTTGTCCTAATAACAGATGCTGTTGTGGATTTGAAACCTCGATGCAAAAATGGATGCTGTGGGCTCTCCAGAAATCTGTTTTGAAGATTCTCACCACAGAAATCTCAGAACTTGAGAGAAATCAGGAATATCAAGAGAAAACAGATATTTGCAACACTGCTCAAAATCCATCTAGTCTCTACGTATCAGGTCTCAACAGTCAACACCAATGAAAAAATGTCCCCTAACAGTCAATATTTTAATCTTTACTCTAGACTGGTAAATACTGAAATTATATATCTCTTCCATGCCTCTAACCATATATCTCTTCAATATTTTCACAACCACAATCTTCTACTACCTCATACTTCATCTCATTGTTTTACAACTTAAAATCTAAACAATTTTATTACACGGTATGGGAGAAACATATAGAATTTTATATTTTGTAACAATAACGTCCTAGGCTCTAGCAAGGCTCTGAATCCCATACTAAATGTCATGGAATAACAAGATAAACAAAGGCTGGAATTGAGTATTTGCGTTTATACTAAGCTCTGTTTCAACTTTCTAACAACAAAACCTCCAATATAAATTAAAAACAAATGCAACAAGGAAAATTAATTGTTGCAACAATCACCAACAAGCAACATAACTTACTTGCTCAAGGGTATGCTTTGCAAAGTCAGTTGTCGATATCATAACTCCAGCTGCAAATGATCCCAATTCAAGGCTGAGCCCTAATTTGTCACTGCACTGAACATGCCAACAGATTTTATGCATCAATTCAAAGATTTAAATTCAAGGAACCAGGCATTTTCAAACCCATACTGGTTTGAACTTTAAAGTTCATAAAAAGGTCCAGAAAAAATGACATGCAAAACACTACTACCATTGGCAAAGCCAAATCTTACACATAATTTATGTTTCTACTTAGTTGCACATGATACACAGGAAAGGAAAGGTCTGTTCACTCTTGTGCATCTGCAACAGCATTTATTGCTTCCTTGGATAGTAGTGAATTGTACTTCAGATAAGGAGCTTAACCATTAAATGTGGTACTCTCAAGAAATCAAATGTGGACCCTTTGGTGTACCAATAGGTGCTTTCTACAGCCCAAGTAGTCGCACCTGTGACACTTATGAGGCACATGTCGAGAAAACAAATAAATTAAATTATAAAAAACAGCCTAGATTCATCTTAAGTTCTTAACCCTGGAGAAAAAGGTTTCCACCACCAGGGATTTGATCCCTCTCAGCGGATGATATATCCGAGATTAAAACAGATCTAGGCTGGTTAGGTAAAATGATCTAATGTCTTAAGTATCTGCCCTATGCTAACTTACTAACGGAGAGCAGCTTGCAAGAGACGTACAATGCAACAAGTTTGAGCGAGAACAACTTTTATATGGAAGCAGAGTCTGACTGGGAAATGTTTATACCCCATTTCCAACATAGTGCATTGTGTATATAGTATAGTGCAGTCATTTCCTATAACTTTGCTGTTTCTATGGCATGACGATACTTTCTAGGGTGAAGAATCAAATTGTGGACTTCAAAGGGCGGTTTTCAAGACCACCTATGCTTTCACCACCTCAGTACGAAGCGGAAGCCATGTCAGCACCCATAACTCACACACTTGGAGATAGTTGCATATTATATTTCAAGGATATTCCAGAGGGTCACAAACACTAACCCTACTGGATAGTAGGGGAATGGAAAACCAACACTAATGGCTATCAAGATATTTTAAAATCTAAGCCACAAGGGAAGAAAGGAGCCATGTTCCTATTCTATTGATTTATTGTTCCAAGCATAGCAGAAGAAGAAGGTGATCTTGTAGTATCCTGCTCAGGGAACATTCTGCATCTAGTCCAGAGTGGGTGATTATCATTTTTTTGTATTTTTCCCTATAAATCTGAAAATAACAAACCAAGGCACTGTCCTTATTTCTTGTTCAAAATTTCATCCTCGTGGGTTTCTCCAAGGCACATTATATGTTCAATGTGTTAATGTTGTGCACTCTCAATTAGTTTTCATAAAGAGAAGAGTATGCTTCTAATATTACAACTTGATCATAAGTAATCATTGTGCAAAAGAGCATAACCTCATTGTATTTTAATAGCATATTCAGATATGTTCTGATGAGCTATCTAGATTCGAGTGTACTATATACAATATTTAAAAATCAACTATATCGTTGGGACGCACTAATACAGAAGCTATTGATCCAGGTTTTGTTATAGTTAATTGTGAGAATATATTATGTTGACTAGGCCTTAACTAGAAGATCATAAGTTGACCATACGGCCTTCCCTACTAGTTTGAGACGTCCATTACAAATGCATTGATTGATAATGGCATGTCCTTGGTTGATTGAGTGAACATGCATTCCATGTTAGTAACCACAACATACCATTGCTTATGGTTGAGGCCAGGAAAAATAGGGCACTAATAGTGATATCAAAGTTATTTTTATGGGTTTTCCACACAAAGAGAACACATTAAGAATGGTATCAAAATTCTTGGATTGCAAAAACAACAAACAATTAAGAGTGAGTTATGTAGAAGTTTCAAAATGAGTCAAGGATCACCTCTTTAGAAAAAGAGCCACCAATAGAAGAAGAATATGGCAAAAAGGGGAAGTTTCTCATGAAATTCCATTTTCGTCATGAAGATGACATACCAAGAGTATTTCCAGAACAAAATAACAACAGGAAAATCCTACCATAGAGTATACGTACAAAATGGAGATATTGAATGCCAACTAGGTTGAGTGTTCATGAATCATTTCATTCATAGTTTGAATTTCCAGATTAATGATGGTAATACTACTAATTGGTTGGAAACTATATAACAAGATGTGTTTGTTGTTGTAAAGGTAGATAATGCTAGCATAAATAAAAGGAGAGGTTTGTCCACAACCAGGTTGGCAAAGAAAAGAAATATGGAGGTGATAAACATGACCTTTTCATAAGAAGCGTCTCTAAAATGTTCCAAATGTTTCACTCTCTCTTCTGGATTGGATCTCTTTGTATATCTCTCTTCTGGACCATCTGTCCATCTATGGAGTTAGCTCCTTTTGGCTTGGTTTTTAGGTTAGAGTTCTGTTTCTTGCTTTTTATAGGAGCCACCTTGGCGTTCCCACTTTGTATTGACATCATGGTACCACGTAATCCCATTGACCTACTTTTGTGGTCATTTGTTGGACATTAATAAAATCGTTTTATCTTATCTACAACTACATGCCACCATTCTCTTTCTTTGTCACATCTTGGAATCTTCTACAGCCACCATTCTCTGTCTCATGCGTCTTGGTTTTGTGTTCATTCACGAGTTGATTCATGTATAGGATGTTGCCCCCATTCAACCTGTCAAAATTTTGCTCATGGCTGTGATGCCAGTAACCACTATTGTGGGCCTGCTTAGCCAGCCACCATTCTCTCTCTGTTACATCTTGGTTTTCTGTTCATTCACGGGTTCATTCAACCAGCCAAGATTTAGCTTATGGGTGTGCCACCAAGAAATCACTACCACAGGTTGACTCTTATTGCTTCCTGACTCTACTTGTTCAATTAAATTGACAGTTACCCATAGACTTCCATTTAGCAGACATATGATTCAGTTACGAGTGATTTTGTAATTCTTAAAACAAATATTTGCTATTACAATTTCTAAAGTAAATCTCTAGAAATTATACATACATACATACATACATACATATATATATATATATATATATATATATATATGCCCTCTATTTTTTTATTTTCTTGATTAAAAAAATTCTAAGATTCCCCCAAACCTTGACTTGACAGTTGACACCGTTCTTTGACACAACACAAAGCCACATTCAGTAGTGTATCTCCGATACCATGTTGCCTAAATATGGAGAATATATGGAGAGAAATAGATGGGAATTGAGAGAGAGTATTATATCACAATGCTTAAAAAATGGCATACAAGGGTGTCATATACATATCAAGCAAGTTTTATTTTTCTCATTAAGAACTGCTCCCTGAATCTTTCTATTATAATGTTAGCGTAAAAGTTAAATGCCATATATTATAATATGTATGACTTATTTCACAACTTAATACACTGCGTTATATCAAAGTAGCAAGATCCGGCCGTATTGGCCTTTGGTATATGAAAAATCACACCAAGTCCAAAATTCGGCAGATATTCAACATAGTACAAACACAATGAAGTTAACTAAACACCAAGGTTGTGTTAAAAAGTTACCTAGCAAAGTGTTGTTCACCTAGTATGCCTTGGGGTGGACATGGTCACTTTAAAAAGTGTGACCCCTAGTCAATTTCATTTAATGAAGTGAGAAGTACTTTATAATTTTAAATTGACTTCATTAAAAAGTAATTTCATGATTTATTTTCCTAAGTTCAATTTTAATGATAAAGTCAAGTGTGAGATTAATTAATATGGGTCTCAATACTTTATTAAATGATATGAGTGCACTAAATAGTAAATATCATTTAATAATTTTTTATTGGAGCATTTAATGAGAGCCATTGATCTAATCTAATCTAATCTAGACTGTTAGATTGAGAAGGAAGTTGCCATGAACAAAAAGAGCTTGGGCAAGGCATTTGGATTCATTGTGTTCATCTTCCAAAGAGATTTTGGAGAGAGAGAGAGAGAGAGAGACAAAAGAGAGAAAAATTCAGAGATTGAAACCCTAAGACTAGGGCACATTTCCCAAGACAGAAATCCGTACAGCAGGAGAAAAGTACAGCTGTACAGCAGCATTAAATTTCAGCAGTCCATACTCACGTGCGAGCTGTACAACATCAAATCTGAGCACAGATTTCGAGGCAGCCATACAGAATTTAATGCACCGTACAACAAGGCCATACACCACAGAAATCGAGGCGGCAGGCACAGTTTCCAACGCAGAAATTCTGGGCATGAATTTCTAAATCCATACAGTAGCATTTATTGCTCACACGTGAGGGCCGTACAGCAGTGAAAAGGCAGCAGTCTGTTCGTCATTTATTTGGCACGTTTTCCGAGATGGAAAAGAGATAAGTTGATTGTAATTTCATTGGCTGATTTTTGTCTGAAGAAATAAATTCTCTCGACAGGTTTTTCACCGTGGGGGTTTTTGCCTGGACCAATTTGGTCAAAAATTTCTGAGTATTAATTTTCATGTGTAAATGTCTGAAATTTTCAAAGTTTTACTATTCCTGTTTGAAAAGAAAATTTCTGAGTTTTGTTTAAAATTGAAAAAAAAATTTCACGTGTTTCAGTTTGGATAATTTATGAAAAATTATGCATTGAAAGGGTTGGGCATTAAACAATCCAGAGAAACCTAAAGGCTTGAAACCGGGTTGAGAAAACTTTCAAAAACTTTCATGGTATCAGAGCTTTGCAAAGATTCAGAATTTTAAACATTCAGAAACTGGGGTTTGAAGGAAAGAAGTCTTGAACAGCTTGCTTGTCAGTACAGGTTGCAGCCATGGTGTTCGGTCTTAGAGTGGAAGATAGACTTGATGGGGCTACAAATTTTAGCCCTTGGAAGGCTAGGATTAGCTTGATTCTTGAAGAGAATGAACTATGGGATATAGTTCATGGGACAACTACAAATCATGTGGTAGTACCTGCTAATGCAACATATAAGGCAACCTTTCTGAAAAAAGACATAAAGGCAAGAAGAGTCATTCTTGATGCAGTGAAGGATCATGTGGTCCCTCACATTTCAGCCAAAGACCATGCTTTTGAGATGTGGACAGGTTTGACAAATCTTTATCAGAGTTCCAATGAAAACAGGAAGATGGTATGGAGCAATGTTGAAAAAGTCGGCCTCGGCAAAAAGTCGGCAAGGGTCCCGAATACAACTTCTCGGCAACATCGGCGAAAAAATCGGGAAAAGTCGGCAAACATTAAAAAATACAAAATACATTCATTTTTTTGAGAATTTTAAACATTTAAAGCAACAATAACATCAGATAAACACATTGGAACATAAATATGGAGAAAGCATTGATATATATCATCATCATGTAGTCATCCCAAATGTAAAATGATACATCAAAGTCGATACTGTATCATGAAACATCATAGTTGTCCAATCAATGACTCAAAAGTGGATAACCAATAAAACATGACATCACATATATAAATGTATTCGAGGAAAACTAGCATATAGCTATCTAATATCAATGCTCTCTTCCTGAGTTTTCCATTCATACTACATATTTTTCCTTACTCCAATGATTAGGTTTATATAAGGTTTTCCTAAATGCTTTTTATTTGTCCCTCCATCTTATGACTTAAACCTAATTTTTGAAAGGTATATTTTATTGATTTGGTTGTCAGTAATTAAACGTATTACTTGTTTTGTATTGGTGATAAATCATAGATGCATTTTTCACTCCCAAATTGAATTTTCGACATGAGCCTCACATTTAGCCCTAACTCATCTAACACTTGAAACGTTGCTCTTTTTTTCCTACAATGTGTTAGATGATCACTCAAAATATGTTTGCTCAAAAAATTCCCTAATAGTGAAAAAAGTAATTCAGTTACTATTGTGATCTTTGATAAACGAATACATATTTTGTATAGATTATCTTTGCATGGTTTGATGTTCAAATACAACAAAGTTTTGAAATATTTATACGGTAGAGGAAAGGTGTTAGTATACGACAAAATGGCTAAAATGGCAAATTTTTGGAAAATTAGCCATTTTAGCAAAAATGGACATTTTTTGAAAAAGTCGGGAAAAGTCGAGACTTTTTGGAAAAAGTCGGGACTTGCCATTTTTAGCCTCTGCGACTTTTTCGAAAAAGTCGCGATTTTTTCTAGCCGATTTTTCGGCTAAGGGAAATAATCGCGACTTTTTGAAAAGTCAGCGATTATTCGGAGAGTTTTTCAACATTGGTATGGAGAGAGAAGTTGAAGGGTGTTCGCATGGGAAAAGGTGAAGGCATGGCATCATATATTTACCAAGATCACACAGGTAAGAGATGAGCTAGCAGCTGTAGGAGAGGTGATAGGTGTTCCTAAGATGGTGCGTACAGCACTAAATGGAGTGTCACAGTAGTGGACCGTATTTGTTCAGACCATTATTGGGAGGGAGAACATGCCCACATGGGATCGATTGTGGGATGATCTCACACAGGAGGAGATACAGAGAGAATTCTTATAGGGCAGTTCATCACATCAAAGAGATGATGAGGAGAATGTTGCTTTAGCAGCGAAAGGCAAGAAGAAGAAGAAGTTCAAGAAAGGTTCCAAGGAGGGAGCCAAACAGCATGAGAGAGAGAAGAAGGACATGAGCAAAGTGAAATTCTTTGCATGTCAGAAGATGGGACACTATGCTGGACAGTGTCCTAATAAGAAGAAGAAGAAGTAGTAGACTGCAGCTGCAGCAGAGATCGATGAGTTTGCAGTGAGATTTGAGAGAGACTTTTCTCTCTTTGCAGGTGTTAGTGTTGAGACACCACCTTCTATCACCAGCAGGGATTTCAAGGACCACATGGAGCATTCCATGATTGTTGGGCATTCATTGAGTGCCACCACTACTTCCTCCACTTGGTACAATGATAGTGGAGCTTCCAGTCATATGACAAGTGATCGAGACATGTTCACAGAGATGTCTAAGTCAAACTTGGAGATGGAGGTCGTATTGGGAGATGATACAGTGGTGAGAGCAGTTGGGCGAGGGATTGCCCGCTTTGAGAGGGAGTCCATGCACCCTATGTTTCTGAGGGATGTGTTGTTTGTCCCTAGGTTGAAGAAGAACCTTGTTTCAGTTTCCATGATAGAGGACAAAGGCTTTGGTGTATATGTCCTTGATGGGAAAGTTCACATCTTTCCCAAGTCAACAGGTCCATCTGACTCACGAGTGATTGGAGTCAGGAGTGGGAAACTGTATAAGCTTCTTTTCCAGCCACATCATGCATTGTCACACACTCAGAGCAATGATAAGTTGTGTGAGCTATGGCACAAGAGGATGGCCCATCTTCACCATCCATCTTTGCGGATGCTGAGAGAGATGACTACAGGTATGCCAAAGTTCAGCACAGAGTCTAGTGGTGTGTATAGAGGATGTGCTTTGGGAAAGTACACCAACACTGCTTTTCCAAGCAGCGATTCCAAATCAGAGGAAGTGCTTCAATTGATACATTCAAATCTGTGTGGTACCATGTCTTCTGCCTCTTTGACAGGATATGAGTATTACATCACTTTCATTGATGACTTTTCTAGGAAGACCTGGATCTATTTCCTTAGAAGCAAGAGATCAGAGGAAGTTTTGCTTCAGTTCCAAGAGTTCAAAGCTCTTGTGGAGAACCAGACAGGAAAGAAGATCAAGGTACTTCAAAAGTTCAATCAGACAATGGAGGTGAGTACACTTCTCGTGCATTTGATGAGTATTGTCGACAAGAGGGGATAAAGAGACAGTTGACTGTTCCTTACACTCCACAGCAGAATGGAGTGGCTGAAAGGAAGAATCGCTCTATAGTGGGTACAGCTAGAGCCATGTTGCATGATCAAAATCTTCCTTTCTTTCTATGGGCAAAGGCCTGTAGTATTGTTGTTTATGTTCTCAACAAGAGTCCACACCGTACATTGGGGAGTAAAATTCCTGAGGAAACATTCACAGGGAAAGTGCCTGAGATAGGTCACTTTCGGATTTTTGGTTGCCTTACATACTCTCATGTCCCTTCTAAGAAGAGGACAAAGTTGGAGGCTACAGGTGAGCATGGTATCTTTGTTGGTTATGATGACACATCAAAGGCTTTTCGAATTTACCTTTCTGCACAAAGGAAAGTTGTGGTGAGAAGGGAGGTGAAGTTCGAGGAGGAGAAAGCCTTCAGGAGGTCTCTTGATTCCGAGATGGAGGATCAGCAGGGTAATACACAGGTGACAGCTCAAAGTTCAGCGAGTCAGAGTTTAAGGTCACCGGTTTTAGGTGTGACTGCGTCACAGGTTACAGGTTGTTCTGTTACCGGGGCTCAATCTACAGGTACTTCTGGTACAGGGACAGGTTCACGGATCATAGGTTCACAGATGACACCTTCAGGTGATTTGAGTTCTAGTGGTACAGGAACAAGTTCACTAGGGACAGGTTCTCAGGTTGTTGGGACTTCTTCAAGGAGACAGATGTCTGATGAGGAGGTTGAGGAGAGTCTGAGACGGGATGCTTCCTCCAGGAAAAGGAAGCCAGGTTGGCTTCAGGAGTTGATGAAGGAAGCAGAGCAGTCAGTTGGACTGCCCAAGAGGGAGGTCAGAGAGAGCAAGGCACCTGAGAGATTTTCCAACTATATGGCACAGGTGACTAGCTTATGTGACACTGTTCCTGATACTTATGAGCAAGCTTCCGCACACCAGGTATGGAGAGATGTCATGATGGAGGAGTACAACTCCATCATGAAGAATGGGGTGTGGGAAGTGGTTATGAGACTAGAAGGGAAGTCAGTTGTGACTTCCAAATGGCTTTACAAGATAAAGCATGTTGTGGATGGCAGTATTGAGAAGTTCAAAGCTCATTTTGTTGCACGTGGTTTCTCATAGGTCGAGGGAGTTGACTATGATGAGACATTTGCACCAGTGGACATATTTTCTTCGATCAGAGCAGTGATCTTCGTCATTGCAGAGATTGGTTGGAAGATCCATCAGATGGATGTGAAAACCGCTTTCCTTAACGGTTTTCTACAGGAGGGCGTATATTTGGAGCAGCCACAGGGCTTTAAGGCATGTGAGAGAGACACACATGTTTGCAGGCTGGAAAAGGCCTTGTATGGACTGAAGCAAGCCCCTCGGGCCTGGTATTCCAGGATCGATACTTGCTTTCGATTGGGTTTCAAAAGAGTGATGCGGATCCCAACCTATACTACATTGTGGTTGGTGGTGTTCCACTTATTCTTCTGTTGTATGTTGATGACTTGTTCGTTACTGGGGAGAGCACCCGATTGATGCGTGCAAGAAGGATCTTGCTTCAGAGTTTGAGATGACAACCCTTGGACTGATGCATTATTATTTGGGTATGGAGGTTTGGCAGGAGGATGGACATGTTTTCCTAGGGCAAGGAAAATATGTTGCAGATGTTCTGAAGAGATTTCAGATGACAAATTGCAGACCTATGTCGACATCCATGATCACCAACTGGGCGAAGCTTCATGCTTCAGAGGGAGAAATGCTGGACCCTACCTTATATCATCAGTTGATTGGTTCGTTGATGTATTTGGTCAACACCAGACCAGATATGAGTTTTGCAGTGAACACTCTCAGTCAGGTCATGGTGGAGCCCAGGAGAATGCATTGGACTGCTGCAAAACGCATCCTGAGGTATCTTGCAGGCACATCTGACTATGGATTGGATTATAGGAGATCTGGTGGAGTGGGATTGGTTGGCTATACAGATTCAGATTGGGCAGGTAGTGTTTCGAACCGGAAGAGCACTTCCGGTTGTTGCTTCAGCTTGGGTTCGGCAAATGTGTCGTGGTTCAGCAGGAAGCAAAAGTCCGTGGCATTGAGTTCAACTGAGGTTGAGTATATGGCAACCAATTAGGCCAGTTGTGAGGCCTTGTGGCTTTGCAAGTTGATGGTGGATTTGTTTGATATGGAATTGAGTCCTACAGTTCTACAGTGTGATAATTAGAGTTACATCAAACTCTCTGAGAATCCAGTATTTCACGATAGGTCGAAGCACATTGAAATTAGTTATCACGTCATCAGGGATTATGTTCAGAGAGGGGTTGTTCGTTTGCAGTATGTTTTGACAGATGACCAGGTGGCTGGCATTCTCACGAAGGCTTTGGGTAGAGGGAAGCATGTCTACTTCAAAGACAAGTTGGGAGTGGTGAAAAACACCTTCCTCAGTAAGAGGGAGTGTTAAAAAGCTACCTAGCAAAGTGTTGTTCACCTAGTATGCCTTGGGGTGGACATGGTCACTTTAAAAAGTGTAACCCCTAGTCAATTTCATTTAATGAAGTGAGAAGTACTTTATAATTTTAAAGTGACTTCATTAAAAAGTAATTTCATGATTTATTTTCCTAAGTTCAATTTTAATGATAAAGTCAAGTGTGAAATTAATTAATATGGATCTCAATACTTTATTAAATGATATGAGTGCACTAAATATCATTTAATAATTTTTTATTGGAGCATTTAATGAGAGCCACTGATCTAATCTAATCTAGACCGTTAGATTGAGAAGGAAGTTGCCATTAACAAAAAGGGCTTGGGCAAGGCATTTGGATTCATTGTGTTCATCTTCCAAAGAGATTTTGGAGAGAAAGAGAAAAGAGAGAGAAATTCAGAGATTGAAACCCTAAGACTAGGGCACGTTTCCCAAGACAAAAATCTGTACAGCAGGAGAAAAGTACAGCCATACAACAGCATTAAATTTCAGCAGTCCGTACTCACACATGCGACCTGTACAACATCAAATCTGAATACAGATTTCGAGGCAGTCATACCGAATTTAATGCATCGTACAATAGGGCCGTACAACACAGAAATCGAGGCAGCAGGCACAGTTTCCAAGGCAGAAATTCTGGGCACGAATTTCTAAATCCGTACAGCAGCATTTATTGCTCACACATGCAGGTCGTACAACAACGAAAAGGAAGCAATCTGTTCGTCATTTATTTGGCACGTTTTCTGAGATGGAAAAGAGATAAGTTGATTGTAATTTCATTGGCTGATTTTTGTTTGAAGAAATAAATTCTCTCTTGACAGGTTTTTCCCTGTGGGGGTTTTTGCCTGGACCAATTTGGTCAAAAATTTATGAGTATTAATTTTCAGGCGTAAATGTCTAAAATTTTCTAAGTTTTACTTTTCCTGTTTGAGAAGAAAATTTCTAAGTTTTGTTTAAAATTGAGAAAAGTTTTCGCATGTGTTTCAGTTTGGATAATTTATGAAAAATTATGCATTAAAAGGGTTGGGCATTGTCACCCATCTATATCGACTAGGTGGCAACGTCATGTACATTGCAGATATACATATTGTACAATTTGCACCATGGAAAAATCCTAGGGATTTTTCACTCAGTAGGGCAATTCTACCCCTTTTGTACACGAAATGTCCGCTCCCATGCGTGGGATAATTAATGTAACTTTATATGTCAGCATGGGTCATTCCTCTAAAGATGTCACCATGGACTTTATTATCAGGGAAGTCCTCTTCAACGAGTGTTTTTTTCCCCTTCCAGTTAATTTTGTTAATTAACAATTTTAATTGGTTGGGTTTTTCACTCACCAATCCTCCAAAGTGGTGAATTGGCGTTCTGATAATGAAGCCCATGAGGTGGCTAAGGTTTCAAGTTGTTGTCCATGACCATGCTAGCCATATCTTGTAGTCTTGCGGAATTTCATTAGGATTTTAATTTTAATTTTTTAATTTTTTCCTAATTAATTAACTTTACCATTTGGTGGTTAATTAATTAAGTTTTGATGTAATAATGTAATCTCTTGAACCTTGGCATTTTGTAATAGGAGCTATGAATGCAAATGAAAATGCTATGACACCCCTTAAGCCATTGGTTCAAGTCCCATGTCATTCTGAAAAGGGGTTAGGAAGTTAGATCAATTTTGGTTAAGACAAAGTATTTTTTCCTAGAAAATTAATTTTATTTCCTAGGGTGAAAAATTAAATTATTTGATTTTGAAGGAAAAAATCAAATGAGGGCATGGTAATTAAGTTTGGGGGGTGGCTAAGCATAGTCAAATTTCATTTAAATAAGCCCCCCACCCATAGTCAAAATAAATTTTGAATATCTCCTAAGTGGGGCGCCCCTCGACTTAATAAAAGATAAAATAAAAGATTTAAAATAAAAGATCAGAATAAACAATCAAAATGTGCGTCAAAGGAGGCCCGAGATAAAAAATAAAAAAAATAAAAGATAAAAGATAAAATAAAAAATAAAAGAAAAAAATGATAAAAATAAAATATTAAATAAAATATTAAAATAAAAGATAAAAAAATAAAAGATTAAAAAATAAAAATAATAAAAATCAAAATTTGAGTCAAAGGAGGCCCCACTTGAGTCATGGAAACCCTAGATCTAAGGGTTAAGTTTCATTGTGACATGGATCTATCTTTTTGACCATTGATTTGAAGAGGTGCCCTTACTTTTGATTGGTGGATGGCTTGCAAAGTCAACAAACCTAGATCTAAGGGTGGAGGAGAGCTAGAGTTTAGATCTATGTTTTGGACCCTTGATTTAGGAGTGGGTTTGGGATCTTTTCAACTATAAAAGAAAGGCCCCTCCTCTCATTTTATGATCATTCTTTGGAGCATGGTTATGCTGCCAAAATACTCTCTTCTTCCTCTCTTCTCTATTCTTCTCTCTCAAGTTTTCTTTCGCTATTGTAATGTTGTTACCCTATTGGGGTTTATAATACATCAATCTTTGGAGGATACATTTGTTGGTGCACCCATTTTGTGGCTTGAAAAGTGAGGTAACTATTTATGGTAGGTTATTGTTGCATTATTTATCATAGAAGCTCTCCACAAAGGTTTTTGGGGAGAGACTTGTCGATAGAAGTTTTTCTATTTGCACTTGTGATTAGCATTATAAGATTTTGCAAAGGTTTTTTTGCATGATTTATGGTGTTCTTATCTCTATGTGTGAGTTTTGCAGCTTTAGCTAAACTCTTTGCAGGGATCCAAGCTTGGAAAAGTTCTCCCTCCAAGGCCCTAATCTCTAATCTTGTTTTTTGCTTTAGGAACTAGTATTTTTGTTATTGTTTAGTAGCAAAATCAAGTTTTATTTAATACATCCATGTTATATTTTTATTATATATTTCAGATCTGATTTTTTACCATGTTTTAGGTGGCTGAAAATGCAATTTTCAGCCCTCTAATATTCAATTTTATGATATTTTAAAACCCATATTTTTGCTGTAAAATTATTGTATTTTTATGCTAACATTTTCTAACTTCTTTTTGAGTTTTCTGTTTAGCAGGTTTTACAGTTTACAAGGGGAGGTTTTGCCCAAATCACATCAAAAACACCTCAACTTGCAACTGGTTTCAAAGGGGTTCAAACCCTCATCTTTTTTCATTTTTTTTATTATTTTGTAAGCCCCGAGAGAGTCTCGTGGGTATTCTCTAAAAGCTTTCAAAGTAATTTGTAATCATATTGTAATTAGGTAGGAAGTAGATCTAGGAAGTAGATCACCAGTTGTGCTTTCATTTTCAAGTAGATATAATTTCTTTCCAGATTTTTTTACCCAACTTCTCCTTTAGGGAGATTGATGTGTGGTTAGTATATTTTTTTAGATTAGTTTACTTTCAAGCATTTCTTTTCCAAACGAAGCATTTAGTTAGATCTTTACTTTCTGTCACCTAGTTTACTGTTTTGAAGGAATATACAACCTAAACTGTCAATGTATCCTCTGCCCTCCGTCATCTCCCTTTAGGGAACTCGAATCAAGGGTCTGAAAGGCGGAAAGGCTTAGGGGCTTTAGGAAATCTAATTAGCTCACATTTCTTTCCTGCAAATCTTTAAGATTCTGCAAAGTAAATTTATTCTATTGTCCAGAGATCAAGTACCAGCACCTCCCATAAGGGATAAAGCATAAGTTGACTATGTTGATTGTTTAAATTGTAATTTACTTGCTGCACTTTATTTATTGTAATTCAATCTGTAATTTACTTTTGTACTTGCTTTTATAAATTGAAAATTAACCAACTTATTTGGCCCCTCCTCCTCTACTCAATCATCGCCCTCCGAGGTCTTCTGAGAAACAATGGGTGGTTGAATAAGTTTTAGTAATAGGCATCCACTTCCATATCGTTCTCTTCAACTAAAAACGGGTGACCTTGGAAGCTACGAGGGGTGAGAGACCATTGGGGATCTCACGGCGTTTGCGTCCTCCTTAATGAGCACCGGGCACTTGAGGTTTGACCTGTGGATCTACGGGTGGATTTGTTTCCACTTTGTTGAGAGCCCAACACTCCCTCTTTGATTTGAAGGATACAAAGTTGGGGTAGTCACACCACCAGATCTAAAAAGACTTCAACTTTAATAAAATTTATTAAAACAAACCAAGAGACATTGCAAAACGCTTTACCCACATTTTTGTTTCTGTATTTGCTTCAAAGTCCTTCCTTTTCAAGATTTTCATTTTACAAGTACATCTTGCAAGCATCTCAATTTCATTTCAGTACCTTGCACTTTCAAATATAATATCTTTAAAGTACTGTGACACGTTTGAGTAAAACATTGTTTAATCTTGTAACTTGAAAGCAATCTATCGTTTGATCTTTGGCATAATAATTTGTTCATCCGGTGTATATCTTGTTTCCTTTCAGGTATCATTGTATATTTGTTTAGCCATTCTTTAGCACTTGTTCATATTGTTAATATTGTAGATCTTGTTTAGCTTAGACAAACTGTGGATAATCATTTTTAGTTCTTTTGTAAGTTTGTAACTTGTAGTCTTTTTGACTCCATTTAATCTAAGCACTGATCTTGTAACCTTGTAACCTTAATCAAATAAAATACCTTTAACTAAATTGTTAATAAACTTTCCTGTAGGGACTACCCCCCTTGGCTCTGTTGGGATTTGGCCTAAACGAAGGAGTTGGTAGACTATGGTGACACTGGTCCTCAGCTCTAACTTGCCCCCAAGGACACACAAAGCGGGTTGGAGACTTCCTCGTGTCATAAAGTGTGTATTAGGCGGCAACAGGCATTAAACAATGCAGAGAAGCCTAAAGGCTTGAAACCGAGTTGGGAAAACTTTCAAAAACTTTTAGGTTACACGAACCGTGGGTGCGATCGAAATCAACTGAAGAATCCGATACGGGTGCAACACTCATCCCAAAATTAGGAATCGAGGATTCGAAACCCTAACCCTAATTATCCTACATGTATACTACGTAAACAACTTTAGATGAATCAAAACGAGGTGGAAGAATCCGATTTGGAAGATTCTGATTTGGGTGCGGTTAGACCTAGGGCCAAATCCAGTAACTTAGCTAAACACTTAAATATATTTAAAAATTTAAAGTTGTAGAGATTGAGGAAATGTTGCTATGGATAATGAAATATTTACAATGTTGAATGTTCATGCTATAGTTTAACCGTTAATAGTTCAACACTATTCATTAAAATTCAACTGTTAAGATAAGAGTAGAATTTCAACTATAATAACTCATGCTCATGCTATAGTTAACTTTTAACAATTCAACAAGTAGTTAATTATTAAAATAAGGGTGGAACTAGAATAGCAGCATAGCTAATTATAACTCATACCATTCGTAACTTTACAATCACAAGACAACGAGAGCATTTTTTAATCTTCAGCCCATATGCTCTTCCATATACATAAATATAAACGCATTCATCCCATATGCTCTTTTAAATCACATAAGTGAGAACGATTTCGCAGACCAAGACAAAGTAAAGAATGAACGCAAAACAAACATAGGCATCATTTCAAACACTTTGTGAGTTTTGTTCCCCTTAATCTTTTGAATGAACTTTGAAGTCATGCATGTTACCTAATCAACCTTTAAAAAATACATGCATTGAGGTCATGAGCCTGGAGTTTTAACTTATTATTTAAAACATATTTATATGTGATCATGTTGTTTCATTTGTACATTTGTGTTAAACACTTCATGTAATTCTCATAACATTGATGAGGAAATGAAGATAAAAACATGGTGTCTATATTTTACATCTTCAAACTTTTTAAAATTTGAAAAAATACATGTTTTTGTATTTATGAGATGTCCATTTAAGTATGCTAGCCATACTTTGATTTTTTGTTAGGTATTTTATCTATACCAAATCATATTCATATGCATATTAGTACTTGAATCTTGCTACTGTGTATTATATCATTACCTTAGATACATCACATTTAATATTTTTCTTAGATAAAATAAACATTGCAATGTCTAACACCTCCCTAAGATGGTTACAGCTTCTTACACCAATGTTGGAATGCCAAATAGTTCAACTTTCTTCTACATTGGTATGGAATCTGCATATATACTCGAGGATGATATCTTTTGTTGAGAAATGTAGCTCGAACAATAACGTCTTGCACGGGTTTCAATATGAACATACAAGGAGTGGTTTGACACATTTCGTAAAGGAACCACTGAGGAAAAGTGGGAAATATTTATATTTTGTAATTTCCCTTGAAAAAATGAATGTCTAAAGTTTTGAAATTGACTTAGTCCAAGGGGTCTAAATGAAATGTATTTAATACATTAATGACTTGGATTAGATTTAATCTCAGTCGCGCATCTCAAGATTGAGATTGGTGGCGGTTAGAGTTGAGGAGATTAGGGTTTTAGAAAAGCATAAAGACAGAGAAGGAAGATAGAGAGATCAATACAATTGAAGTGATAAAGCAAATAGGAGAAGAGCTATAGCACATCAAGGAGAAGAAGAGAGGATCAACCAACAAGTGTTAGTAAGCCATACATGTTGTACACTATGTAGCTCTCTTTTTTCTTTATGTGCAAGATGTACACTTTTTGCTCTGTTAGGGAGAGAGGAAGAGTGGTCTGTTGTCTAAAACAGGCAAGAAAAAATCACTTCGTACTATTGCAGCTTTTCCCCTCTTACGTAGGTCAT
This sequence comes from Pseudotsuga menziesii, assembly GCA_001517045.1. Classification (NCBI taxonomy): domain Eukaryota; kingdom Viridiplantae; phylum Streptophyta; class Pinopsida; order Pinales; family Pinaceae; genus Pseudotsuga; species Pseudotsuga menziesii. The sequence goes on from LPNX010776296.1 coordinate 304,230, forward strand.
ACACTTCAGTTTAGGAGTGAATTTATTGATCATATAGTTGTTGGTTTCGCAAACTATGGAGGTTTCGTTGTAAGCTTTGATCAATCCATCTGAAATCCAAATTAAGAATATAATAAATCTTGAAAGGGAGCGATCTTTGTTACTTTTGTACCTAGGGAGGTGTTCCCCTAGGTGACTTTAGCCTTAGTCACTTAGACAGGGGACATAAAGTGACCCTTGCATTAAATGACTTAAGTGAAACATTTAATTTGACTTTAGAGTGTTAAAGTCACTTTTTGATAAATTTAAGTGGGTGAGTGAAATTAATATTTTGAGAATAAAATATAAGCAATTAATTTCATCCGTTGATCTAATCTAATCTCCACCGTTAGATTAGACTCACCCTAGGGTTCACTCAAAAAGGCAAGGGAACGGCATTTTGCGTTATTCTTGAGAGAAGGAGTTGAGAGAGAGAAGAGAAAAAGTTTCCATTTTTCCTGAGCAAGAAGAAAAATTGTAGCACGTTTTTCGAGAAAGTTTTTGCAGCAAGCAGAGGACACGAATTTCTAGGCAAGGGTCAAAGCACGCATTTCGAGGAGCAGCATCAATTGCAAGCAGTTCGTACAGGCCCTACGGTGCAGATCTGTACAGGGCCATACAAGCATAAATCAAGCACACATTCCCAAGCAAAAATCGGGCACGAAAAATTGAGGAAGTGGCTGGCATGATTTTTGAGGCATTTAATACAGGTTGTACTGCATCAGTCGTACTGTTCGAAGAGTGGCACGATTTTCGAGACAATTCAGCAAAAAAATTAGAGTTTGGTTTTGTTGTTGGGCACAAGAATCGAGGCAAAAAATACTCTTTTGGGTTAAGATAAGTTGGTTTGATATTTTTTGTGTATTGTTGTAAATGATTAACTTCTCCTGAAAAATAAAAATACTCTCTCTCTGACTCGTTTTCCCCTTGTGGGTTTTTCCAGGGCCATTGGCCAAATATTTATGAGTACTATGTGTTGAATGGCGTACATTTTATTTACTTTCTGTCCATGAAAAAGTGAAGTTACAGTAGTGTTATTAAGTCTGATATTTATGTTTATTTCCAACATTTTAAATTTCTGAGAATGAAGTAAACCGAGACAATATTTTTAACTTATAACCAGAGGCTGAAACTTGTGAAAAATCTACATGGTATCAGAGCTAAGTGGGGCAGAAAACTAAATATTTGCAGACTGACAGTCATTTCCAGAATTCAGAAAAACTTTTGTGACAGTAGTACATTTTGCAGAAACTTGTTCTTTGAGAAAAAATGGCTTTCGTTGGGTTGAGAACTGAGGATAGGTTGGATGGGGCAGCGAACTTTGTCTCATGGAAAGCCCGGATTTTACTTGTGTTGAGGGAGAATGAGCTGTGGGAGGAGGTAGCTAGAAACACTACAGCAAATACCATTGTCATTCCCGCTGCTACAGATGCAGTAGCATTTTCAGCCTTTAATAAGAAAGATATTAAAGCCATGAGGATTATCTTAGATGTTGTTAAAGACCATGTTATACCTCACATTTCAACGAAGGATCATGCGCATGAGATGTGGACTGCTTTAACCAGATTGTTTGAGATTTCCAATGAAAATCGGAAGATGGTTCTGAGAGAGAAACTGAAGAGTATCAAGATGATCAAAGGAGAAGTTTGTATGACTTATCTTACTAGGATTTCTCAAGTGAGAGATGAGCTTGTAGCTGTTGGGCTAATGGTTACTGGTCCTGAGCTAGTGCATACAACCTTGAATGGGGTGACTGCACCTTGGGATGTGTTTGTACAAGGTTTGGTGGCTAGAGAGAACTTACAATCATGGGACAGGGTCTATGATGATTTTGTTCAGGAGGAGACTCGAAGGGGTCTTCTACAGTACAGTGGTTCTACTAGTAGACAAGATGAGGAGGATGTGGCGTTGACAGCAAAAGGGGAAGAAGAAGAACAAGAAGGGTCCCAAGAAGGGTGGGGCCAAGCAGCAGGATGGGTAGAAGAAGGATCTGAGCACTATAAAGTGCTTTGCATGTCGCAAGATGGGACACTATGCTGGGCAATGTCCTAACAAGAAGAAGAAGCAGACAGCAGCTTCAGCGGAAGTTGATGACTTTGCCACGAGATTTCAGAGTGAGTTTTCACTATGCACTGGGCATGTTGAGATTGAGAGAGCATCTATTCCCACCAGTGCAGATGTTGACAGACAGAGGGAGTTTTCCCTGGTGACAGACCATTCCTATAGTGCATCTACTTCCGGCACTTGGTGTATAGATAGCAGAGCCTCGAGCCACATGACAGGTGCTCGTGAGATGTTCTCCGAGCTTTCACAAACAGAGACAGATGTGGAGGTTGTGTTGGGAGATGACTCAGCAGTCAAAGCTGTTGAGCGTGGGACCATTACCTTTCAAAGGGAGTCCATGAGTCCCATGGTATTGCGAGATGTATTGTATGTACCTGGGCTGAAGAAGAACCTAGTTTCAATTTACATGATAGAGGATCGGGGTATTGGGGTGTCTTTCCTTGATGGACACGTGCATATGTTTCCCAAGACTGCAGGACCATCTGCTTCAGTTGCCATTGGAGTTAGATGTGGGAAACTGTATAGGCTCTTGTTTCAGCCTCAGCATGCCTTGGCACATAGCAGCGACAGTGAGCTTTGTTAGCTTTGGCATAGGAGGATGGCTCACTTGCATCATCCAGCCTTGGGGTTGTTGAGACATATGGTTATAGGTTTGTCGGAGTTCAGCACAAGGCAGAGTGATGTGTGCAAGGGGTGTGCTTTGGGAAAGTACACCAAGACTGCTTTTCCGAGCAGTGATAGCAGGTCGGCAAGGACCCTTGACTTGATACATTCAGACTTATGCGAACCGATGTCCTCTGTGTCCTTGAGAGGATACGAGTATTATGTGACTTTCATTGATGACCATTCCAAGAAGACCTGGATCTACTTTCTGAAGAGCAAGAAGTCCGAGGAAGTCTTGCAGAGGTTCCAAGAGTTCAAAGCTCTTGTGGAGAACCAAACAGGGAGGAAGATCCGAGTTCTTAGATCGGATAACAGGGGTAAGTATACCTCCAAAGAGTTTGATGGATTTTGCAGACAGGAGGGTATCAGGAGACAATTGACAGTTCCATATACTCCAAGGCAGAATGGAGTAGCTAAGAGGAAGAACAGGTCCACTGTTGGAGCAGCCCGAGCTATGCCACATGACCAGTCTCTTCCATTCTTTCTCTGGGCTGAGGCTTGCAGCACAGCTGTATATCTTCAAAACAGGAGTCCTCATCGTGCCATGGGGAACATGACACCTGAGGAGTGTTTTTCAGGCAAGAGGCCTGAGGTTAGCTATTTTCGGATATTTGGTAGTTTGACTTACTCTCATGTCCCTTCAGAGAAGAGGACAAAGTTGGAGCCCACTGCAGAGAAGGGCATCTTTGTGGGCTATGATGAGACTTCGAAAGCCTTCCGTATTTACCTTCCCTCTCAGAAGAAAGTGGTGGTGAGAAGGGATGTGAAGTTTGATGAGCGGGCCTTTAGGAAGTCAAGAAAGTCAGAGCAGGGAGAGCAGCAGGTTCCTGCACCTCAGGTTGTTTCATAGGTTCCATCAACGCAACATCAGGATCACAGGCTTCCCGGGTTACAGGACCACACAGTGTTGACACAGGTTGACCAGGTTCAGTGGTTCAGCCAGCAGGGTCTTCGAGGACATGTGATAGGTCTACTATTACAGGTACACCGTACAGGGGATCGGGATCAGAATCAGGATTACAGGGTACACCTGGTGTTGGTACACCAGCTTCAGGTTCACAGGTTACTGGGAGTGCTAGCTCTGGTAGTTCTTCAAATGAGGACAAACCAGTGTGGGAACATTCTTCAGGGAAGAAGAAGCCTAAGTGGCTTTGGAAGACCTTAAAGGAAGCTATGAAGGTTGGGACACCCAAAGATGAAGTGAGGGACATCAAGATGCCTGACAGATTGGACATGTTGTTAGTGGCTAGTACACGTGATTCTGAGCCTTCTACTTTTGAGGAGGCCTCCCAGCATTCGATTTGGAGAGATGCCATGATGGATGAGTACCATTTCCATCATGAAGAATGTTGTATGGGAAATTGTTCCGAGACCTGAGAGGAAGTCAGTGGTGACTTCTCGGTGGCTTTACAAGCTAAAGCATGCAGCAGAGGGGAGTGCGGAGAAGTACAAGGCCAGGTTTGTAGTGCGGGGGTTTTCACAGGTTGAGGGCATTGATTATGATAAGACTTTTGCGCCGGTTGCTCGGTATACTTCTATCAGGGGATTGATCTCCATTGCAGCGAAAATGGGTTGGAAGATCCATCAGATGGATGTGAAGACCGCATTTCTCAATGGGATCATACAGGAAGAGATCTATGTTGAGCAGCCTCACGGCTTTGAGATTCTTGAGAGAGGGTCTCATGTTTGCAGGTTGAAGAAGGCCCTATATGGGCTAAAGCAAGCTCATAGAGCTTGGTACTCCAAGATCGATTCTTATTTGCTGAGTATGGGGTTTCAGAAAAGTGAAGTAGATCCAAATCTCTACTTCATCATGGTTGGAGATGATCCGATTATTCTTCTGCTATATGTTGATGACTTGTTTATCACAGGGAGAGAGAGACCCATTGCAGCTTGCAAGAAGGATCTAGCACCAGAGTATGAGATGACTGATATTGGACTGATGCATTATTTTCTGGGATTGGAGGTTTGGCAAGAGCCTGGACATATTTTCCTGGGGCACGAAAAGTATGTTGTTGATATTTTTGAGATTCGGGATGGAGGATTGTAGGCCTATGTTGACACCTATGATCACCAATTGGAAGAGCTTCATGCTTCTGAGGGAGAGTTGGTGGATCCTACTTAATACCGTCAGCTTATTGGGTCATTATGTATCTAGTCAACACTAGACCAGATTTGTGTTTTGCAGTGAACAATCTTAATCAGTTCTTGGTTGAGCCTAGGAGAGTGCATTGGGTTGCTGCAAAACATGTGTTGCGTTATCTAGCAGGGACAATGGATTTTGGTCTGGACTACAAGAGGTCAGAGGGGATCAGATTGGTTGGTTATACAGACTCAGATTGGGCAGGCAGTGTGGCAAACCGAAAGACCACTTTCGGATGTTGTTTTAGTTTAGGCTCGGCAGCAGTGTCATGGTTCAGTCGAAAGCATGAATCTATTGCATTGAGTTCTACAGAGCCTTAGTATATGGCATCCAGTCAGGCCAACTGCGAGGATTTGTGGCTTCGCAAGTTGCTGGTGACTTTATTTGGTTAGGCGCTGAAGCCTACGGTGATCTACTATGACAATCAGAGTTGCATCCAACTCTCTGAGATTCCAGTATTTCATGACCGGTCAAAGCACATTGAGATCAAATATCATTTCATCCAAGACTATGTTCAGAGAGGGGCAGTCACACTTCAGTATATTTCCACTGATGAGCAAGTAGTAGACATACTGACGAAACCTTTAGGGAGGGGCAAGTTTGTCTTCTTCAGAGACAAGTTGGGAGTGGTGCAGAACACCTTCCTCGCTAAGAGGGAGTGTTAGTTTTGTACCTAGGGAGGTGTTCCCCTAGGTGACTTTAGCCTTAGTCACTTAGACAAGGGACATAAAGTGACCCTTGCATTAAATGACTTAAGTGAAACATTTAATTTGACTTTAAAGTGTTAAAGTCACTTTTTGATAAATTAAAAGTGGGTGAGTGAAATTAATATTTTGAGAATAAAATATGAGCAATTAATTTCATCTGTTGATCTAATCTAATCTCCACCGTTAGATTAGACTCGCCCTAGGGTTCACTCAAAAAGGCAAGGGAAAGGCATTTTGCATTATTCTTGAGAGAAGGAGCTGAGAGAGAGAAGAGAAAAAATTCCCATTTTTCCTGAGCAAGAGGAAAAAGTGTAGCACGTTTTTCGAGAAAGTTTTTGTAGTAGGCAAAGGGCACAAATTTCTAGGCAAGGGACAACGCATTTCAAGGAGTAGCATTAACTGCAGGCAGTCCATACAGGCCGTATGGTACGGATCCGTATAGGGCCATACATGCAAAAATCGAGCACACATTCCCAGGCAGAAATCGGCAACGAAAATCGAGGCAGTGGCTAGCACGATTTTCGAGGAATTGAATACAGACCGTACAGGTCATACTGCAACAGTCGTATTGTCTGTATAGTGGCACGGTTTTCGAGACGGTTCGGCAGAAGAAAAAAATCAAAGTTTGGTTTTGTTGTTGGGCACAAGAATCGAGGCAAAAAATATTCTTCTAGGTTGAAATAAGTTGGTTTGATATTTTCAGTGTATTGCTCTAATTGATTAACTTCTCCTGAAAAATAAAAATACTCTCTCTGACTGGTTTTCCGCTTGTGGGTTTTTCCAGGGCCATTGGCCAAAAATTTCTGAGTACTATGTGTTGAATGGCGTGCATTTTATTTACTTTTTGTCCATGAAAATGTGAAGTTACAACAGTGTTATTAAGTCTGATATTTATGTTTATTTCCAGCATTTTAAATTTCTGAGAATGAAGTAAACTGAGACAATATTTTTAACTTATAATTGAAGGCTGAAACTTGTGAAAAATCTACAATCTTGCAACTATATTTGTTGCATTGTTATTCCCGTAGGAAAGATAGGAAAATTATTTTGATTATAGAAAAGTAATTGTCTAAGAACAAGTAGATCTAACTCGAACAAAAGATGCAAACATTCAGAAATTACTGAGTGCTATATTATCAAGTACCAAGTGTTTACAATGAGCCATGAGGCACTTCTGTTAAATTTCCTCTTAAAATGTCTTCCTGGTTTTATTTCGATCTACTATATCTCACTAATGAGGGAAAAGACCCCTTTCTAGAGCCTTTCTTTCCCTTTCTTGCAATGGGAAAAAAAAACGTATATTCTTTCTCTCTTATGAATACGATACACAATTGCAATCTACAGTTACGTAGTCTATTTCTTCAAAATAATCTTCACATAACCCATCATGGGAACAATACACAATTTGACATACATGGCAAGGCCAACCGATGGTGTATGGTGTTGGACACAATGGTCACACTGAAAGGGTAGGTGAATCGATGTGTAGGCAAGTTAAAACTTTTATAACTTCTATCAACTAAGCAGAGTTCAGCAATACATTACATCATCTTTACCTAAGTATCCATCAACTAATCAACACTTAATCATAAGCATATTATCAACTAGATTACTGAATCATAACAAGTAGCACACTGAAAGAAAACACAACATTTGTTTGGTAAACTTGTTTTATGTAGTGTACATGGAAGACAGCAATCTTCGTGATTACAATCAACACCAACTCTAACAACAGGACCCAGCCTGGATTTCATAGCTCCAACTAAGAAAGGGTAAGGGGTCCAATCCTCAAGTGCAACACTCGACTTGCATCACTATCATCAACCTCTGTTCATCAACCCCATCTCATTAACCTCTGCTCATCAACCTCTGCTCAATAAATTTGTCCACTACCATGTCATCAATTTGTCCACTATCAAGTCATCAAGCTTCATCTTGACCATCCTCCAAACTTCTTTGTCATTTCTAAATCATTGTACAACTTTATCATTTCTCTACTAAAATAAACTTTACAAAACAAAAAGAAACTTTTTGTTGCCACCGAAATACATTGTCTGCGGCCACAAATTGTCTGTTGTCACCGAAATTGTCTGTTGCCATCGAAATTTTCTGCTACTGTTGTTAATATCATGTCCCAAATCATGTCCTCTACTTATGTCATCTAAATTCGCTCATCTGCTCATGTCAAATGTTTGCTCATGTCAAGTGTTTGCTCATGCCCATTGTCTGCTCATACCAAGTGTTTGATCATATTCAAAAAGTTTGTCATGTCTTGTACTTGTCATCAAATCAATTTCCAACAAATTATCCTCATCTTGTCATACTTTCAGGAATATGTCAGTCACCAAAGGCTTCAATACTAGCTAAGACATCAAGTCAAGTTCAAGCCATCTATTGTTGTTATTTTATCAATAAACCTGAGTTGTTACAATGTAACTGCATTTTAGCGTTTGCAACCTTCAATCCTTCACTCGATTTTCAAACTGTCATTGCCTCAATGACTGTTAAAAAAAATTCAGGGCTACATCCTTCTTTATTCCACAGCTATTGTCCTCAGAACTACAAAAGATCTGAAAATCAGAAAAATAAAAGACTTAGATAACTTCTTCTCAACTCCGGCTACCTCAGCACATACGAATTCACTGAAAATCAAACTCTTTCTCGCTCAATTGTACTTCAAAAAATAAGAGCGTTGGCTCCTATTTATACAAGTTTTCCCTGACCATTTTTATTAGCCGACCTGCAAATTAATATATATATATATTAATTTTTTTTATTTGAAGTCAACTTCATTTGCATTTGCAATATATTTTTTATTGTAATTTATATATTTATGTTTTATCTCCTTTTTTTTCTTCATTAAAATCCTTCTCAAAGCCACGTTAGGGTCACCTCAAGGATGTTATTTTTTAACCTTTTGACTAGGTTGACTTCACCATTTATTTTGACCGTTTTAAACTTCAAGTGACTTGGGTCATCAACATAAGGGGCTTCTTCACAACGCACAGGCCTCAAACACCAAAAGGCTTCAACGACTTGAGCAAGGGTTTCTTCTTTATATAATCAATGGCTCCAACAGACTGTCAAAACCCAAAAGAGGGGGTACAAGGTGTTACCAACTATTTTGTACAATAGTTGAACTTCCTATTGAGCCGCCAGTTATCGAGCATGATGAATGCTCATCTCTAGAGTTCAGAAGTTCAGTGTGCTCCAGAGTTAGCCAGTTTTGGGCTAAACTTTTTATTTTTTGTAAATACATGTTCATACCCCCTTGGGGAGATTTTAAAAAATGTCCTAGCAGTTAATTTTTTAGAAAAGGCTCGGCTTCCCGAACTTGAGCATCAAGCTGACTAGCCCAGAGTGTTTTTTCCCTTGGTTATTATTGGTTGTTGAGCAAACGACTAATAATTTCCAAGTTTTTTCACTCACACCTCCAAAGCTAAGGTAATTGTCTTGGTGTTTCGGCCTTAGGAGGTTATTAGAACCTTCCTGTCAGTGTTTTTGCAACATGCTAGGCATTCTGTTTGAGTCGTATGAACATGCACTAGGTCCCCCTAGAGTTTCGTTTGATTCCGAGAAAAAATATTTTTTCCATTTTTAAGCCATTTTTATTGGTTTAATTGGAAAAATTCAAAAAGTTAAAAAAGAATGATCCAAAGTCTGTTTTTGGCATGGTTGGGCTCATTTTCAAGCTCGAAGTAGCATCTTTACCCCAGGGGCCACTTTCACTATGTTTCAGCTGGCTGTAGCATCCTGAAAGTCATCATTCGACTAACAGAGCGTCAAAGTAGCATTTAAATGCTAAGTTTGGATAAAATTGTTCTAAGTCCAAATATGAAAAGTCAAATTTGAATATTTTATTAGTGGAGGTGACATAGCATGATGTCACATTAACTCATGCGATCCTTTTAAGGTATAACAAGCATCCAAACTTTGGATAAAAAAAGGGTGAAGTCAATTTAATGCATAAGGATGGTGACGTGAATATAAAGGCTCACGCTAACATGGAGCGTGAAGGTGATGCATGCGATTGGGATGTAGGTGGACCCATCGTTAATGTATGAGTTGCTAAAACCATGGTGTATCGTAATTTTCAAGAGAATGGTCACATTTTATTTAAAAGGAATGCTTACGAAAGGAGGTAGAGGCTCACGCTACCACCGTTTGCTAGCGATTGATGTGGCAAAAATGTAGTGGGTGGTTAGAATATAGTGGAGGCGCATCTCCTTATGTGATGTGGTGCCTACATAGTGGGGATCAAATCGCCAAGCTTCATCACTTCAAGCTCGCAGGCCATCCTCACGCCTTCATGCATGTGATGGGTGGATACCACTCCAAGCTTGGAGTTAGACTAAGATTTTGATTTTGATCTCATGTGCCATTTGTCTCTCCATGGAGGGAGCTCGATTTAGGTCCCTGGGGCTCGATTTTGGTATAAGTAGAGGTGCTTTGCACTCTCTTCAACATGGATATTTTGGGCAAACTTACTCTATCAAATTGTAATTGGGTTACAGCTTTTTGCTATTAGAAATAAAGTGACTTTGGAGGTCCATATGGTGTCTTGATTCTTGTCATGGGAAGTGCTTCATCTGTATCAAGGTGATTTTGTTCTTGTTTATTACTTATATTTCACTATTTTGATCAAATTGTTAGCTTAAAAGGCTTTATTAAGTCCATAGGGTGGGTATTTGAGTTCAATTTGTCCATTTATGCTGGGTTTTATGTGATTTGGAAGGAGTAGGCTGTAGTTGGAAATACTTATACTCTTCTAATCCCATTTTGCTTTGCATACAATATTTGATCAAGATGTGTTTGTAAGTGGTTTCTTGTGCAGATCTCCCAGGTTTGAAGAGAAGTTTGAGCTCGGTTGCTTCTCTCATCTCTTCAAAAGACCTTTTTTTCTGACATTGTGTGCATTTTAGGGCCTCCTAAAGTCGATCTCAAGCCTAAAAAAGTTTGGCAAGAGGCACTAGTTTGAAGATCCATCTCTCAAAGCTACATCTTAAAACTTGGTTACTTGCTACCTTGGAAGCCCTAAACCTTCATACTCTCTTCGTTGTTCTGGGGTTGGTCCTCTTAATACTTCTTCTTCGGCCATTTCTCTTAGTTTGTTTTCAATCTCCATCCTTCTTTCATACTCTCTACGTTGTTATGGAATTAATCCTCCTCTCATCATTTTAGAGGTTTCTTCCTCAGCCATTTTGAAAGTATCAACAGTTGTTGTAATAAATCCTTTCTTCTCAGATGAAGAAGTTCCTGTTATCTCTATTTTTGGGGGTTTTTTTACAAATCTTCCTTTTTCGTCTCTCTATCTTGACATAAAATAAAACTAAATTTTGCTATGTGTTTTTGTATTTTTTTAAGAAAAAAAACTAAACTTCCTAAAGTCTATTTCTAAATATGCTTCCTCGGCAATGGCGCCAAATGTTGGCCCTCTTTATTGTTGTAAACCAGAGCATAAATTTTAATTGTCAATCCAGAATCGTAAGACTTAGAAGCACATCCAAAATCTATGGACTTAGATCTAGACTAGTTTAAAACACACTATGCTTTGGAATTGGACCTAGAATTATTTGAATGTTGTAAGCTAAGAAACACTAAACTCCTTTACAGAAAGTGTATTCATTAGAATTCTAAAACTCATCAACACCTAAAATATTCTAAAACTAAAACATCAAAACCATAAAAATAAACTACAACATTGCTACTTCATTGTTGAAAGCAGGAAGACATTGAATTCTTTACAAGAAGTCAGTTCACAATGTGTTTGAATACTTCAACAACTAAGTATATTCTCTAATGAAAAATGGAGCTGGAGACAACCTACAGTAATTAAACAAAAACATATACTACCGTCAATCAATGAAAACCTACTTGCATCACACAGAATGAGATTTGATTGTAAAATGTAGCTTGAAATCTTTAATAGAACACTACAGAAAACATCAAAACATACCACTACGTAATGATGAAATAAGTGAGTGCACAGGCTTGGTAGAGGGGGCCCTCCACTGCTTCGCTCACACACACATGTTGGTTCACAAAACCCTCAACACCTAATTCGATCCCACAGCATATAAAATTTAACACATACATCTATTCGAAGTCTAAAGTCTTTATTTCAAACGCAGATATTCACCATTCGTCGGATGGCAATTACATAAAAGGTTCAAGTATTTATACTGAATGTTTAAAACTAGAAATGCTATAATCCTGGTAAATTACTAATGACATCTCTCCATTATCCCTGAGCTCGTTCTCCAGATCCACGAAAATAGGAAAAATCCATGCAAAATTGGAACGGCCCTGTTTTTGTGCTTAATGGCAGCGTAGGTGGTTTGCTTTGACCAGCGTTGACTCGACACCTGTGAAACTTGTTTCGTGAAGTCGTTAGCAATTAATCCATCCTTGGACATCAAGGATTCTTCTGAGTGTTTCAGATTGCACCCAGCTATCCTACAAATCTCCAAAGCTAGGAGCATCTACGGGAAGTTAGCCAATTCTGTAATTTTATTGAAATTTAAATTTAAATGCTTTAAAAATTACAAAATTCAATTCATTAAGAGCAACAACAATTATACCTTAGTTTATTGAATTTCAAGGCCTTATCGATGAAACATGAAGGTTTATGGATGAAATATAAAGGATTAAGGAAATGTCTTGAAGGATTATGGAGTAAAATAGGTATCAAAAATAGTGTCCAACACTCTTCACTTGTATACCTCTTCTTTAATCATTTGACCCTGTTAATAAAATATTTTTGAAGGCTTTGGAGGCCAGATATTGTGCTCTTTGTTGATGGTTTGAGGTGAAATCTTGCCAATCTTTCTTTTATTTACAATTAGTTTAGATTAATCTAGCTTAGACGACCTCCGTGCCCATAAGAGTAAGCATTCAATGTTTTGATTTGCTTATTAATGATTAATTTGTTAAAGATATAGAAGCGGCGGGTGTATTCAATTGTACTAATGCCCTTCTTGTCTCTTCTTATTATACATTCTAGAATTAATGTTGCTTTGTATGTGTTGGTGACAGTGCAAGATAGGTAACTGAAGGAGGAAGTTGAATTGAGTTGCTTCTTCATCCATCTTCAGTTTTTTGTTCGTTTCGTTTAACATTTGATCTTCCTTTCTTTCAAAACTGGAACTGGTTTCCACTTCTACCTTATAAAAACTCAATTGTTTCTTGGTTATCGGCCCTTGTGATTTTCAGATCTATCTTTACTCTTAAAGTTAACTCTTTTTCAGATCCAATATACATGCTTAGATCTTGATTTAAAAGCATATTTTCATAGATCTAATTTAGCTAGCTTCTTACTTTTCAAAGCTATTGAATCGTAATTTTTTTAGATTTGAAGTAAGAGTTAGTATGTTTATTATCAATTGAACAACTAGCAAATTTTAAAGTGCTTTAATTGGTTGCCCCAACAGGCAAGCCAATATCCCAAACTCCTTGGTTCCTTCATTTATCATAGTGTAACTTAGTCTAATTTTTCGAAATTTTTAAGGGTTGTCCAAAGACACTTTTAAAGTGTTTTTGGGCATCTTTCATCGTGTTGATGTATTTGTAACTTCGGAAGATATTCTGATGTATATTATCATTGTATGTTGTACCCCCATTGGGGATGCATGTTACCCCTTTACAAGATGTCCAAATTGTGTCTAGGGCTTGAGGTACAACCTCCGTTGTAAGTCGGGGCAATAGTCCCCAATGTAACATCATGTAATATGCAATTCTACTCTGTCTAGGAGAAGTGGGCCCCATTTGAGATGACATGTAGGCTCGAGTCTTATATTTGGTCAGCAACTTGAAACGATATAAATAGGGAGACGCTCTCTCTCATTTATAGACACCACACAGACTCTCTAAGGCATTGGAGAGAGAGAGACAGTCATAGGAGGAGAGAAAGATAGTTGCTGAACATTTCTTATTACTACTTTTGATCATCTTACTATTCTAAATAAGTTTGCGAGGTTTTCTCCTTTATGTTTTCCCCAATGAAAATCTTGGCGTCTTGTGCATCTTTTACATTTTATGCACTTTGTTATACTTGTTATTCTTTTAGATAAAGATCCTGGATAATCTAATCAGATCTTAAGAAAATCTAACATTGTATCAGAGCCTCTCTGAAAGAAGGCACTGTGCAGCTGCAGGAACTAGGGCTTCCTAGTTGAAGGTGTTCTCTCCACAGATCATCAAGCAAGAACGGCTAGGCTAACTCGTCTCACTAGGGTACATCTATTGGTGGTCTTAGTTTCTGAATTAGAGAAGTTTCATTATACAGCCGAAATACCTCTGCAATGGCAGCTAATGGAAATTAGAGTTTCATGCCTGAAAACCCTAAAAGATTGAATTTAATAATCCTAGAACTTTCGCTATAACGTGAGATTGGAGAAGGTTCAGAATCCGAAATTTTTACAAGCCGAAGAGAATTCGTGTTGTACACTATGCAAAAGTTTCAGCCTCAAATTCGTTGTACTTTAGGAGATATGGTTCCTCAAAATCAAGGTTCCAGCCTCCTCTAGAATACAGTCATAAACATGTGACCTAAGGAGATTTGCTATATCTCGGGCTAGGAAGGTCCAAAGGAAATTTCACAAGATGTTCCAGGTAGGGCACGGACTGTAGTTTCTGTGGTAAGTTTTTCAGACTCAAAATGTGAAACAGTGACACGTGACAGTCCGTACAAGTTCGCTATGTTGAACAGTCCCCAAAACAGTCACCTTGGGAAATTGAGCATAAGTACCACTTGGAGAATCCATTTCTGCTCTACGCTATGGGGTTGGAAAGAAGACTTATCATGCTGTTACAGTGAGAAGTTTCAGACTTTAAGGATCCTAAACTTCGGAGATACAACAAAATCAATATTAGTCATTTCTGTAGAAGAAATTGGAAAACTAGGGCTTCCTATTCCCGAAGCCTCCCTCCACTGTTTTCATAAAAGGAGTACAATGGACAGCTCGCCTTGAAAAGGCCCATCTTTCAATCCAATCAGAAGTTTGAAATTCCAAGTTTTGAAAATTAGGGTTTCTCTGACAAACCCTAGATCAACCAGCTCCAGAACCAAGATGGACACCTCAAATCGGTAAGATCTAAATTTTTGCTATTTACATTTGAGGTTCTCATTTCAAAATGACTAATCACACCAGCTTGATGACAAGCTTGGTAAAGCTGACAACTTCCGAGTATGGAAGTATAGGACCTCCATGATCCTTGAAGATATTGACTTGGATCAGTATTTCAGTAAGGAAGTTCTAAGAGCCAGAGGGAGATGAAGCTAAGGCTAGAGCCAAGAGAATCATTGCAGATTCTATTAAAGATCATCTCATCCCTCATGTGTCATCCTTGAAGACACCAAAAGAAAGTGTTCAATGCTATGACGAAGCAATCGAAGAAGAATAAGATATTGTTATAACCACCTTGAATGGCCTCCCAAGATCATGGGATTCATTCATTCGAGGAATGTGTGCCAGAAAGAAGTGATTACCTTCACTAGACTCTGGGAAGAGTGAACACAAGAAGAAGCTTGACTCATAATAAGAGAAGAGAAGCAACTGAATATCAAGCTCTCATGATTCAAAGAAGAACCCTCAAGCGATGAGGAATATGAAGGACTCAATTCTTGAAGAACCTCTTATCTATCTTAGCATTTGGATAAGAAATGATGTTGTTATGAATGAAGAAGATGATGAAACTGAAGGCCCAAGAAGGAGTCTACCCATGAAACAAATAAAGATGAGTATTCAATTGTCATTTCATGATATTGTTTGGTTATGCATTTGCTTATATTCAGTTGATGTGTTATGCATGTTTGAGTATTTGCATTTATACTACTGAATTGCACATGATGGATAAGAAGTCAATGATGTTATACAACATTCCATTACTACTTATCTAGATTGACATTGACACCTCTTTGTTGGCATATTAGGAGTAGTACACACTCTTAATAACATTAGGGTAGAATGCATCTAGAAGTTATTGTATGTATACATGATATGGATGAATGTTGTAGCATTGGCTGAAATAGTCGCATGGCTATGTGACATATATTTGTCACTAGTAATATGTTTTGGAAATTATGATATGTTTCTAATCATGCAAATGAACTTTACTTGTAGACCATTCCAAAGAACAAGTAACGACAGTTCAGAAGAGGAACCTGAAGCTTCTCGGGTCAAAGACACCATAGCGAAAGAAAGAGCTTCAGAAGAATATAAAGAGAACGGTAGATCCACCTCACCTTGGGCACGAGAAATAATCCAAGATAAAGAATAGTATGACGATACTTACAAAGAAAGAAAGAGGCCTCAAACACACTCTAGTTATGTGACACTGTTGAGCGACATCATTGATGCAGAGCCTTCTAGCTATGAAGAAGTAGACAGGAAGAAAGGGAAGGAGACTATGATCAAAGAGTACCAGTTCAAAACGAATGATGTCTAGGATGCGGTGTCGAGATCTGAAGGGAAGTCCGTAGTGTCTTCCATATGGATCTACAAGATCCAACATGCAATAGATGGCAACATCGTGGGATACAAGGAAAGATTCGTAGCACGAGGCTTCTCACAGAAAGAAGGCACAGACCAAGAAGAGAGATTTTCACCAGTGACGTGGTACACTTCCATTATATCCATACGTACAGGTATGAGATGGGAGATACATCAGCTGACATCAAGATAACATTCTTGAATGATGTAGTCAAGGAGGAAGTATACGTAGACCAGCCACTGGGAGTTGAGACACATGACAGGCAGACTCATGTGTGTAAATTAAAGAAGGCATTGTACAAGCTCACAGATGGGTGTGAGAAGAACTTTTCAACAAAGTTCAAGATAGAGGATCTTGGTATCCAGTGACCCTAGATGGATACATAGAATATTAGTAGCAGAGGAAGCTACTTGTCACCATTGCAGAATGTTTCAATACATAGAGTATGAAATGCAGAGAGAGAATGATGCTCCACTTCAGAGGGAGTGACTGCAAAAGACCCTGAGGTTCGACATGGTACGACATGATGGACAGCTTACTAATGGCTCTAGGCTTTACTGAGAGTAAAGCGGATTCCAACCTTTACTTCAAGGTTGAAGGCAAAAGACCAGTGATGCTCCTGTTATATGTCGATAACCTATTCCTGACAGGGAAAGAGGAACTCATTAAATAAGCAAGAAGGAGAATTGTTGCCAACTTCGAGATGAAGGACTTGGGTATGATGCACTACTTTCTAGGCATGGAGGTGTGGCAGAGTGTGGATGGAATATCCCTTGGGCAATGGAAGTATGCAGTGGAGATCCTGAAGAGGTTCGAGATGATGGAGTGCAAGGCCATGGCCACACCTATGGCGTCGAACCTGAAGCTATTGAGTGAAGCTTCATTAAAGACAGTTGATGCCACGATGTATCGTCAAATGATTTGTTCATTAATGTGCCTGACGAATATAAGACCAAACACATGCTCTGCTGTGAACAACCTGAGCCAGTTCCTGACGAATCCAAGACATGCTCACCTAGTTGCAAAGCATGCAGTGAGGTACCTGAAGGGTACAGTTGAGTATGGGCTCAAGTATGATATGAATCAGAAGACTAACCTGCATGGTTATGTTGATTCGGATTGGTAGCGCCACTGAGAAGAAGAGCACCTTGGGTTGCTTCTTCAGTTTGAGATCCAGTATGGGCTACTAGTTTGGTAGGATGGAGTCTTGCATAGCGTTGAGTACAGCCGAGGAAAAATATGTTGCCACTTACTCGGTTATTTGTGTGGTAGTATGTTTCCTTTGAAAGATACTATTTGATTTGATTGATCTGACTTGCATTTTTTGTATGATGCAGAGAGGAGCAGTGAAGCTCCAGTATGTGATCCAGATCGAGATCTCTCGAAAGAAGGAGTGATGAGTTCTAGCATAACCGGTGAGACAGGTTGTCTGAGCATAAAATCTTGGCGAAGCTCGTAGGTTGCTCAGACGTAATCAGTGTTGTAGGTTGTCCTCGGATGTAATTAGTCCTGGCGAAGCTCGCTTATCCTTGGACGTAATCAACCCTGATGTGATTCTATGCTAGAAATGGCCAAAGTGAAGTTTGAGTACTTCAGAGAGAAGCTTGGTGTTTTTCATATTGAGGTTCCCTCCAAAGGGAAGTGATGAGTCCGAAAGACGCAGATACACATGAACCTTTCCGACATGGTGGCAGGTTGGGCCTCCCATGGTCGGATGTAAGTGCAAAGCTTTTCCCCGAATGGTAGTAGGTCTGTACTACCATGGCGGTGGATGTAAGTGCAGAGCCTTTCCCCAGATGGTAGTAGGTGTGTCCTACCATGCCGGTGGATGTAAGTGCAGAGCCTTTCCCTGGATGGCAGTAGGTGTGTACATCCATGCCGATGGATGTAAGTGCATAGCCTTTCCACGAATGGTAGTAGGTGTGTCCTACCATGCCGGTGCATGTAAGTTTGGAGCCTTTCCCAGATGGTAGTAGGTGTGTCCTACCATGCCGATGGATGTAAGTGCTAAAGCCTTTTTCCCAAATGGTAGTAGGTGTGTCCTACCATGTCGGCGAATGTAAGTGTTGTGTTCTATGTATCTGACACACCTACCATGTTGGCAAATGTAAGTGATGTGTTATGTGTATCTGGGTTGTGCTCCGTGTGACGATGAGATGATCTGAAGATGATGAGGTAATAGTAGGGTATACAGGTATTGCAAGGCATGTAATCAGTCCTGGGATGCTCCTTCAGGTTTTGCAGTGGCATATAATCAATCCTAGGAGATCTTGCAGGTTTTGCAAGAGGCATATAATAAGTCATGGGATGTACCTACTTGATGGCTTGCTCGCAGAGATGATGTATATGAAGACCTAGAAGAGGACTAGGCCTACATCCAGCATGAAAAAGGGTTGGCACTGTAGATGAAGACCTGGCAGAGGACTAGGCCTACATCCAGCATGAAAAAGGGATGGCACTGTAGAAACTTCTGATGACAGATAGTATGGGACGATGATCAAATTATAAGAAGATGATGGCAGCAGCTATGATGAAGACTCTGACTCTGTGATGATGATGATGCAATGAAGACCTGACCAAATGTGTTGATGACTGTTGTTATCACATATATAGTAGCCAATCTACCATATTCTATTTTTCAGATTTCAGTACACTATTCAGTCAGTTCCCCTACATATGAGATGCTGAGATGAGCATCTATGATGGATTATTATTTGATTGATGGACTATAGTACTCTCCCATGCCATGACCAAGTCTCAGGACACTCAGATTTGAGGACTGATGTAGCCATTTAGCCAGTTGCAGAGCAGTTAGTAGTGCCCAGAGTTATCAATGCTTTCCCATTGGACAGATGTTGGTTCAGATGGATTATTACATGTTCATGATTCAGTTTATATTATCTTGTGTTATGGTTATCATTGCTCTTATACTCATTTTTGTGACATGTATTAGCATTTAGGGTCATGATCTGGAGGTCATATAAATATGTGGACTTGGATGTAATGATATTATGTATTGATGTCCCTACTCAAACCCAGAAGTTCTTGATTCATACTCATTGGTTTTACCCTCCTTAGGGAGAATAGAGGTAGTCATTCCCACCATGCTTTGGCTTGCTAGTATTGGTTTCATTGTTCATTGTCTCCGCCCATCCATTACCTTCTCGTTATGTTTCCAACCCGACCTACAACTTGACTTGTGGCATGGAGGACCTTTCCCCACTAGAGCATCTTTGTTGGACAAGCTTCCCTGTTTATTTGTGTCTCAGCTCTGAGTTGCTTAGGTTGTGTTGGCTAAACCTGTAACAAGTAGCGCTGCCATCAATACAATGTATTTGGAAATGAAATGAATATCTTATGAAAAATCCCATTCATGAAAAGTAGTGTTTTTGAACATACATGAATGCAAGGCAAGCCTAATGAAATTGGCTTTGAAATATATTGAAATGAATATCTTAAAAACATTCATGAAAAGTAGTGTTTTTAAACATGCATGAATGCATGAAGCCTCAATAATAAAAATCAGTGTAATAACTACATGGACCAAGGCTATGGAAAATCAAAGGCCCAAAAAGCAATGGTGCCTAAAGTTATATCTAAGGATTGTTGGCCTTACTTATATTGGTTTGGATTGTGAGCATTTGTCAAGGTGAATAAGCACCTCTGAAAGTAGCTTATCCAATTGTGAGACACTGCCATCCCCTGTGATATTGCTTGTCCTGCATATGCTAGAGTGAGTATCCCCTTTCCATATCCAAAGTGTCACAGTGTTAAGTTGGTAGTCACCCTTTGGCCTAGCCTTTTAACTTTCAGCCTGCACCCTTCACTAGCAAATTGACTACAACTATGAAGTGAGTATGGTTTTGAAAGTCTGGTCTGAGTTATGATTAATAAATGAAACCCTATATATTTGGTTGATAGACCGCCAGTGAAGTGATTGCTACTTGTTATAATTGTTACTTGAATGATTTGTAGAGCATGTCTTAGCCTTTGAACACTTGCGGCGGATGGATGTATCCTGAGTTATATTATTGATTATGTGGTCGTTTACATATTATTATTTTGTCTATCTGGGTATATTGATATTGTAGATGACCATGCAGAGACACATAGGGTGTGTGAGTATGCACCTTAGATGGATTTGGACTCTCCGAGTCCAATGAGACAGATTGTTTTCAGTTCCGGGCAGTTGCAGAGATGATTTGGCTCAGTGTACTATTCTGGTGCAGTTTTGCCATGCTGGATGGCTTGTCTGAGCAGGGAAATGATTTTCTTGGATCTCCTAAGGCGTTGTATGAGGCATGGGGGGTGCAGCCACTTGACTGTGCCATATTACCCCCCTCCCAAAGAGCCTAGTGGGCTCAGTTGGATAACGCAGGCACCCTAGGAGGCAGTTTTAGGCATATCATGTTTCCCAAGGCAGATAAAAAATAATTAAAATGCCTACTGAAGAATTCGATTTGGGCTACTAAGGCAAGGAATTGGCATGGGATGAGTTCTGATGATGAGTGTGACGTCTTCCACTCCTCCAGCAGTTGCAGCACATGGATGGGCCCAAATCTATATTTTCAGGCATATTTTATTATTTTCTGGAGCTTTTTGGAGGCTCACGATTTCCTCAAGGATGCACAACTTTATAGCTAAAAAAATATATTATTTTTATTGTGCCATGGGGACACCCAAAGAGAGTTAGTTAACACTCCCTGGACCCACCATGTGCTTCATTTATTTTTTGTTGAGTGGGATACCCTCTCCTAGGGTGATTTAGTCCACTTTTATACTATATTATTGTATTGATCCATGTATTGTATGTTGAGTTCATCTCAACCATTGATTAGAACATTTGTATCTTTTAATCTTAGTCGCCCATTGGAAAAGTGGTTAGGATTTTGGTTCTCTCATTCCTATTTAAAGGAGAGAGCTTGTCATTTGTAAGGGGTCTTTGGCTCGTTGGATCTGGATAATAGAAAAACTATTCTTGTGGAAATTCTTGGATCTCCTTTGCATCTGGTGTTCTTAGATGGTGATTGGAAAATCTTTTGCTTCCTAGCATTTGGGTATTTGATGTGAGATCTATATGTTTTTTCGGGAAACATTGTCTTGTCTACAGGAGGGCGACTTCAACTTGGGCATTTTTGCAAGGTTTCCTCAACTCGCTTGGCTTGGATGTGTTTTGTATCAGGGAGTTTTCATTAGCATCAATGCGATCTATGATTTCATCTTGCTATTTTTCTGTAGCATTTGTTTCTTTCTCATGATGCAGCAAATCTGATATGGTTGACGTTTGTTGTGTAGGAGAGAGGGCGCAGTGGCTTCTTGGGGCAAAACGTTGGGCATAGAACTCACTCAAATCTTCTCAAATTGATCGAGATAGCAAGGATCATCATTATCAAGGCATCTACAAGGTTTTCCAGGTAAGATCTACAGGTTAGTGCTTCTCTTCCAGATCTCGTAAAGACACATCACTAATAGCTCGTTGTTTTTCAGCATTGACGAACATATAGGAAGAGATCCTGGCAAAATTTTGAACTTTTAAGCCATCCAGAGCATCCCAAACGCTTCTCCCTTATAATCAAAGTTTTCTAACAATTTGTAAGGTTAATGATCCTATTCTTCACAGGATTACAAGCAATTTTGATCTTACAATAATCTTTAATAAAGAGCAAGTGGGATTACGGCTCCCACACCGTCTTCCCCCCATTTGGGAGAAGCATGTATCTGTCCTAGTGGTTTTGATTTACTATAATAATTCAAGATTAGTCAAATCAACTTTTAAAGTTTGACGATTTATTTTCAAAGTAATCAAATACTAAAACGACATTGTATTGTCATAGGAATTAGTCTCACAATTTTCTTGACACAAGAACACAATCCGTCCTAAAAGGGTTGTATCTTTTTGTACTTTTCCTTTACAAATTGGAACAAACATTTGCCTCTTTCGTGCATGTGCTACCCCTCGCAAGGCTTGTTGGATCTTGGGGATATCCAAAAGCGGGATTGTGCACTTATTACCTTTTCACATTTAATTAAACAATTCACTTCAATAAAATCAACATCCCCCCAAACACTACAAAAATCTGGCGTAAAACGAATTTGGTAAAAAGTGAGAAAATTCTTCAGGGAAAGCGGGAACAACTAGAAATGGGCCATGGGACGCCGTTAGGCTACACCTTGTTGGTGTAGTGTTGAACACCCCCCATGACTCCATCTAGCCCAGATTTTCCCCTGTTGGCGTGCGGAGCCACTTTTCCCAAGATCCAAAAGCGGGATTGTGCACTTATTACCTTTTCACATTTAATTAAACAATTCACTTCAATAAAATCAACATCCCCCGAACATTACGAAAATCTCACGTAAAACGAATTTGGTAAAAAGTGGGAAAATTCTTCAAGGAAAGCGGGAACAACTAGAAAGTGGCCATGGGGCCCCATTAGGCTACACCTTGTTGGTGTAGTGTTGAACACACCCCATGACTCCATCTAGCCCAGATTTTCCCCTGTTGGTGTGCGGAGCCACTTTTCCCAAAATCCGGACATATTCCCCGTACCATTCAGTATATTGAGAATCCCTTCCCCTTTAATCAACTCATATTTTAATAATAAAACTGACCATAAACACAATCGCAAAACATTTACTTTACAGCAACAATTGCTTTGACTCCACAGCAGTGGTTTATATCTGTTACTTGTTTTATTCAATTTCATTAATTGTCGTGACTATTTCATGTTTTTTAAGTTAAGTTTGTTTTATAGTCATCTTGATCAGTAATTAACCTTCAAAATCCTAAACAACAATCTTTCATTCAAAACAGCTAAGTACCTAAAACCTTAGTAACATCAATAGGGTCTACTCCCCTTGGCTTCGTTCGGAATTAACCCTAAACAAAAGAGTCAAGATCAATAGACAGTACTTGACTCGAGACTTGCCCCCAAGGACGCACCGATCAGCTTTAAGATTTCTGCTACTTTAACCCCATGTACGTAAGAGGCAGCAACACCCCCTCCCTAACCTTAAAAGAAAGAAAACTAAACTTTAAAAAGCAACAGTTAAATTAAGAAAAATGACAGCTCCCAACCTAATCTAATCCCAATTCCCAACACAACATGAAAACACATGCAAAGCCCATTTTTTATATTTACACTCCATCCAATATTCGTAGTTAGCAAGGAATTCTACATCTTAGGCAATAATATTCACAGCACGTTCAGTCTGTGCAATGAATTTGCGTAGCATCTAAGATGTGTTTTTTCAACGGCTATGAAAGCTTTATATTGTGCACTATTTACCCCATACAAAAAAAGAAAACAAATTCAAAGCCCTTTATTAATTTTTATCCTTTATCCAATATTCATAGTTCGCAAGGCATTCTACATCTTAGGCATTACTATTTACAGGCATTGTGATTATCCCCAATTACAAAAATATACTACATACTAACATAGTATTCCAGAACACACTATGCAGATAACATTTGTCATGGTTTGAATGTCGAACCAAAGAGAAGGCTTTTCTTGGCGAGCTAGTGCCACATGGGCTCCCAACTGGATAGGTTTCAGGGAGTGGCTAGATGTCCCTGAAACCATAGAGGGACATCTGCCAGACCTTATTTTTCATAAGACATGTCTAGGAGACTTCCTCATGTCCTCAAGGTGCCCCCCTTCAAAATGACGACTTCCCCCTGCAGTCCCCAAGTCCCTGAAGATGAGAAAAGCAGGTGACACATCCTCTTGGTTTGAGAACAGATTTCCATGCAACAATGATTAAAAATATTATACCATCTTCAAGAAAGAAATCTCATAGCTCATGAAATACACATGTTTCAACATACCAACATCAATACTATAAATGCAACTGGTACTTGACAAGAAGTGTAAGCTTAAAGAAAACCCCTCGTAGAATTTACATGAGAATGAAATTTTTATGAGAATAAGCAAAATTTGCACTGACCCAAGCAACTAGTAAGCAGAATGCAACCGAGGCTAGCTGGTAAAGTTCATTTGTCTGCAGTTGTAAACATACGACAGGTCAGTATTGAAATTCTATCCATTACATGTCCTTATTGCCAATGCCAGATATTTTTCTAACAGAATCCTCCACAAAATATGCTTGTCAATGGAAATAGCTAACCAATCGGATCATGAAAGATGAAATCGGAAAGAATCAAAAAGAATCTATGAAACTCTTTTCAAAGTTTTTATCTACCTGTGAGGAAAGGCTTATCATAAGCTTCAAAAAGCGTGGTACAAAAGACCGAGATAATATTGCTGCTCCAGTCAAAAATGAGCACAGAACAACCAGCCTGCAAAAATCATATCCATCGATAAAGTGCTTAAACAAAACAAAAATGACACAAATAATGCATTCACCTAACAACAATGATAAATGATTAAATCCTCTTAAAAGTTACTAACTTTTGAATCAGAAACATTTTTTGTAATAATGAAGAATTAAAACTAGCCACTTAGATGAGACTTACTGAAAGGGGTAATAACATAAAGCAACTACCAGAAGATGCCTTAGCGTAACATTATACTAATAGCAGTGATGCGACCAACTTTTGTTTCAGTTGACTAAAATTCATAGACCCAGCCGCCCAAGGATTAACGTTGAGAACAGGTACTGCACCTGCTAATAGAGCATAATGCCTTCCAAGTTTAATAAGAACTTAGCTATAATCACCTTACATTTATACGACACAGATGGCATTATTCAAAGCTTACATTGACATATTCAAGATTGTTGAGATATATAAGGGTCAACAGAAGAATCAATGGAACCAAATCTAGCCAAAGTTCTGAAATAGCCTCCTCACAAGTATGATAAGAGAGAGATAGGTCTACTGTACTAAAGAAAGAATGCAAAAGCCAAGCACAAGTGCTGAAAACAGCAATACACAACCATGGCTAAGAGAAAGATGTCAGTCACAAGAGAGAATGCCAAAATTAAGTGCCATTAGGCTTATAACACTTTGTATTTTCGATCAAGAAGATCACAAGATAAGATAATAGAAATGAGATCTTGAGTTGTGTATTTAAACTCAAGTGAAGCATCCTCCCAATAAGGGTTATGGGCACACACCCCAAGAAAGTATTGAACATATATATCAAGTTTTACTAGGTTGATCTTAACCATAAGGCTAGTATATAATAAATGAAATAAAATATGGCCTTTTCCATGGTTACAAGTACAAGGCAATTCATATATCTGTTGTGGCCACATGTACAAAATTACAAATTACATCAATGATCCAAACACCCCCATGTATGAATTACACCAATAATTCAACCCCACCTCCCTTGAGCTAAAGGAGAGGCCACAGAGAGAAATCATTACACAAGATTTACTTCCCCGCTTAATGTTGAGCAGACAACCATATCATAATCATCCCCTTTAAAGTTTAAACTCCACATTGGTCATTCAAATGACAGAAATCCATCAAGCTTATCAAAAACACAGCTGAGCTCTAGAGAGATTTAGGGGGGGTGATGTGTGAGACGTTGTAGTTCAACAAGAACATCAAAAACCTGAGTAATGCTCAATGGTGGAGAAGATTCATCCTAATAGTTCTAAGTTGGGCCAACAAGACTCAGCTACATTAGATTCGTCCTAAAATCAATCAACAATTTAAACGAAAAGGGCCTAAGGTGGAGGAGCTTCCTCCTAATAGCATACGGATGGCCAAACAAGAAACTCCAATGCATAAACAAGAGTACAGATAGACCATTTTGGTATAGCCCTCGACTTATCTGAACAAAGAGTAACTATTGCAAACAAATCATGCAACATGTCACCATCATCACTAAACAGCGGAATCAAACTGTCGAGCGCACCTCCAACAAGAGGACTAGATGAGCCACTAACAAGAGTATCTTGAAAAAGTGAAGCAACAACTGCAATAGGAAGACCGGATCAGTAATCAATAGGAACAACATTAGCGATGGAGTCCACCTAGATAATATAGAAGTACTTGAGAGTCTACTTGTGTAACAAACATAAAGTACATATAATAATAACAGTAATATAAAGGGCATGTCTATTAACTTAGGTGACCATTCAATGTATATTTATACACAACATCACATGCTATTATAATCATCAATCATATTCTATATTAAATACATTATTTTTATCTTATATGGATTTGTCTTATCCTATTTATTTTAGGTATTTAGTTTATGAACCAATTTCATTCAATACATTGGTATCAAAGCCCCTTCCATCTCACTTTTTGATTCCGGCCTTTCGCCACATATTTTTCAAAGCTTTTTTGATTGAGGCCTTTGGGCGACTTGGACTTTGGCCACCTCCTCTAGCATTCAATGATGTTGGCTTATGGTTAAAAGTTACTCAAAACTCTCCAAAATCCTCTATGGTAAATCTAAGAATCATTCCAACACCAAGTATTAATAGTATTGGAAACTACAGTTCAGGAAAAATAAGAGAAAAATTATCCATAATTCACAAGCTTGTTTGGAAATACCGGGTCGTTATTTTGTTGTTTGAAGAAAAAATTGAGAACCTCCAATATCAACACAACATCTACAATGAAAATATCAATGGTTCAAGAATCAAGGAGGGTAGACATATTGCAAGCCTATATGTAATGTGAATTTATTTTGTAGCCATAATGTAATAGAGATTCCAGCATACACGGGCTTGATTTTTAATGTAGCCTTGTTTTGGTTCATTACCAAACACAAGGAAGGACTTCATGACCTTGAAGAGATGCTAGTATAATTATATTGGTTGTAAGATTTCACCTAGAATCTTGTTTCAGCTTAAGTTAGAATAGGGTAGGATGAATAAGCTCAACATTTAAGAACATTAGTTTGTTTTCAAGTTCTTTTTGGCATTGTTGAAGCCATGTTTTGAGTTATGGTTGATGTATATGTAATAAGCATGTGGGGTTTTGGGATGTGAATTGAGCCATCCCACCACATAGTTTCTCTTGCTTTCATGCTTATTAGAGATTTTGAGGTCCTCATGTAACCTTCTTCAAAGAGTAAGTGTCCCCAAGTTGGAGCGAGTTCTAACCCTTCATATTGTATGAGAAAGAAACTTGTGATTTATATCACATTGATTGAGACTTGCAGCAAAAACCTTTCAGCATTAGATTGACTTAGGGGTATACATCTTTCATGGACCATTTCCCTTGTTTGCATTTGATGACAAATCTTTTGGTGGAGGGGACTCACTTCTAGTTCTCCTTGTTGATTATCATTAGGCTTTGAAGCCTCACTCCCTAAGTTTTAATTCAATCAATCACTAGGGAATACAACTTTAAGTCATATCGTACATAGTTTGAGGCAACACACAAATAATAATATTTAATTATGCCTCTCTTCACTAATTAGCTTTTGGCCTAGTATCAACCTTGTTCACACTTGCAAATTTATTCTTTTGACTTGTCCCACCCTTGGCACATATGTTGAGAAGGTTGTTGAGCTTGCATGTTGTTTAAGAGGTTAGTTATGCATGCACCCTAGGGTTTTGACCATGTCTCTTACACATATCCATCCATTTACACATTCCTCCAGAGACATTAGGTGATGCACTCCTCTAGGAGGTCCACTTGCATCTTTGAATTGGTCTTGTTCACACCTTGCACATTAAGTAAACTAGTTGAAAGTTGGTTAGATCTATCTCTTCTTGGAGGATGTCATGAAGGATGAGTTCCAGTCCATCGTGAAGAACGACATATGGGAGATTGTACTGAGACTTCAAGGGAAGTCAGTAGCGACCTCCAAATGGCTTTTCAAGATTAAATATGGAGCAGATGGTAGCGTGGAAAAACACATGGCCAGATTTGTTACCAAAGGAATCTCTCAAAAAGAGGGAATTGACTATGATGAAACATTTGCTCTTGTGGCTCGATATACTTCCATCAGAACCATCATTATTATTGCTTCAGCCATGGGATAGAAGCTGCAGCAGATGGATGTAAAACCGCCTTCCTCAATGGCATTATCGAGGAAGAAGTTTACATTGAACAACCAGAAGGATTTATTGTCCATGAGAAAGATTCTCACGTATGTAAACTGAGAAAGGCATTATATGGGCTCAAGCAAGCACCTCACGCTTGGTATGGACAAATAAACAGATACCAACTTGGGATTCACCAATAGTGACGTAGATCCCAGTCTTTACTACAAGATTGAGGATAATAAGCCATTGGTTTTGGTCTTGTACGTGGACGACTTGTTTCTCACAGGAAATGAGAAACTAATTGGATGGTGTAAACAGAAGCTTGCCTCTTGTTACCAACTATTTTGTACAACAGTTGAACTTTCTATTGAGCCGCCAGTGATTGAGCATGATGAATGTTCATCTCCAGAGTTCAAAAGTTCAATGTGTTTCAGTTAGCAATTTTGGCTAGCATTTGTTATTTTCTGTCGAAATGACCATGCCCCATGGGATTGCAATAAAGAGTGCTAGTAGGGGGTCTTGAGTGGCTCGATTCCCTTAGACTTAACAATCAAATAGGGTATTCCAAGGAGTTTTTTCCCTTGTCGATTATTTCTTTGCCTTTAGCCGAGTTATAATCGATGAGTTTTTCTCCTGCTACCTCCAAAGCTGGAATGCCCAAATTTGGCGGTTAGGCCTTGGGGGGTTATTAGTGTCCAACATTAAAATATGAACCTACTAGACACTATTGGTATGTTCTATGGTCATTTCCTAGGCCCTGGGATGCATTAAAACATTGTACGAAACAAATTTTCCTGGACGTCCTCGGATTTTTTAATTTTTATTTTTGACTATAAAGAAATAATTAAATTTTTCAATTAATTAAACCATTTTTCCTATGGTTTAATTGAAAATTTTCAAAATGTAATAATTAAGTGGTCTGGGGGTGGATTTTGGCAAATAAAGNCCCTTAGACATACTTATCCTAAGTTTCAGGTGATTATTTTTTACTTAATTGAATATTTCCTCAAAATCAATAAATGAGGAATATTTAATTAAAATAATCATTTAATTATTAATTGGAGATAAATCAAAAACTCTCCAAAAAAAGACCAAATTGAATAAAATAAAGGGCTAAATGACATGGCAATCAGTATCGGAGGAAATTCCAATCAAATCCTAACTGACCCGGGTCAATATCGGAGTGCAGCAGTCAACTGAGCCTTGAGATTTGTGCCTCCTTCACTCATGTGGGAGAATTCCTCTTTGTGGCTACTTTTGGTTGGTTGGGTGATAAAACCAAGGAGGAAGGTGGGCGCATTGCCTAGGTTGAAGCCACCTCACCCCCTCTCATTACTCTGGAACTCAATTAGACTTCAGATCAACTCCAAATCAATTTGCCAAAGCTTCAATCCTCTAGTGGTTGCGCCCTCCTTCCTCATGCTCACGCTAGGGTTGGGCTAGCCTCTGCTTTTTGTATAAATACGAGGGCCTTCTTCCTCATTCCAAACGGAAGCAAGGAACCTTTGCTCATGTACTTTGTTGTTGTTATCTCAATGATATTGAGACTTTGGAGGTCCATTGGTGTTCATGGTGAATGGTGTATGCTCATTAAGGTAATATTGTTCTAATTTGTTTATGCATGGAGTAAAATTGGTAATCATAACTTGGAGGGTCTTCTTAAACACATAGGGTAAATATTTGATGCTTCAATTTATTTACTTATATTTTGGCTTTTTGAGATTCGAGAGTAGCATTGTCTATTCAGTTATATCCATGCTCTTTTGGTTTCCATTTGTTGAATATACTAGATTTGATCCCGTTTTGTGCAAGTGTGAACAAGTTTTTGCAGGTTACGACGTTGAAGTAGGAGAAGAGCTAAGTTGCATCACCCTCTTCTTCAAATCTTAAGGAGTACCATACCTTCAAGTCTCAGACGGATTCAAACTTGATCAAAGCTTTCTCTTCTTACTCTTTCAAACCCAAACTCTCTCTCTCTTTCCCGATTACTTTTTTATTATGCTTAAGAAGTAAATTTGTCCTTTCATGCATATTATTTGGAATCTATCATTCTTTAAGCATTTAGATCTGATTTGTTTTTAAAAGAACTCCATCATTCGATTAGATCTAAGCTAGAAAATTGTGCTTACACTTCAAAATTTTGCAAAATTTTTGTAAGTACAAAATTTTTCAAATTTTTTTATTTTTGCATTGTCTTTCCCATCATTTTCTAAGACTTTTAGCTTGCTGGTTTTAGCAGGTCTGCGCATAAAAGTGAAGTTTTGGAGTGACCAAACCATTAAGGAGGCCTCAAACCAACCCGGTGGACACCCACTTTGCTATAGTACCTTGGTGCACCGTTGTAAGCTCTTAGATCCAAGTTTAATGGACTAAGAAGCACTCCATCTTCATCATACAAAAAGTTGTAAAAGAATTAAACGAGAGCAGTGAGGTAACCAGCACCCACATCCCATCCCCCCTAGGATTTCTGCCTTTTTGTCATTTTGTGAGATTGCATTTTTCTAACTCCACCATTTCACACACTCACTTTTTAAGTGCAGGGTGTATACTTTCATTTCACATTTCATAGTTTAATCCACTTATATTATTGCAAAAGTAGTTTAGAAATATAACCATTCTTCGTCGCCACGAATTATGCTCTCATCTCCACCCAAAGGCTTTGTCAATTAGTGGAGATTGATCAGAAAAGTGACGCATAAGTTTGGCCATCGTATCTTTTTCATTAGTAGTGTTTTATTTCTTTCATATTCTAACTTGTTTAAATAAAATGAATCCAAAGTCTCTTGAACTTCGCTGAAAAGCAAGTCAAGAGCACTCTGTGTCGAAGAGTCTTTATTTCTTGTTTTAGCTTTTAGTTGCTTCTTTCTTTAATTTTCATAAATCTCTTGAATCTCACCATAAGGCGGATCAAGAGTGCTCTCTGTCCGAGGGTTGTTACAATCTTCATCATTAATAAAATCAAAATAAGCCATTTTTCTACATTGTGTATGCTCTACCCAATTGGGATACCCAGAAGCATTGTAGATTGATTAATTCTCACATTTTAATGTAATCAGTCACCCTAATAAAATTAACTACCCAAAAGATAAGCGAAAATCCGGCGCTTCAGTTAGACTTTGTGTGGGTAAATTCCGCTTGGAGAAGCTGGAATCAACCACTGTACTTAAGATCTTGGGGGGCACCGTTAGGCTACATCCCTAGTTGGTGTAGTGTTGAACACGCCCTTGGGACTTTGGCAGCCAACATGTCCTTGTACGGAGCCACTAAAGCCTAAATTTTGGACATGACATGGAAAATTACATTAATATCAACTTGGCCAACTAATTATTAAATCTGGAGACAAGTATAATTGCAAAAAAAAATGATTTCATAAACCCAAAAGGATATGGATTAAACAATCCCCAACGAAAATCTGAAATTTGAATTTTCATATCCCAATTCAATGTTACAACAGTGTACAAAAGATGTTGACATAATTCTTGGTTCACCGTGGATGGAAACATTGGGGACATTCATCTTAAACATTAAGAATTTTTTTTACACTCCTATAAGAAGAAGATAACATTGCATGACCTTACAATGAAGTTATGCTAAAATGTTCCCTCATCAAAAGACTTGAAAATGTATCATATGTGATCCTTTGAGATAATCAGAAGTCATACAAAAGATGTAGGATCATAAGAAGAAACTTGGCAAGGCTCCAGCTAATAAAGATGAAGAAATTTAGCATCTCAAAAATCATTGTCAAAGCTTGATCACACATATCAAGAAGTTAAAAAACGAAAAGAGGATATATTGGGAAAAACTAGAACAACTTATCAACAAAGTTTCATTAATCAACACATAAACAATGACAGATACAGTTGAACCAGGGATATCTTCGAACATCGAAGTACAGACAAAAGATACAAAAACCATGGCAAATCCAAATGTCTCTATTGATAACATTTCAATTATCAATAATGTGATAGAAGCGTATGAACAAGACATAATACCAAAAGTGAGTCAGTAAAACTCTAAAATTGTGATAAAGAAAAATCAAGTTCTATGTACAAATATAATATTTGACTTATAATCCGAAGAAGATCAATTCTAGTACAATTTGGTCTCAAAATAGCAATCATCTTTCGAATCACAATACAAAAAGTCTTATCCAAGAACCCTATCAACACACAATTCCACAAAAGAATGAACTGGGGTGGACTAACCCTTAAATAATAGGACAAGTATGTTCAGGACCTAGAAGATTGTACTGCCTCATCTCTTCAACTATAACAACAATGGGAATAGAGTATCACATGAGAGCATTACAAGCAATAAAGAGGATAACATTTTAATGCTTTAAGGAGAAAACATCTTTGAAGTGGGAAACAATATAAGAAATATAAAGGTGCATATCATTACGCCCCAAGTTGTCTGCAACATACTTTTTAGCATACACCAAAGTCAGGGGGTCTTTTTCCATTGTAACAAGCCAAATCTGGGCTTATTTATGTAAAAGTGTTGGTCTAGAAGGGCTCAAGACTCTTGGTCTGGTCATGGCATATCCTCTTGATTTTCATTTCAAGGAGTATTGGCTTAGTGATTTCGTTGACTACCGCTTGATGGGTAGAAGCCCCCCATCATGTTGGGCATTTGTGCCCTGGGTTGGTGCTTCTTGGTAAGGACCCACTAAGACACATGGCTTACGAGTTCCTAGGCACACTTATGTTTATGCTATGTAGAAGGTGATTGCGTGTGTAAGGGTTGTCATACCCACCTTAGCACACCTCATTTATGCCCACTTGGGCCTTAAATTTTCATGTATTAGCCCTCATCTTGGTTTCCATGTGCAAAAAGAATGATGGTGTCATCCTCTAGAAGAAGGGCTTACCTTGCTAAAGAAGAGGACGTTGAGGGATCTTCTACATTGTTGGGGTTAGTTAGGGCATGGCGTCCTCCGGCTCAACACTCCATTTGGTTGAAGCCATTTGCATCATTTATCAATATTTTAAGTTTTGTGTGATTTAGTCCCAGGGTTGTGGGTGACAAACCTTAATTTTAAGTTATTTTATCTTTTAGTAAGGTAGGCTCTAAAACTCGAAAACACTTAGACGCCTCATATAAATAGAGGTTTCTAACTCTCATTTGTATACAAGACAAGAGTTAAATATGTTATTATTTCTCATTCTTTTGGTATATTGGAGCTCTTACGACTATGCGCATCTTTGCTTTTGGCACTTATCTCTTGTGATAAATGGTTGGATGATGAAATCTTAAGGTTTTGCTATCTCTAAAGGTTGATTCAAAGAATGGTTGTTATAACCCATGACTAATAACCCATGACTAAGGAGGACCTAAGAACTATATTTTGCTCTTTCTTTGGTGGATGTTGGTCAAGGATGATTTTAAGGAACCATACTTATTTAAAAGTGTATAAATGTTGGCGAATATTACCAATTCTTGAAACACCAACTATAAAAAGATTAGCGATATTTTTCAAAAAATATTTTAATTTCCAAGGATTTTATATCGTTTATATAAAAATTTGGCTATTTTTAGGGTGAAAAAATTTTACCCCATCGAAATTGGGCGAAACCGGGCTTCAAAAAATGCAAAATGGCGAATCTTTTTTGAGAAAAAAAACATGGAAAAATAGCCCACTCAGCTAAAATTCGCCCCTAAAATTATCCCTGATGTCGGTGAGATCTTTCGATTTTCTTGTTTAATGTTATTTGTGCACCTTAAGCAAGGTAAATTAGGGTTTTGTTGGCATCTTGTCAATCTTGTTTGAGGAGACTTTCCTCTTGAAGGAGCTCTCCATAGTTGGGCCTTGGGATTCATTGTTTGCCCCAAAGTTGCAAACAGCATCTGGGCGAAAAAATCGGCAGGGTCCAGAAAACATTGTTTCGGAATATCTCGGGAACACATCGACAATATATCAAAAAACTAAAAAAATACTAAAATATTCATTTCTTTCAAATTTTTAAACATCTAAAGCAACAAGAACATGAATATGGAAAGAAAAATGATATATAAGACATAAGATATCTAAGATATCTAGTGATACATCACACATCAAAAATGAATCTTGACTCTTGAGTCATCAAAAAATATAACAAATGTATCTCATGATCATCATTAAGAAAAGGAAATAAAATTATCAATTCGACTACGATACTAAAATTTTCTACCTGTTTCTGTCCCACAGAAAATGGATTTCCACAAGTTGTGGTTAACACGGACCGATACTAACTGCAAATATATTATGGGGTTACAACTCTAATAGAATTATGGAATAAGCCTTCATGTATTTTAATTTTTTACTGTTCAACATTTTCGACTATTAAGAGTCAATATATAGCCCATCTTCAGGGAGATGTCACACTTGAAGCAATATGAGAAAAAAGAATCCACAAGCCAACTTTATAGCTAGCTCCTTCAAGCTAAATTGGAGCATTCCATGAACGGGCTAGCCTCTAGTGAAATACATTAAACATAGCAGCCAACTTTAGACATCAAAGAAGACCAAATGATCAAACCATCAAACCAAGACTACACTTTTCAATGAGAGTTGACATAGATAAGGAGTTATGTCCCTTCTCAAGTTCAAAGAATGTTTATAACTGGTCTCTATTTTTTCCTCAACCTAAGCCCATAAGCAGTGTCCAGCACATTATTCTGCTTTTCAACCTTGGCCAACAACTTAGCATTCTCTATATGTATATGATGCTCTATGCTGGAAGAATGCTATACAAGGGCAGATTTCATTACAGGCTCAAGAAAAAATATGTCTTTAGAAAAAAAACTGCAAACATATTAGCCATTAGAAAAAATCGGGAAAAAATTGA
The DNA here is from genome assembly GCA_001517045.1 of Pseudotsuga menziesii. Lineage (NCBI taxonomy): Eukaryota > Viridiplantae > Streptophyta > Pinopsida > Pinales > Pinaceae > Pseudotsuga > Pseudotsuga menziesii. Next base: position 339,071 of record LPNX010776296.1, read on the forward strand.
CCATATCTCGGGATAAATAGGGAAAAAATCGAGAAAAATCGGTAATATTTCGGGAAAAAATTGGGTGAAAAATCGGTGAGCTGAAAATCTCGCTATTTCTCGGAACATCGAAGAGCTATTGGAGATCTTTGCAACTATGGTTTTCCCTAATTAGGCTTAGGTTACTTTGACACATCTAGGGTTACTAGTCTTTGCCCTAATTGGTAAATCTTGAATAGCCAAATTGAGTAGGGACATTTACCTTGATCTCTTATTGCCCTAGAGTGGAGGACTGAGGTCTAACCCTTTCTCTTCTTCAATTTTTAACGAAATTAATTTTGTTTATATTACAAAAAATACAATAAAATATAATATTTGAAAAACCGTAAAAATAGGGAAAATTCATATCTCAAAAAATATCATGAATTGGGAAATTGTGCTCCACTAGAAAAGTGTGCCCTGGGATATTTCTTGGTGGATTTTCAAAGGCATCCTTTTCCTATGGCTAAATTGAGAATTTCACCGTGATTTGTGTTATTTGCGTATTTCTCAGATCTAGTATAACAGCTACAGCAGGTACAGCAGTCAAATGGACAAAATTTAAAGGCCCAAAAGGCAAGGAAAAGGCCTTGGGGTTGGGCACCTGTTGGATAAGTTTTAAGCGGATCCACCATCTATTTGAGAGCTTATTAGGGCTTAAACCAGATCTGGTTATGCACTTTCTGGTCTGATTTAGGGCTTCCCTTCGCCCTCTAGAGGCACATCACTTACCCTAGCATACAAAGTACATCATGTGGTAAGTTGACATTGTTTGTGTTGATTTTTATCATTTTCTGAAGTGTTAATGACTGCTGCAATACCATAACAACAGCGAGATATTGAGGTTATATATCTTTGAAATTCATAATAAAGTGTTATAACTCCTACCCCTCTCCTAGTGTTACATATCCTTCATTGTTTTGACTTGAGATTTAAGAGGGATTGAGATAGTGTTTAGTTGGGCTTGATCTCATGGAGATAAATGCATACATATTCCTCAAAGTAACTTGATGTTGAATGAGCTAACAGAAAAACTCCTCAAGAGTAGGAGTTGCAAAATCCTTGACAAATAAGCGAATGTCTAGAATATGAGAGAAAAAGACTTAAATGTTGGAGAGAGATTATTCAGAACAATACTTACAAGTTCTCAATCTAATTTTCCTTTTCCTCCTGCTTGAATAATGTCATCCTTCAAGTTTGTAAACTTTCCAATAGAATTCTCGACCACGTTGAAGTCACCCATCTTGAGGTTGGAGAGTTCAGTTTCAAGTTGATTGACATGAGTAGTTATTCACCAAGGAAAATTTTTGGGCCGAAATTTAGCCCATGGACTATTTTTTAGCCTTATTTCCAAAAGAAGGTTCACCAATTTACCTTTTTTTCAAAGATGGTTCGCCCAAATTCCATGGGATAATTTTTTCTTCCTGTAAAAATTGCCAAAATTATACAAAACCTATATAAAGTCCTTGGAAATTTGAATTTTTTTTTTATCGCCAAACATTTTGTGGCTGCAAATTTAAGAGTTAGTAAGATTCACCAAGGTTTTTATACATTGAGAAAATTATGGATCCTTAAAATTTTCCTTGGTATTCACCATTCTAAAAGGGAGTTTTGAAGGTATCCCAAATTTCCTTCGCGCCTCTGTTATCCTTGGTTTGATGAATAAGATTAGGCTGAACATGAAGAATGATCTAGCCAAGAGCTTCATCCATCTTCAAACATACCATGTCATCATTGTCATCAACTTCAGCACAAAGCAGCATTGCCAAGTACAGCCATGGACCTTTGCTTTAAAGTGGGGCAATGAATTATGATTTCATCCACCCAAAAATTATAGGTGTCCCCATCCAACAAAAACAACCACTTTGAATTAATATATGCAACATGAGCTAGATGAAGGCTCCTTATAGAATTAAGACTTCCAAAATTCGCCTTTATAGATACATATGATACAAACCCGTAAGTCATCCCAGGAATGAAAGGGATGGCCTTATAGAAGGGTGACAAGTGCCAAAGAACATCCTAGAATGAAGGCACAGCCATAGCTTAGGGTTTATATCATTAGAACCCCTAGAGAAACCCTACAAGAGTGTTCCAAGACAACCCTAGTTCTACAGTGTAACAAAGGTTTCACCAACCGATAGTTTTCGGATAAGCCAAAAGAATCGAGACAGTAATGTTCACACCCACTTTAAAAGGGTCAACAAAAAATTCGATGGAACGAAATTCTGAAATAACCTCCTGACAAGTGCACTACAGAGAGAGTGCAAAAACAAAGCGGAAGTGCTGAAAACAAAAATAAACAACCACGCCTAAGAGAAAGATGCCAATCACAAGAGAGCGCCAAACTTAAGTTCCCTTAGGCTTACAACATTTCATATTTTAGATCAAGAATATCACAGGATGAGATGATACTAATGAGAGATTGAATAAGGCATCCTCCCAATAGGGTTATGGGCCCACATAACAAGGGCACACACACCAAGAGGATATTGAGCAAACATATCAAGTTTGACTACGTTTCCCTTAACCATAAGCCTAGTACATGAAGTACGTATGAATGGATCGTGGCCACATGTACGGATAACACCAATTAATCCAACAGAAATCTTCTATATCATTCATCTGACAAACCCACAGAAATAACCAGGAATCTTCCCAAGCAAACAAAAATAACCATCCATGTTAGCAAGAAATAAGATTTGATTTCAACCAAAAGTGCATTTTTGTCATTTAATATTTCAGGGGAAATGAAGAAGCAGATCTCTTTATTAGTTAATGTTAGAAGGACCAAAGATTCTCTCCTTCCATCTATCCGGCAGCATAAGACTTTGCAAAGAATAAGAGTTAAGTGAGTGTTAAAACATCTGAAACTATGTTTGATTGCTACTACTACTTAATTGGCCTTTTATTGAATAGTTGAACACTGAAAATGTATCTGAAATGCAAATCTCGTAATTGAAAATATCAAATATGTTCAGTTTTCCCAAGAAAAGACACAGAACTACCTTGAAAGAAGCATTTTGTCCTAGTAGAGAAAGTAACTACAATAGACAGAGCCTGTTAAGATAATATGACAGCATTGAAATGAATAATGTGCAAATTGAATAATAAAGAATGCACCATAATGCATTTGGCAAGGAATCCACTTACGATTTTGTCATAGACATTATCCCTTGCAAAATTCCATTTCCCCCAAGAATAGGGAGCAGGGCAAATAACAATCCAACAGCACAATCCTGAATAATGGAAGCGACACAGCATAAGAAAATCATGCTGCAATGAAGTGTATTAACAGCTTAGTCATCTATGCTTTCTCTATTTACAGAGTTCAATCAGGAATATTTTACGCCAAAAAAGTACCCAGAACATATTCAAATGGCATATGCATTCTACATTCAGTCCAGCTGGCCATTGCAAATTATGACCTAGAAAGTGAAGTCACACATACAACCCATCACACAATACCTGAAGAATTAGAGTTCCAACTGTGACTTGGCCAAAAGAGGAATTGACACTATTTTGTTCCATCAAAAACTTCAATACCTGAAAAGACAGTGAAGAAGAATTCAAATGGAAGTTTACAAAGTAATAGGACTTGGAATAACATCACATGACTCCAAAGAAAGCATGCAACAAAGAACTTATCTAATCCTCCGTGAAAATATTGCAATCCAAGTGCTAAACTGGCTTGAGAGCATCCCAATTAAGAACACTTATAACATCTTAACAAAAGCAAATCTATACCAAGTAGCATATCAAACTAATTAAACATCAATAATGAAGTGTCATTACATGACTGTATTACACCAAGGATTGGGATGGGGTCGGTAGGAGGATGGTGAGAGACAAGGGAATGAGGTTCTAGCATGGCTGCAGGATCCCCACAGTTTTCAGGGAAAGATGGGTGGGAACAGCAAAGATAGAGAAATTGTAAAAATAAAAAACTTAATTCCTAAAGATCTTAAAATTTTAGAAACAGTTTTTCACATCTAGATTCTAAAACCATAAAATGCATGGACATCAAATTAGAAACTTAAAAATTAGAAATATACTGTAGAAATGTAGTGTATACATTGTACCACAATGGATGAATTATTGATTTTCGCTTTAGTAGTCAAAATAACAAGACCCAGAAACATGGGATTCATACATGAACAATAGCATTAGATCCATCCATGAACAAAATCATGATTTGTTTATTATATTGTATACATCAATGTCCAGACTCCAAATCAACTCACGCAGAATTGACAAATTATAATCTGGAATAGAAATAATACAAGCAGATGCTGTAAATCTTCCCAGGTTCTCACGAAATTAGAAATAGTCCTCCCAAGCAGCTGCTGGTCAATAATCAGTCCTTTGTGATGAAAAATCAGTCTTCCCGAATCCCAAGCTACCGTAATGAAAAATTAATTATCCCAAGCTGTCAATTTTCTTTTGACGATTTGTGGGCAAGTATTTCTTTTAATTGGTTAGTGGGAAGGTTTAAACTTTCAAAAAAAAAATTGTGGTTAACGGGTTAGATAATTGAATTTGTTTTTGCTTAGTTTTAGTCAAAAAATTACAAATAAAAAAAAGAATCTGGCATTGGGGATGCCCATGTGTAGCCAATATGGTAGGGAGTCAGGGACATCCCTCAGCCATATCAAGCATGTCAGTAAGACTACTCGGTACAGGGGACACCCTCAAGCATCCCAATACGTAGGATTCCCAGGAAGGCAGGGGACATGTCACTAACCCCAGGACCACATCCCATTGTAACATACTTTATTGTAGTTCATAAATTTTAGAAAGCATTTAAACAGGAGTCAGCTTAGATATGCCCAACGTTTAAGTGTGAAGAAAATGACTAATTTGATGATATGTTCCATATGACAGAACAGTACACGAGAACTAATAATAGATTGAAACTATTCAAAGCAGCAAATGTCCTTCCAGGTAAAGAGACCTCCGTGATAACGTAATAGCATAGAATCCTAAAACTAAGATGCCTCCTATGACATTACTACAACTGACAAACCTAGGCCTTATGAACAGGCATTGATCAATACGTTATGGATGACCAACTGTATCAATAAGTTGGGACTGATTTTACACAGGCTGTACTCTTCAATATCCCAGACGATCTGCGTTAAGATTTTTTAACCAGTGATGTTTTGAACAAGATATCTAGGGTCCATCATCAGGATAGTGATTAACCTGGAAAAGAGCACAGGAGACAAATCTGTATCATATATTCAAAAGTAAAGATTATCTTCATGAAATAACTCATCCAATTAAATCAGCTCAAAAATAGGAAATAAGGCATAAATATCAAAGACTCTCAATTTTTAAGGCTGAGCTATTTCAAATTTGACCTAAAGTCCAATACAAAGCTCATATATCAGAAGTAATCCTTTCTAAATGATATGAACCATTATAACAAACCAAACATTGTTATTAAAATAGCTTCACCATGAGAATGAAAACTTAATTGGGACAGTGTGCTAAGGCCTTCCATTAAGAGTATGAAGAGGATTATTTATAATTTTTTAATCACTGGATTCCAAGTCTCACTGATTTCTAAATCATCATCCATGCTTAAAATGTTGCATTTTCAATTTCTAGGGCCTCTCTAACATGTCTCTTGGAGTAGAGTTCAACTTTAGCAATCTTGTTGGTGTTGTCCACCCATAGATGCTGCTTGGTACTAAACAAAATTACAAATACTAGGACAGCACAGATTTCTCAATACAGTTATGTATCGTGATATCTGCACTATGCTCTTTTAGCCTCACTGACAGAATAACCAGTCTCTCTGAAGTATGTCTTTCCACAGGAAAAAGATATCAAATACACAATCTGATGTAATTTTTGGATCAGTTGGGTCCACAGATAGCTAACATACTCTTATAGTATTTGGGCGGAAGAAAATTACTTTTATGATTTATCAGCTTCCTTAGGATCTTTGCAATTCTATCTATTGTGCCACGGAGATAAGCCAAGGTCACCCTTGTCCCTCTGTTTTGTCATTATGTTGTCTTATGCAAGGAACTCTTTCCACTCTTCGAAGATTTCTTTTTATTTGAACATCTTCATAGCCATTTTCATTAGAAACCTTTGAAAGATGTTTGATTTCTTGTTCCAAATGTTCCTTGTCACAGATTCTAGCTGCCCAAATTGTCATCATGTTGATAATACTTTTGTGCTGGATGGTGATGCAAGTCAACATATGCCTACTTGTTTGTATGTGTTTTCTTTATATAATGTATAAACTTGATGCGCCAACGAACCATCCTCGTTTTCTGTAATAAGAACATCCACAAAGTGCAGGCAATTGTTTTCCTCAATTTCCATTGTGACTTTTATATGATCAGATTAGCTATTAAGCATCAAGATGTGCCAGGGATTCACACTGGTTTCATTGACAAATCACACTGGTGTCACCGTGTGGCAAATTTACACTGGTGTCATTGACAAATCTTTTCTACCATTAAGTGGTTGCCTCCAGTTGCATATGTGCCCATTTACTATTTAGTGTTTGCCTCTTTTGCATAAGTCCCCATTTAGTATTTGCATAGTATATGTCATCACATAGTAATAGTAGTAGTAGCAAGAATTCCATCAACCACGTCATTAAAGACAAAATATGAAAAAAGTGACCAACATGGGCTAATACTACATGCCACAAATCTCTTCCAAAGTTATTTTAGATGGGAACAATCAAGCCACAACCCGTAGAGGAGGAAAAACTCATGTGGATTTTGGCATATAGGTTTGCAATGGGAGAGAATTCATCCATGTGTTTTTATCCTTTATCATTTCAACATGTGGTTGATATAAGTGTTATTATAAAGTCTTATTAATATTGTGTGATGGCATATTCAATAGAAAGAAGGCCATAGGTTATATCATGAAATGATTAGAAAAAGATGGCATTAGTGTTAGTTTTTGATAGCTCGGTGGCACTCCTGCATCAGGTGCCTAGGTGCAGGGGTGATCAAGTATGGAGTCTCATTTATATTTTAAAGTGACTTTAATAATGTGTTTTTTATTAAAGTATTTTTTTTTAAAGTGACTTTATGATTTAATAGTGAGTTGCACTTTAATATGTTTTTAAAGTGACTTTAAGTCATAAAGTGTACTTTTATTTAATTTAGGGTCATATGACTTTTTCAATGGAAAAATTTATTGTAAAGTTCACTTAGGAGATTTAAGTGAGTGAGAGATTAGATCCCAGCCATAGATCTCTTGGCCAAGATCTAATCTCGTCCGTTGAAGGTGAAAAGTCATGAGAATAACCCTAATAGGGTAAATAAAAGTGCTGAGACTTCATTTGGCACACAATCCAAAAGAGAGTTTTGGTGAGAAAAGGAGGAGGCTCGATTTTCAAGAGGTGAGAGCTATTTCCTTGTGGGCACAAATTTCAAGAGAGGTATTTTGGAGCAGTGGAGCTGAGATAGAAGAGAAGAAGGGCACTTTTCCAGATGAGAAGAGGGGCACGCACTTCCAGAATGAATGCTGAGTCAAATGCAGCTTGTACAGCACTGAAAGGGGCGCACTTTTGAAGGTAGAAAGTGAGCACGCTTCCCAAGAAAAATCAGACATTAATGCTGGTCGTACAGCTGCTGTTGAAGGTGGCCGTACTGCTGTAGAATGCTGGCCGTACTGTCTTTTGCAGGCACAGATACCAAGGAAGAGTTTTGGTGCTGAAACTGGAGTAGTTAGCTGCTGAGAGAGGCCGTACAGTGTACCTGTACAGTACAGCAGTAGTGCTGAAGCAGTGGGGGCACAGAAATCGTGGTACATTGCTGAGATAAAGACAGAGAGAGGGCCGTACAGTGTAGTGGGCACTGGTTCCAAAGTTTGGTACTGTTTTCGAGCTGTTGGGCTGTGGTACTTGTGAGATAAGTACTGTGAAATTAATGCTGAATATTTAGTGCTGTACATTTTCATGTAAAACTTTCTTCTGAAGCTCCACAATAAAATTACTCTCTTGCTGGTTTTCCCCAAAGTGTGGGGTTTTTCCAGGGTCTATTTGACCAAAATACTGTGTTTTAAATGTGTGTAACAGTCTGCTGATATTTTAATTTTTCCGCTGCTAAATGTGCTTTATAAACAGTATATCAGCCTACAGGATAGTTCCATTGAATGGTTAATTAATGTGCTTGATTGTGGTTTACTGTTGAGGCCTGATATCGAAGGTTTATGAAGTGTTTGACGAAATCTGTAAGTGAACAGAGGTCTGATTTTTAACAATTAGGAAGTCCTAAATAGCATTTTTTTAAATATCATTATCAACAATTTATCGACAAGGATCACAAACTCAGGATATCGGGAAAATATCGTGGAACTTAGAAACATAAAAAATAAAAAAAAATAAAAAATCATTTTTTAACATATAAACTAAGACATCAAATAAACAAATTGATATATAGGCTATACTAGAAGCCCCAAGGGTTAGCTCAATTAGGAGATGCCCTTGTTCGAATTCCACAGAGCTCTCTATCTCAAATCTCATTAGACCCTTTGGTATCACTGTTGGACACACCGAGCACACTGAGAGGGGGGGGGGAGAACAGTGTGTATAGCTTTTGTTAATTTTTCAACTATAACAATCATCAACAACTTATTCAATACTATGCAGAGTATGTTGTTATCATTATATCAACAATTATAGCTCATCATCACATATCATCATATCATCATCACATAAAAAGCATAGCAAAATACAGTACAAAATATTTTTACATGGTAACCCAAGTCTTGGGCGAAAAACCATGGAAATCTTATAATAATAGTTTCCAGCAACAACTGGAAGGAGGCAACAACCCCCTTGTTACAATGACTTCAATTCTCCAGCTACAACTGGAAGGAGGCTACAACTCCCTAATTTACAAGCTACAACCTGAAGGAATCCCTAGCTCCCTAGATTTCCTTGCCCCGTCTTGCCACCCTGACATGAAAATAGAAATTGTTGAACCACGACCGCACTGATCCTGGGAACCGATTAATCATCACCTATACTACACTGCACCACATTGCTCAACTTGCACCACAGTGCACAACAACTGTCACTGCTGACCACTACTCATCAATTGTTATCGTTGACCACTACTCATCAACTATCACTGCTCATTATCTAACCACTTCTCATCAACTGACCACTGCACCACACCTGTACCAATAACTTGTACCAACAACATGTGCAAAAACAATCTGTCTAATCAATCAGTTGCTCACATCATCTGACTCGGTCAATCTGAAGTCTAACCAACTGCACACCAAACTCAGTCCACTTGAGTCAAACCAATTGCATATACAACTGAGCCAATGTGAGTCAGACCAACTGCACATAAGGCAACCTGTGCCAATCCTGCTCAACTGAACCAACATGTACCAAGCTTTTCAAAGATCACAAGATGAAGAAAATTAATAGACAAGCCAAAATAAACTCTAGATCATGTCATCACATTGCCCTCGCAACAAGCTTTCCAACTAGCCAAGAATTTTGTAATTCTGATTCTGTATGAGAAAGTTATGCCAATTTTAGTGAATCTATTCAATCCAAAAATTTCTCCTCCACAAAGTCTCGCACTTTTCTCCAAGAGTTGAGAAATACCAAAGAGAGACTTGATTCATGAATAAATGAAATGTTTGATCTTCTATTTATACACAAAATTTCAATTTTTAATTGACTATGCCAACATGTAAATAACAAATTAATAATTAGCTAAAGTAATTGTGTTTTGTTTGGTCGGCTCACCCAAAAGATAAGGTAAATTTGTCTTGACAACTTTAAAAATTAAAATCTCTTCAACCGTGAGGAGTTAGGAGATGCTCCACATATCAACGGAAAGGGATTGACGAGGACAATCTCCCTATGATGGGATTATTTGCAATTACTTGATCCAATATTCTTAAATTCTTCAATTTTGTACAAGACATCAAGACTCCACACATAAAGGTGCCAAAGACCATGTTACATTATGCACAAGTTCTAAGGTCAAAGGCTTCAATGGACATCATCAAAAGCATGAGGGATTCAATGGTCTTCACATCCACAGACTTCACATCAACAAGGAGGAGGGCTCCACCATATACTCATCATATCAAGGGTATTAAGGACCCCAACACCACCAATCAAGTGGGAACAAAGACATTTTCAAGAATATCATCACCATACTCAAGGTCTCCATATCATTAAAAACATATCCAATGGTTCCACTATATATCTTCATCAATATAAGAGTACCAACACCCCAAAAGAGGGGTACAAAGACCTCACCAATAGTTTACAACACCTTATGGGCTTCATATCCATGATCACAAGGCTACAACATGCCAATGACCATATAGCGTCCAAGGGACATCAAGCCACCATATGTGTGGGTTCCAAGACCCAAACTTCCAAGGACACCAAGGACCCCATAAGAAGGGGTTCCAACATACCACCATAAGTGTGGGTTCCAAGACCCACGTCTCGACATGCAAGAGGGTCAAGATCTAATCTTGTGGGCTTAAGAACTCAACAACCTCAATACCATCCAATGCATTCAATGGGCTCCACCATCGACACATCAAGAGCCTTACACACATGAGCCACATCATCCATCCAACAACCAATCAAGAGACCAAAACAAGTACAAGCATAACAAACAACACAAAGACCAGTAACCAAAGATCAACCAAGAACAAGGAACTCAACAATGGACTCAAATGGGGCCAAGATACAACTTAGGGGAACTTAACCAAGTCAATGAGTAACCAGGGCTTTTGCCATTATTCCAAGGGCTTCAAGCTTGGGCTTCGACAAGGTCAAAAGGGCTCCCCTGACACAAACAACCATAAACTAAACACAAACCCTCAAGGGCTCCACAAGGAGCACCAAGACTCAACAGTTGGAATGAATGACCAAGCACCATTGGCATCAATGACAACTTAATCAACAGTTACAAGTCACTTATGTAGCGGGTTGTTGATCTACCTTCCATCCGGAAATTTCGTGGAAAAAGTGGAAGAGCTCCACTAGGGTTGATCTCAGGACCCCCATTCTTCACTCAAGTGTGTGAGGGTGAGGTGATATTATTTCCTTGAGAAAAATAAGATGTATTAGGTATCAAATGATACATCACAAATTAATTGTCAATAGATGTCCATTCAAGAACTGAATAAGATAAAATTTAAATAAGATAAGATAATTTTATTAATGTTCAACGAATGACCACTAAAGTAGGTCAAAGGAACTATCATATACAAAATTATGTCAATACAAAGTTAGAGCAATACTAACTCATATAAAAAACAAGATGTAGAAAGTAAAGTAGAAACCTAATCTAAATCTAGAAAATCCAACTTTGAAAATGGAAAGTCGATCCAAGAGAGATGCAGAAAGAGAATGGATCTAGAATATGTGATACAAATGGTACAAGCCTATCACAATCCGCTAGAACCATCTCTCCAAACATCCGAGGTCGAATGAAGGAATCTCGACATAGACGTCTATATAAAGAAAGAACCTGAAGAGGAGCTAAACTGTGTAATTTGTTGTTGCTTAGAAGAGGGACCCATTGCTTTGATCTGGATGATATCGACAGAAGTGAAGATGGTTCTCCGAGTCCACACCAATTTGTGTTGGAAATATGATCGCTATGTTCTTACCTCTTAGTACCCTAGTAGATGGGAGCACCGGTGAAAAAGGAAGCAATCCACTGAGTGGAAGCTAGTCCTAGATGTGTACGTTGCTATTGGATGAGAGAGCATAGCCAAAAGGCCTCTTGCAAGTATAAATGCAAACATCTTTGGTCAGGGTACGTAAAGAAACTAGCCAATGTTGGAATGTTGGAATCTCAGCATAGACATCTATCTAAAGGAAGAACCTGAAGAGGAGCTGGACTGTGGAATTTGTTCCTGCTGAGAGGAGGGACCCATTGCTTTGATCTGGATGATATTGACAGAAGTGAAGATGGTTCTCCGAGTCCACACCAATCTAGGTTGGAAACATGATCGCTGTGTGTTTACCTCTTAGTGCCCTAGTAGATGGGAGCACCGGTGAAAAAGGAAGTGATCTACTGAGTGGAAGCTAGTCCAAGATGTGTATGTGGCTATTGGACAAGAGAGCATAGCCAAAAGGCCTCTTGCAGGTATAAATCCAAACATCTTAGTCAAGGTACCTAAAGAAACTAACTATATTTGGAATGTTAGATGTTACCATTTCCCATTGAGCAAATGGTTGGAAGTTTCTCAATTTGAGAAAGGTGCACTTCTCCAAGTTGGGGCGCAAATCCCAAGAAAGGATGGTAACTTTTGTGCGTTGATTGAGTTTTGGGGGATGTGCATTAATGTTTTGGAAGTTGCCACCTATCCAACCCACATCCAACTCATTCCAACCATTTGACATCTCACTCCAAGCTAGCGCCTTCATGGGTAGATGCTGTTGAAATTTACCTAGGAATTGTCCCCCTAAGTGACTTTTACCTAAGTCACTAAAAAAAGGGGTTTAAGTCACTTGGACTTTATATTAATGACTTGAGATGAGCATTAATTGCACTTTAGGGAAAAAGTGCACTTTAAGTGAAATATTTAAAAAGTGAGTGAAATTAATTATTTTGTGGAGAAAAGTGATTTTAATCACAACCACTCATCTAGACTAATCTAAGCCCTAGGATTATATGGCTTTTCATTCACCCTAATTTTTTCACCAAAAGGGAAAGTTTCCAAGTGAAGAGGCACTTTTGCATTTTGAGAGAGAGGAGAGGCATTTTCTGAGAAAGAAGAAAAATAGCAGCAATAGCAATTTTTCTTGGACACGCAAATCGAGGAAGAGGATAGCAAGAGAAGGGCGCAAATTTCGAGGGAGCTGAGCACACATTTCAAAGAGGCAGCATTTATTGCAGCTTATCCGTACTATGGGGATTTCGTAAGGGGCACGTTTCCCAAGGCAAATTATGGGCTCAATTTTTTAGGCAAAAATTAGCCACATATTTCGAGGCATTTTTGGGCACGTTTCTCGAGGCAGATTACTCTAATCAAGGCACGAATTTCAAGGTCCATACAGACAGTCCATACAAACTGCTCATACGGCTATTGTACAGTCCATATAGCAACACATTTTTTGAGGCAGCTACAACAGAAATTTCTGGTTTTGATTTTTCCTATTTGGCACGGAAAACAAGGCAGAAAATTTTCATCCGGTTGAGATAAGTTGGTCTAAAAACATTTATGAGTATCTCTAATTTTTCCAGATAATGAAAATTTCTCTCACAGGTTTTCCCCAGAGGTTGGGGTTTTCCCTGGTTCATTGGACCAAAAACACTGTGTGTGAAATTTATGGTTGAATGTGGTTTATTTTATGTTCATGAAAATGTTGTAGAAACTTTCTTTGTGTTTCAGACCTTATTGTTTATGAGTAAAACCCATGCATATCAGATGTGGGATGTTTTGATTCCTCACATCTCGAGTAAAACCCATGCATATCAGATGTGGGATGCTTTGACCAGCTTGTTTCAAAGCTCAAACGAGAATAGAAAGATGGTTTTGAGGGAGAAGTTGAAAAGTATCAAGATGGCCAAAGGGGAGGTTGTAATATCTTACCTTACTAGGATCTCTCGGGTGAGAGATGAGCTTGCAACAGTGGGGGAGGTTGTTCCTAATGCAGAGCTAGTGCGGACAGCTATGAATGGGGTTTCAAAGCCTTGGGTTGTGTTTATGGAGGCTCCAGTGGCTAGGGAAAACATACCGACATGGGACAGTATCTGTGATGATTTTGTTCAGGAGGAGACTCGGAGGGGTCTTGTGCAGGGCAGTGCTTCTACTAGTAGGGAGAATAAGGAGAATGTGGCTTTGACAGCAAACAGGAAGAAGAAGTTCAAGAAGGGCCCCAATAAGGGTGGGGCTAAACAGCAGGAGGGGCAGAAGAAGGATTTGAACATTGTGAAGTGCTTTGCTTGTCGAAAGATGGGGCACTATGCTGGGCAATGTCCATAGAAGAAGAAGAAGAAGAAGAAGCAGATAGCAACTTCTGCAGAGGTTGAGGATTTTACAGCAAGATTTGAGAGAGAGTTTTCTCTTTGCACTGGACATGTTGATAGACAGAGAGAGCATCCATCATCACCAGTGCAAATGTTGATAGTGAGAGGGAGTATTCCTTATTGACAAGTCATTCTTTGAGTGCACCCACCACTAGCACGTGGTATATTGATAGTGGAGCTTCGAGCCACATGACAGGTGCTCGAGAGATGTTCTCCGAGCTTTCACAGTCAGAGATTGATGTGGAGGTAGTGTTGGGGGAAGACACAGTTGTCAGAGTTGTTGGGCGTCGAACCATTACCTTTCAGAGGGAGTCCATGAGTCCCATGATTTTGAGAGATGTACTATATGTACCTGGGATGAAGAAGAACTTGATCTCAGTTTCCATGATCGAGGATTGGGGTCTTGGGGTGTGCTTCCTAGATGGACATGTGCGTGTGTTTCCCAAGACTGTAGGACCATTTGCTCCCTACACCATTGGAGTCAGATGTGGGAAACTGTACAAGCTCTTATTTAACCTCAGCATGCTTTGGCACATAACAGTGCCAGCGAGCTTTGTGAGTTGTGGCATAGGAGGATGGCTCATCTGCATCATACAACTTTGCATATGTTGAGATATATGGTTACAGGGTCGCCAGAGTTCAGCGCGGAGCATTGTGAGGTATGTTGGGGGTGTGCTTTAGGAAAGTACACCAAGACTGCTTTTATGAGCAGTGATAGCAGGTCAACAAGGGTTCTTGACTTGATACATTCTGACTTGTGTGGACCTATGTCAGTTGTTTCTCTGAGAGGGTTCGAGTATTATGTGACATTCATCGATGACCATTCCAGGAAGCCCTAGATCTACTTCTTAAAGAGCAAGAAATCCGAGGAGGTCTTGCAGAGGTTCCAAGAGTTCAAAGCTCTTGTGGAGAACCAGACAGGGAGGAAGATACGGGCTCTCAGATCGGATAACGAGGGTGAGTATTACAGATAGGAGGGCATTAGGAGACAGTTGATGGTTCCATACACTCCTAAGCAGAATGGAGTGGCAGAAAGGAAGAACAAGGCTATTGTTGGAGCAGCTAGAGCTATGTCACATGATCAGGGTTCCGGGGTTTCTGGACCACACAGTATAGGCACAGATTCTCTAGTTTCAGTGGTTCAGCCAAGAGGATCTTCAGGGACAGAATTTACAGAGCTTCAGGAACATAGGGTTCACCAGTTGTTGGCACTCCAGCTTTTGGTTCACAGGTTACTAGGGTTTCTACCTCTCGTAGTTCATCAGATGAGGACAGACCGGTGTGAGAGCAGTCTTTAGGGAAGAAGAAGCCTAAGTGGCTTCGGGACACCTTGAAGGAAGCACAAGAGTTTGGGACTCCCAGGGAGCCAGTGAGGGTTGTTCAGATGCCAGACAGATTGGGTATGGCATTAGTGGCTAGTCTTTGTGATTAAAAGCCTTCTACTTTTGAGGAGGCCTCTAAACATCATGTTTGGAGAGATGCCATGATGGAAGAGTACCATTTCATCATGAAGAACAATGTTTGGGAGATAGTTCCAAGACCTGAGGGGAAGTCGGTGGTGACTTCTCGTTGGCTTTACAAGCTAAAACATGCTGCAGATGGTAGTGTGGAGAAGTACAAGGCTCGGTTTGTGGTGTGGGGGTTCTCACAGGTTGAGGGAGTTGAGTATGATGAGAGCTTTGCACCGGTTGCTCGTTATACTTCCATCAGGGCATTGATTTCCATTGCTGCAGAAATGGGTTGGAAGATCCATCAAATGGATGTGAAGACCGCATTTCTCAATGGAATCATATAGGAGGAGGTTTATGTTGAGCAGCCTCACGGCTTTGAGATTCATGGGAGAGAGTCTCATGTTTGCAGGCTGAAGAAAGCCTTGTATGGGCTGAAACAAGCTCCTCGAGCTTGGTACTCCAATATTGACTCTTACTTGCAACGGATAGGTTTTCACAAGAGTGAGGCAGATCTGAACCTCTATTTCATCATGGTTGGAGATGATCCACTCATTCTTCTGTTGTATGTGGATGACTTATTTATCACAGGAGGAGAGAGACCTATTGCAGCTTGCAAGAAAGATCTTGCTTCAAAGTATGAGTTGACGTACATTGGGTTGATGCACTATTTTTTGGGATTGGAGGTTTGGCAGGAGCCTGGTCTTATTTTCCTGGGACAGGGGAAGTATGCAATTGATATTCTGAAGAGATTTTGGATGGAGGATTGCATGCCGATGTCTACACCAATGGTCACCAACTAGAAGAAGCTTCATGCTTTTGAGGGAGAGTTGGTGGATCCTACACTATATCGTCAGCTCATTGGTTCTTTGATGTATCTGGTCAACTCTAGGCCAGATTTGTGTTTTGCAGTGAACACTCTCAGTCAATTCATGGTGGAGCCTAGGAGAGTGCACTGGGTAGCTGCAAAACATGCGTTGAGATAACTTGCAAGGACAGTGGAGTATGGTCTGGAATACAAGAGATCGGATGGCATCAGATTGATTGGCTTCACAGATTCTGATTGGGCAGGCAATGTGGCAGACCAGAAGAGCACTTACACATGTTGTTTCAGTTTGGGCTCGGCATCAGTGTCGTGATTCAGTCGAAAGCAAAAGTCTGTTGCTTTGAGTTCTGCAGAGGCCGAGTATATGGCAGCTAGTCATGCCAGTTGCAAGGCACTGTGGCTTCGCAAGTTGCTGGTCGATTTATTTGATCAGGAGCTAAGGCCTACGTTGATTTACTGTGACAATCAGAGTTGCATCCAGCTGTCTGAGAATCCAGTATTTCATAACCGATCAAAGCGTATTGAGATTAGGTATCATTTCATTCGTGATTATGTTCAAAGAGGAGCAGTGAAATTGCAGTATATTTCCACTGATAAGCAAGTTGCAGATATCGTGACGAAGTCTCTTGGAATAGGCAAGTTTATTTATTTCAGAGACAAGTTGGGTGTCGTGAAGAACAACTTCCTCGGTAAGAGGGAGTGTTGAAATTTACCTAGGAATTGTCCCCCTAAGTGACTTTTGCCTAAGTCACTAGGAAAAGGGGTTTGAGTCACTTGGACTTTATATTAATGACTTGAGATGAGCATTAATTGCACTTTAGAGAAAAAGTGCACTTTAAGTGAAATATTTAAAAAGTGAGTGAAATTAATTATTTTGTGGAGAAAAGTGATTTTAATCACAACCACTCATCTAGACTAATCTGAGCCCTAGGATTAGATGGTTTTTCATTCACCCTAATTTTTTACCAAAAGGGAAAGTTTCCAAGTGAAGAGGCACTTTTGCATTTTGAGAGAGAGGAGAGCCATTTTCTACGACGAAAAATAGCAACAACATCAATTTTTCTTGGGCACGCAAATCGAGGAAGAGGACAGGAAGAGCAGGGCAAGAATTTCGAGGAGGGGGTTGATCACATTTCGAGGAGGCAACATTTATTGCAGCCTATCCATACAATCCATACTGTACGGATTCTGTACCGAGCACGTTTCTCGAGGCAAAGTACACGCTCAGTTTCGAGGCAAAAATCAAGTACAAATTTCTAGGCAATTTTCTAGGCACATTTCCCCAGGCCAATTAAAGGCGCAATTTTCGAGGTCCATATAGACTGTCTATACGACTGTCGTACAGTTCATACAGCAACACGTTTTTCGAGGCAGCTACAGCAGAAATTTCTGGGTTTGATTTTTCCTGTTTGGCACAGAAAACGAGGCAGAAAATTTTCATCCGGTTGAGATAAGTTGGTCTAAAAACATTTCTGAGTATTGTTGTAATTTTTCCTGATATTAAAAATTTCTCTCTCACAGGTTTTCCCCGAAGGTTGGGGTTTTTCCTGGGTCATTGGACCAAAAATACTGTGTCTGAAATTTAAGGTTGAATGTGGTTTATTTTATGTTCATGAAAATGTTGTAGAAACTATCTTTGTGTTTCAGTCCTTATTGTTTATGAGTAAAATCTAATTTGCAGCAGACATAAAAATAAAAAATAAAATAAAAAACAAATTGGGTTAGGCATTAAACAATGTATTAAACGGAGTTGGAAACCAGGTTGGGAGAGTGCAAAAAATTCTACAGATGTGTGTGCCCCCTCTATCTTGCTAGTTTTGTTATTTAAGCAGTCTCCCATGCCTCATTCTTGACAGAATAAATTGTATAGAATTTATGCTCCTGTATCTTGTAATCGTTTGTTGAATTTATTGAATGAATAAAGGCTTTGGAGGCAAGAGTCGTGTGACTCTCTTCATGTGTGTGCATGCTTACTGTTAGTTTTGGGAGGTAATATGTGTCTTTTCATTACTTGTTATGTTGATTAACTATTGGCCTTTAAAGGAGAGATATCTCTCAGTCAGGTAATAGAAGTAGATTTGTTTATCTATCATCTTATTGTTTAGTTGCATAAGATACCTTAGAGATCCATGTTATTTTTGTTTAAATTCATGTTTTCTGAGATTTTTGTGTGATTAACACCGATGTGATTAATCTTTCTTGTGCAAGTGTGTTCAAAGGATTGCAGGTTGCTTATAGCTTGAAGAGGAAGGTGTTCTAGTTTGACTCTCTTTTCTTTTCAAGCATATCAAGAAGGACATAATCCCTCCGAGTTCCACTTGGAAGACCCCATCGCCCAAGTTCAAGGGCTTACTATTCCTCTTTTTTTTCGCTCATCTAAAATTTAAATTTTTTTTGGTTACCGGTTACTTTGAAAAATGTTAATCGATTTAGTGAACTAATATAGATCATAAACTAAATCTGATCTGATTTTTAAAGTCCAATCTCATAAATCTAGCTTCAAACAAGTACTTTTCAATACTTCAACTTTTTACCTTTTAAAGAGTACTTGAATTATATGTTAAATTTTTATTGTTTCATTCAATTATTTAGCATATTGGATTAATTATTACTTGTTGTTTTGTAGCAATTCATGAACAGGTAGAGAGGCACTATGGCGAAAATTTGAAGATTTAAGCCATCCGAGAGGCTTTCCTCTTGTCACTTATTCTATAGGCCTTATTCAAGCCTCATTTTTGTAAATCTATGTTTCCTATTCTACAAAGGAACACAGATATTTTTCATTGTAAGCATTGTAGAAAGAGAGGCAAGTGGGCAGCCTAGAGCCCACACCCTATCCCCCTTGGGGAGATTCGCATATTTTTTCATTTTTTTTAATTTTTCGTTTTTTTTTAAGTTTTTTACTTTCCTAAGTTAAAATCAACGAATCCGACTGTGTTCTCGAAAACGAGAGTATTGGTTCTATGGTTTAAAACTCTTAAAATAAACAAGGCTTCAATTCCTGTATGCTCTTGTGACCATTGCAGGCCATTGGCTAGATAGATCGATGGGACAATCAGAAAGGGATTGAAGTGACTAGCAATTAGTTTCACACTGCAATTAAAATTCCCAAAGTGAAAATCCGGCACTTCTCGAAATTACTCGTTAGTGGGGAAATTCTATAAGTGAAGCGGGAACTACTAGAAAGTGACCGTGGGGCCCCGTTAGGCTACATCCTTGTTGGTGTATGTTGAACACAACCCATTTCTTCTTGGTTATTCTTTTAGTGATCCTATTTATTTGATATAATTGAAATTTTATTGTTATCTATAAAAATCTAACAAATTTTGCTTGAGAGAGATGAAAGTTATGTTTTATTACAGTTTAAATTTTACTGTGCAGTCTTATTGTAAACCTGAGTTTATATGTTCATGTATTAAAGTTTGTTACTTGTATTAAAACTCATCTAACCTTGAATTTCAACAAAAATTGACCCCAGAAGAAACATGAAGATGACACTTAATATGCCATCCAAAAGAGAAGTCGACCCAACAGAAGAAGACAAATCAACCCCACTTAAAAGATTAAATTTTCAACATGAAAAGGTATAAATAGAAGATGCCTCCTTCGTTTCTCGCAAAGCAAGTTCTCTCCAAGCAAGGGAGAAGTTCTCTACAACGACAAGAAGAAGATTTTTGGGGTTCTCACTCATTGGAGAAGTTTCTCATTTGTTCTTGGGGTTTATCTTTCTACTATATGTATCTGGATGTACACTACTCTTTGAACTAATTAGCTCTATACGAAGGTTTTTGGGTTTTCTCCCTTTGTGGTTTCCCAGGTCAAATCTTTGTGTCTATTGTTTCTTTTCTTGGTTATTCTTTTAGTGATCCTATTTATTTGATGCAATTGAAATTATACTGTTATCTATAAAAATCTAACAGATTTTGTTTGAGAGAAGGGTACATTTTTGCTAAGGTCTAAGGTCATGACAAAGAAGTTCAACAATAAGCACCACCAACATCAAGGTACATTGAGAGGTTGATGTGCTTGATTAAATGCCCATCCCATAGCCTCGTACACGATAGAATTCAGTGGAAACGTTGCAATCCTGAAATCCTAAGAACTTTAGTTTGTTGAATTCTAAATGGGATCTAAAATTCTACTTTTTGCATATGAAGTCCAATGAGGTTGGAACCACTCTCAAACATCCTGAAACAATTAATGGTAGGCTAAAAGATAAAGTATTAGTGACATTCTCCTTATCTTTCATTTTCTAACATTCTCCTTATCTTTCATTTTGTATTCTTTTACTTTGAGAATTTAAAATTGCCATTTAATATTACTAATTTTAATGTCACTTGTACAAAATTGATTGGGCTTGTACCAAACTAGTCCCGGGGCATCCTCAGGCATCCCCTAAACAGGGGTAACCTGTACAAAACTGGTCCCTCAATGTCCCCAAGCGTCCCTAAAACAGGGGTACCCCTTCCCCTCTGCAATTGATATCCCCTCAATCCATGACAAACATCTCCGATACTTCGGCCATGTTTCAGGTACGACAGGGTATGACATGGTACGTGAGTACGAGGTATCTGGCACGTGGGTATGGGTATCCGGTACAGATATGCGAACACTACCCCTAGGTAAGGGTACACATGCTACTATATTTTCAACAAGAAATAAAGTTAAATTTCAGGCTTATATTGGATTTCTTTTAAGCCTTGGCAATTTTTTCTCGAAAAATCATGATGTCATGATTTTTTTGTAAAAATTGCGATTTTTTCCAGGCAATTTCTTGTTTCAATTTTGACATCACAATTTTCCGGGATGTTGCTGATTTTCGGCGATTTTTTCATCTATGCTCTATATCGTTG
Organism: Pseudotsuga menziesii; assembly: GCA_001517045.1. Classification (NCBI taxonomy): domain Eukaryota; kingdom Viridiplantae; phylum Streptophyta; class Pinopsida; order Pinales; family Pinaceae; genus Pseudotsuga; species Pseudotsuga menziesii. The sequence continues at coordinate 360,231 of LPNX010776296.1, forward strand.
AGTTGCTATCCCAGATAACAATTCTATTTGTTATATTTCAAAAAGAACACATGGTTTAGATAATAAAATACAAACGGTATTAAAGGGAAACTTTGGACCTGGAATTACATTATAAATCATTGATATGTTGTTTCTCTTTGCCATCACCCTCAAAAAAAATTGCACTCATTGCATGGCTACTTTAATTTCTTAAAAATGTAAGCTCATGCTCTAATCTTGCTCTTGCATGTGTTACCTTCCACCTTTGACAAACAAAAGAAAACTACTATTTGGACTAACAAAGAAGAATTACAGAAACAAATGTCCAAATCAAATTGAAAGAATTACCACAGCTGTTGATGACATCGACAAGAAAGCGCCAACAAAAATTCCCTCTGAAGATTTTGCACCACATAACTGCACTCAAGAAAAACATAAACAAATTAAAAATATTCAATTACCAATCATATATACCTGGATTATGTAGCATAGATTAATCTGAACAGATGGAAAGATAAGAGCGATGAATACCAAGGCAGTAATTCCACACAAAGACATGAAAAGGAAGATCTGGAGCAAACCCCCTAAAACAGCAACAGCCCGAACTACTCGAAGCTGCACAATAAGAGAAATATCATAGTTCAGTTCTTTTGTTTACAGCAGTGTTTACTATGCTAAAGAAATTCTTATCTCCTAATTTTTTTGAATCACAGCATGCTACAACCTAAAATAACAGGCCATATTTAGGCAGAATGTGGCATCCATGTATGTATGGCATATAGGAACATAATCAAATTCAAGACGTCTTCATATTTATCTTACCTTTGTTGAAGAAAATTCCAGGCCCAAGGCAAAAAGAAGAAAGACGACACCAAACTGAGCTACAGTCTCCACCTGAAACGAGTGTTTAAAGAAAGATGAACAGACATATCATGTAAATGATAAAGAAGGAAGAATAGATTCAAGCAAATATACAAATAAATCGTATTCAGGTCAATATTCAGGGTTGAAAGAAGAGTCACTACAGCTATCTAATGTCATGGAGTTGTGTCAAGCATGCCAAAAGTAGTTCGAGTCAAATCTATTGGTTATTGAAAAGGCAACAAGATATTTTTTCCCAAGATTTTAAGGAATTCAAAATCCTATTCATTAACTAATAGGATATTTGATCTATGGAAGATCAAAAGATATTTTGAAATTGAACACCTTCCTCAAATTGTGCTATTCCATCAGATCCCGAATGTAATATTCTTAGAAAGCCAAGTTATATGAACCGATCCAAGTAATGAATGACACAAGTATTCCATTGGTCTATATCTATTGGCAATACTTTCGATTGGTCTATATCTATAACGAAGGTTTAGAAGACCTGACCTATCCATTAGATGATGGACACTCTTTCTTTTTTCATTTTTTTTTTATTTTCACTCTCATTGAATCTAATAAAGCGCAGTTTTTGGATCTGCCTGTTGTTGAATTTAATAAACTGTACTTTTTATACATTAGCAATTTAGATTAATCTCAACTATACATTCCACAAAGGGAGTAGGGTTATACCTCAAGTATACAGGTAGGTCATGATAGATTGTTGAGATACTCATTTCATTATTCACTCGGTTACCCCCTAAGTTGCACTTAGTTGGAATTGCAGTTGAGCCACGGGAGTTTGAACAAGCTACTTGTTCATCATCAGAGTTCAGAAGTCCAGCATGCCATTTTTGGCCCAGTTTCTTTTTTTTCGCATGTTCATACCCCCTTGAGGGAATTGTAATAAAGTGACGTAATATGATGAACTTTTGTAAAAGGTTTGGCTTTCCTAGGACTTGGTAATTGTTATCCACTAACTTGCACTTAGGGGATTTCCAATGAGCCGCCAGAGTATTGAACAAGTCAATTGTTAATTGTCAGTGCTCAGAAGTCTCTTGGTTACATCAGGACCAATTGGGGAACCTTTTTTTTAATAAAATGCATGTCCATACCCCCTTGGGGACGTTGCAATAAATGTTCTAACACAGCAAAATTTTTGTAAAGGACTTGGCTATCAATCCGATCATTCCAAGGTGTTTTTGCTCTTGTCAATTATGCAATGCTGAATAAACAATGTATAATTTTCGAGATTTTCACTGCTCCTCCAAAGCTGGAATTTTCGTCTTGGTGGTTGAACCCGGGGAGGCTATTAACATTCATGTGTCGATGTATATAAGCGTGTTAGACATGGTTTTGAGTCTTTATGGGCATGTAATAGGAGACCCTTGGGTTTTTTTTAATTTCCAAAAGAAAGAAAGAAAACGCATTTTAGGCCATTTTTTAATGGTTTAAATGGAAAATTTCAAAATGTAATAAAAGTGTGATCCGGAGTCCGTTTTTGGCGTGGATGGGCTCATTTTCAAGCTTAGAGCACCTCCTTTACCTCGAAACCCACTTTTCCCATGCTCCGTGTGTCTAAATTTGCTCGTAGGGCATTATTTCTCTATCGGTACGACAAAGTGGCAAAAAAAATATTAAATTTCAACAAATTGCACTAAAGTCAAAAATCAAAAAGTCAAGTCATAAGTCAAAATCGTGATGTGGAAAGGGTGACGAATGATTTTATGTGGAACATTAAACTTGGGATAAAAAGCATCATTGTTTATTAATATATGATGGCTAGCATTTAAACTTTGGATATCTTCCCCCTCATCAAACTCACGCGTGAACAATAGTGGCCCCCTTGTGAGGATTATGGTTGACGTCATCCCTTTGGCGTGAGGATTATGTGGAATGGATACGTGAATCCCATCCTTTCTTCAAGAGTGTAATTAAGTGGTGGTTGAGTAGGTGCCGAGTCACTCCATGTTTAGGAGTGCGCCATCCTTCACGACATGAGCGTGTGGGTGTTGTGGCAGGAGGTAAGTGGATGTGGAGCATCCAAGGAGGGGCGCATCTCTCTTTGAGAGATGGCACCATCTCCTTTAGATCCCACTTCAATCATCTTACCAAACACTCTACTTCATCTTATGTTAACTCTGGCTCTTCTCCAATTGGTTGGTCCCCCCCGGGGCTTTGTAAACTCTATTTAAGCAAGTTCTTTTGCCTCATTCTGGACAGTGTACAAGGAACCTCTACTTTTGTATGTACTATTGTTGTATTGTTGATGAATAAAATAGATCCTTTGGAGGTCTAAACTGTGCAAGAACTTGCATGGATGTGATGTTGTGCATGTATTATCAAGGTGAAATCTAACTAGCTATAATTTGCTTTCTTCAAGTTGTAGATCTATTCTAGCATAAGGAGGTTATTTCTAGTCCACTGTGCAAGCATTTGAAAACCCAAGTTGCTTGTTTATGTTGAGATCGGGAGGAGTAGACTTTAGTCAAAAATACTTATACTCTTCTTATTTCTCCTAACATAATATACTAGATTAATCTCTTTTGTTGGGGGTGATTGTAGCTTGACAAGTCATCTAGGTTGAAGGAGATCCTGAGTTCGGTTGCATCTTGCTCTCCTTCAATACATTCTTGTGGATCTAACTAATCTTGCAATTTCAGGCACTCATTATTTCTCAAAACAAAAAAGATTCAGTAGTTGGGGTTGAGGCCTCGCATCTCATTAAAAAAAACTACTATATTTTTTTGGTTACCTTTATTTGGAAAAGTTGCAAGCATAGATCTAATCCTCAAAGTTAAATATTTTTCTATCTAAAAGGCTTGTGCATGACATAGATCTAAAAGTCACTTATTTAGCATCAAAAGGCTTAGATCTAGTATCATTTTCTTTGTATTTTTGCATCTAACCCACTAATTTGGCATCTTAAGCTTGCTGGATTTTAGCAGGTCTATGGAAAAAGAGAGAGATGATGATGAATTTTTGAATATCAAGCCATCCGAAGCACCCATACTCAATCCTAACTCCTCTCTCTTTATTCCTCTTCTTCCCAACATCAATTTTAAAACCTTTCGACCCATTTTCATAAGTCAAAAAGTGCTCTCCTTTTCAAGAAGTTAGATTGTAACAAATACTAAAAGAGCAAGTGGGATAACAGCTCCCACACCCCTCTTCCCCCATTTGGGGTAAGTCTATATCATCTTTTGATGTGATTGGCTTTTTCTCTCCTTTCAGTTAAAAGTTTTAGATTAGTTTTGCTTTTGTTATCTAGCTAGATTTTATTTCAAAGGTTACCTTAAAATCTTTAGTTTTTATATTTGTAGATCTAACCCAGTCTTGACTTCCCAAGTAAGGCTTTGTCCTGAAAGAGATCCCTGACTATAGTTTCCTTACATGCAAAACTGATGTACTGCTTGAAGTAAATCACAAGCACACAATCCGTCCCTAAAGGTTTGTAATATGTATAGATTAGTACATTTGTTACTTGCTTTCACTAAATCGGAACAAACATTTCCCTATACCGTGTATGCTCTACCCCTCACGGGTTAGTCTGAGACTTGGGGATATCAAAAGCAGTATTGTGAATTCATTAATCCCTCACATCTAATTAATCAACTCACATTAATAAAATTTACAACCATCAAAACATTACGGAAATCCGACGTAACAAGCCTGAGAAATAGTGGGCAAATTCTTCAGGGAAAGCAGGAACAACTAGAAAGCAACCGTGGGGTCCCATTAGGCTACATCCTTGTTGTAGTGTTGAATACCCCCCCCCCCCGACTCCATCTAACCCACATTTTCCCATGTGGAACCACTCTTCTCAGAATCTGTACATATTCCCNTCCCCTTTTCCCCTTAACTCACTCATCATTGCTTAAAAATCTAAAATTAACCAAGATACACTGAACAACATTATTTCCTTTTCAGTAGCATTACTTTCAACTCCATTTTCGGCACTTATTATAATATCATTGTTTATCATTTGCTTCAAGTCGTCCTTGTTGTGAATGCTATTATCATGCTAGTGAATTATATGTTTTAATATTTCAGTACTTGGTGATTTTATCAAAACTCCTAAGAAACACTTTAATCATTCAATCATTAACAAGCAAGAGCCTCAACAACTATTTCTTAGGGACTACCCCCTTGGCTATGATAGGAGTGGCCTAAACGGAGGAGTCAAGAGCACATGACAGTACTTGATTCAAGACTTGGCCCCAAGGACACATCGAGCAGCTTGAATATTTATGTTGTGTTCCCCCCTAAGTGTGTGTAAGGCGGCAACAGTCATCAATCCAATACTATGTTGCTGCTTCAAGTCTTTCAAGTCTTTCTGCACCTCCGCGCCTGTACTTTCGCAGCTCCACCTGCACCTGCGCGACTCCATCTACACCTCCGTGACTGCACCTTTGCGGACGCAGCTCCTCTGTCATAGCTTCTTCTTTCCTTTGTCGCATGACTCCTCTACTATGCGTGACTCTTTTGTTGCGCGCGACTTCTCCTCCATTGCGTGATCCTTCTTCCGCGAGCCCTCTCCCTCTAATCTGTGCAACTCTGTTGTGTGCGACTCCACCTCTGCAAATCTCCACCTCTACAAACCCTTCACATTGCGAATCTGTTCCTGCGCGACCTGATGCACGCAACCTTGCTTTGCGTGCAACTCCCTGTCCGCATGACTACAACATCCTCGCGACTCCCTGTCCGCGTGACTACCACATCCTCGCAACTCCCTCTCTCTCTGCAAACATTTCACCTCCCAACGGTTTTTCGACCACATTCCGCGAACCCTTCACATTCTGCGAGCCCTCTCTACGGCTCTGCGAACCCCTCACCTCTACGGCTTCCCAAAACTTGACTTCTACTCACCAAAACCAGCGTCCTTTTACCTTCCCCTTCTCTCCTCACCACTACCGGAGGTCTCAAGCTGAATGTGGAACTGATTCATGGAGGATCCAAAGGAAAACAAGGAGCCGAAAGAGACTCCAAATCCCCTTGCTCAGGATTTCAACAACAGGGGACAATTCAATTACCTCAATCACTGCCACAATAATCCGAAACCGGTCTACATCCCTACAGACATTGCGATTGAGACAGATTTCACGTTTTGGAAGTTTCAAATCAAACAGATGCTAAGGAGAATGGAATCTCTTGAAGCAAAAAACTGTAGACTCCGCTCTAAGGTAAGCACCCTTGCCGATAGAGTCTCGATGGTTGAGGGGGACAATTCATCTCTCAGGAAAATAATACAAAAGAGTAAAGAGCAGGAAACCCTCCACCCCCTGGATGTGGCATTACAAGCAGAAATCCGGGATCTCAAGACCAAACAGGAAGAAATCATATCCCAATAGGCCTCTTTCAAACAGGAAACAGAATCACACATCAACTCATGGGCACAGGTGGTTCGAGGGAAAGACAAGGCTCCTCATCTCACAGGAGGTTGTGCAAGCCAAACTCATGGAAGAACGGACTAGACGGGCAAGGGAACTGAACCTTAAGGTGAGAGGTCTCCATCTACCTCACCCTTCCTTGAACCCTATGGAGGTAGGAACCAGGTTACTTAGAGATACTCTTGCTATATCTGACATCAACTTGGATAGAGCCTGGTTGGGACACGACTCCACCCTCTTTCTCAGATTACGCAATGCTACGGATTGACTATGTGCCCTCTGAGCTACGCAAAAACGGTTCTCACTCCCAAGCAAGATATTCCTTGACGAGGACATCACTAAAGCACAAGGAGCAGAGCTCAAACAGTCCAGGGAACAGGTTGCAGCAGCAAGACAGGAAGGAAAATGGGTAGTTATTAGGAACCTTCGGGCCGCCATTCGAGACTCTTTCCCCCCGAGATGGACACCTTGAACAGTTAGCTCCAAATGACGAGCTCAAATGGGGAGACATCAAAGTACAGGTATCTCGGTTCAGTGTTGGAATGGAAATGGATCCTTCTGGTCATCACCAGGTCTTTTGTGTGACGCCCTTGCCTCAGCAGATATTCTACTTGTGACCGATACTCACGCAAGCCCTATACGGCATCTCCCGGATATTACAGGATATCAATGGCTCTTAGTCTGCAGGAAGGAAATGCGAAGTTCAGGAGGGGTCAGGGGTTCAGGTGGTGTTGCTTGTTTGGTTAAAGATGCTCTCAAGTACAGAGTCTCATTAGCAGCTGCAGACGAGTATGCCAGATTCATGTGGGTTCGAGGTAGAGCCAAAGTCTCCCCCTCGAGAGACATCTACTTTGCAGTTTGTTATTTTTGCCCAGCTTCATCAACTTTTTCCATTCACAATGGCGCAGATGGTGACCCCTTAAAAGACCTGTACACTAGCATCACCAAGTAGTCAACTAATGGGGAGGTCATCCTAATGTGAGACTTCAATGCCCGTACTAGAGATCTTCAGATACCCTTTCACGACCGATCAAAGGATGTGTTCTATACCTGGGGGATTGACCTAACTTCTGTAGGTCTACACCGGATTTTAGAGGATGTCTTGGGACCCACTACAACATATGGAAAACATCTCCTGCAATTAGGGGAATCTCATGAGTTGCTAATTCTGAACGAGCTCCCACGCTTTCCAGACTCCCAGTTCTTCACCTGCAGGCCACATGGAGGGGCTAGTGTGGTGGATTATGCTCTAGCCAGCCCGAATCTACTCCCTTATATCCAAAACCTTTCCATATCCCCCATCCCCCTTGTTGACCATGCACTACTTTCACTCTCTCTCCAGTTTGATCCTCCTCGACCAACCCATCCCTTCCCGCACAGCCCAACTCAGACCACTTTCCAATTCGACGAGGGCGACCCAGACATCTTCTCTTCCACTCTCCGTCAGATACTTCCATTTGAGGCCCAATTTGTCACGGGCCTAGGCTTTTCCAACCGTCTCGATCGTCCCATACCGTTCAAAAGCCTAGACACGCACGGAACCGACGTAAGCTTGCTACCTGGGCTTGGCCATCAGCCGCAAGTTTCACTTGGACTACCGAACCCGAGTCAAACACCTTAGAGTCGCGCAGATTGTTAAATGCTCGTTCACCATAGGCAATGCAACACAATGCAACGCCATCCAACCATAGACCATGCAGTCCGTCGCACGTTCACCCTTGAGCCAACACTTGGACGACCGACAACGAGCTTACCTGTGCCCGCATGCTAAGCCAAGATCAATCCTCGAGGATGCCTTGAGGTGTCGCCCTTGCATCCAAGCCAAGTCCAATCACACGCCACCATACTGATGAGTTCCTGTGACATCCATCAATGCATGTTGTCCTAACCAAGCGTTACGCCGCACTTGCATAATGCTCGTCGCATCATCCTCCGTCAAGTCCACCAAGTAAACACTCGTCGGGATGCAAGTCACTTGACTCAACATCATCCCTTAGTCCTCCCAGCGATCCAACACACTGGTGCACCATCATGTTCGTCTCGACATGAGCCAGCCACCAAGGCTACCAAAATCTTACGAATGCGTCGTGCACTCTTAAATAGCGCATCCCCACGCATAGGCTCATCGTGCGCTCTTGATTAGCGCAACCCGACGCACCCTCTGAAACGCCTTGCCAATGGCACTTTACTTAGGGTCGTAACACAATTCTCCTCGCTTGACTCTACCTCTGCCAAATACCAGTGCCTCTCATCTGCAATTTGGGAGGCTGCACTCAAATCCTTCCCCCATTCCACCCGAACCACCTCTGCCTCCCCCAAGCTTGGTTCTTGTCCCATGAATAAATGGTACAATGAAGAATGCAAATCCCTCCATCAAGAACTCTGCCATGCCTTTTGTCACTCCCTATCCACCTACCCTGTCATCCGAATAGCTTATCGTCGTCTTCTCCGCCGTAAGAAACGACATTTTATCTCCCAAAGAAGATGGGGACTCTCTGCTCTTCTTGTCCATTCCCCCAAACAATTATGGGGTACCATCCTCCCCCGACGTTCTCCTCCTCCTGCTGAACTCGACCCTATCTCCATGTTCTCCCATACTTCCAGGCTGTAGGACATTCCCGAGAAGACCTAGATTCAGGTTACTTCCCCTCCTTCCTCCTCCCACCTCTTCTCTGATAGGGATATCAGAGAGGCCATTCAAACGATGAACAGCAAATGAGGAAGCCTACTAAGCAGAGTTCTTCAAGCACAGTCTCCGCCCTCTGGTTAGTTACTTGGTTGATCTCTTCAACCATGTGGTTCGAGAAGGATTTCCTCTGGTGTGGTCCCATCACATTATCTATCCGATCCACAAGTCAGGATTCACCTTTGATCCCGATAACTACAGAATGATCATGGTTGGCCACACGTTCTCGAAGTTATACGCCACCGTTCTCCATAGGGAGTTGTCTAGTGCTCTCGAACAGAGAAACCTCAAGGCTCGGAGCCAGGCGGGGTTTAGGCCAGCTCATCAAACCATTGACCATATATTTACCCTTCGGGTCATGAGCGAGGAAGCACAGCACCATTCCTCAAAGGTGTATTGTTGTTTCATGGACTTCCGGAAAGCCTTTTATTCGGTCCCTAGAGAAGACCTACTGCAACAGCTTCGAGATATTGGCATCTCAACGACTCTGCTAACAACTATTATGCGCCTATATGAGTTTGTCCTTGGTCGCCTTCGCACCGTTCGATGACTGTCTGAGCTCATACAAAGCACTATTGGGGTTAAACAAGGATGCCCGCTATCTCCCACCCTTTTTGGGATCTACACTGATGAGCCGGAAGCTTTTCTCCACGAGCATATCCAGGATATAGATGGGTGCCTTCTACACCAGGTCTTGATTTCCATTTTACTTTTTGTAGATGATATTGTTCTCCTATCCTCCTCCCCACAGGGCCAACAGAGGCAGTTGGATGCCTTAGATCTTTTTTGTGATCTTCGGAAGTTAACGGTGAATCTAAGAAAAACAAAGATTATGATCTTCAATGGGGTGAAGAAGACCTCGGACTTCCACTTCCTATTCAAGGGAGAGGAAGTCAAGATTACCAACACATATACTTACTTGCGAGTGCAATTCACAGAACTCCGTTTCAGCCTGCAGCCAGCCCTTCATCCTCAAATCAACAAGGGGTATGGATCCTTGGCCCTTCTAGAGAGACAGTGCTATCATCATCACTTCCAGGATATCTCGTCCAAGATGAGTCTTATGGAAACCTTGATTCGCCCCACTGTCCTATACGGATCAGAGATTTGGGGGTCAAGGATCACATCATCCTTGTTGAGTTTAGGGCCCAACCCTTCCACCTTGAGACGATCTTCAGACTGGTTTCCTTCTTACATCGGGTTCGGGGCTTTGCAGACACATTAAAGGGTCGAGACAGGTATCCATACTTAGCCTACTACTCCTATGAGGCTATTGCTCATACTCATTCAAGCAAAGCCAAGTGTTGGTTCACTGGGGTTTCGGGGCTCCTTGAATCAGCAAGGATTCAGATAGATCGCATCCCCCCTTTTCGGTACTCTTTGAATGCTCCCGGCCACCTTCTTCCCACTCGACAGGAACTGAATAGGATCATCGAATAGGATATTTACAGGCAGTTCGTTCAAATCACATGGGTCAATCCCCCTGGTGGGTTGCGCCCAAAGATGACCTTCTATGCAAAGCACTTCCTGGAGATTAGAGACGGGCTCATCGTCCGACCTAGTACATGCTCTGTGACACTGGATGCATGCTCTCTGAATCCCTCTTGGGCAGTTTAGAGTAGGTTCTCATAGACTTAGGGTAGAGACAGACCACCAGATTGATAGGTTGGACAGGATCTGCCAACTATGTCATCTACAAGAAGTGGAAACCAAGTCACACTTTCTCTTCAGAGGTCTTCAAACCCTAGCCAGCTTTTTCAAATACACGGATCAGAGATGTTTAGCACTCATATATCCAGGAGACTCTCAGGCTTCGAGTGCATATTCTTCAGACCCCACCAGACCTGACACCACACAGAGGATCACAGTGTTCTTCAACGTACTCCCCTCAACCAGGGGCACCAAGAGGTGTACCGGCTTGGACACCAATCCAATCTTCAGATCAGTGAGGATCCGTCGATCTCGACCCACGAGACCTCAACAGCAGGTTCGTTTCAGAGCTCTACCTGAGAAACAAACTAGGCCCTCCAAGCCTCAAAAGCAGCAAAGCAGCGGGCGGCCCGCACCCACCAGCTCCTCTTCGGGCCAATAGACGCTATTGAACTTTCCTCGGTTCTTTTCTTTCATCCTCGGATGTAAGGAGTAGTAGACCTTCTTCAGTCTTCTCGGCTCCAGGATTTTCTCCACCAGAGCTTCTTTACCCCAGTGCAGAGTTCGGAAGTCGAGGATGGGGATGGGGCTCTCTCATACTTCAACCCAACTCATATTGTTCATCTTTTAAAAAAATTCTGCAATGTTTTGTTTTAAAAAGGGGGACCGTTTGGTCCTCCCGCATAGCACAGACATCATTGTAACCGACAGTCCCGTTGACCTACTTTGTGGTCATTAGTTGGACATTAATAAAATTGTCTTATCTTATCTTATCTTATCTAGAGTGTTTTTTCCTTGTTATTTATATATCGTTTTTTAGCAACTTATAATTTTCAAGTTTTTCACTCAATCCTCCAAAGTTGAAGTAATTGTCTTAGTGGTTAGGCCTTAGGGGGTTATTAAAGCCTAGTGTCAATGTATACTACCATGCTAGTCATTATTTTCGAGTCTTATGAACATGCACCCCCTAGGTTTTTTTTAGTTTTCCATTAAAAAAATTCATGTAAAAAACGAGATATTTTAATTGTGAAATCTCAAAAGGTCATAAAAGTGGTATTAGGGGGTGAAATTTTCCATGGGGGTGCTCGTTTTCTAACTCAAAGCACCCACTTTACCCATTTACCCACTTAAAGAGTGAAATTAGTGATTAATTATCTCTTAAATTCATTTTCTCTCAAAAAAGTCAAAAAAGACAAAATAAAAGGCCAAAAAAGACAAATTAATGGGAAAAGCAGAATCCCATAAATCAGGGAAACATGTCTTGGACATGTTTTCAGTTGTCTGCAGTGGTGGTGAGTTAATGACTAGTCATGGGAGAGTTAACTCAAAGCTCCAAGTTTGTTGAGATCTCTTCATGAGAGGGGCACATTCTTGGTGTTGAGGTGCCTCTTTTTGAGAGGGGGCACATCTCTTAGGTCAAAGGTGTCATCAATCAACTCCAAGCTCCCTCAAATCACTCACTTGTGCTACAATTCAGCTCAAGCAAATGCTTATGCAACTTTTGTGCAAGGATCTCTAAGGATTGCAAATGGCCTAGCTTGGAGAAGCGGTTGAGCGAGTAAGCATCCTCCTCATTTTCAAGAGCTTGTGAAGGAACATAGTCCCTCTGAGTTCCACTAAAAGACTCCATTTGCCCAAATTCCAACGTCAAGCTGGTTTCCTACTTTCATCTTTTAAATTAAAAATTTCTCGGTTACCCTCTTCTTTAGTAGATTCAAATTAGTTCACAAATTCAGATCTAAAGCTATTTTTCCAGTATGCAATTTTAAAGTTAGATCTAAGTTCTTAAAGGTTTTAATCTTGCTAAAGTAGATCTAGTTGTTAAAAGCTAGAAATTTTTATGCTTTTAACGACTTATCTAACATATTTGGCATGAGTTTGTTGGTTGTTTTTTAATTTCTGACGAACAGGTAGAGAGGCACTCTAGCGAAATTTTCTACATTCAAGTCATCTAGGACCCCCTCTTCTTTTATACCTTTCATTGAGCATTTTTCTCCACCTCAAACTTGTAATCTTGTTGTTCCTAATCTATAAAGGACCATAAGCATTCCTTCATTGTAAAAAATCATATAAAAGAAAAGCAAGTGGGCTACCTAGCACCCACACCCTATTACCCCTGGGGGGATCTGCGTCATTTTCGTGGCATGCTTTTCTTTTACTTTTTCTGCTTTAGTTAGTTTAACTAAGCTAAAATATAACACTTGTGAGTTCCAATTCAACGTTGGTCAACAAGCTCACTCAGGATTTTTAATTTCTAAGTTTAGAGCAGGTGCACTCATTGCATTAGTTTAGCCGCCTTTTTGTCATTTTAATTTTTAGTCATATTAATCACTTTAGCACTCACTCCACTAGATTAACTTGGTTACTTTTCTTAGTTCAGTTTAGTTAACTTCTTTTGTTATTTTATTTTTTGCTTAAAGTAAATGACTCTCAGCTTTTGTCTCCCAGTATACTCTTGTGACCATCGCAGCATTTCGTGATCTGTGGTCAACAATCAAAAAAAAAAAAGGGGGATATTAGCGACTAGTATGAAAAGGGAAATCCATCCAAATTTTATTCTTAACAAGTGAGAGGTCGCATAGAACAATTTACAGAGTCAAAGGGGTGCCTAAAGCAGACTATATGTCTCCCTCTGTTGGACACTTGGTATTGTTGCTCTGCACTCATTTTAAGAGGATAAAATCTCAGTGGGCCAAACCAAGAATCAAACTGACTTTAAGCAACTCACTCATAATAAATAAAACAAACCCAGAGCACATTCAAAACATTTATCTTTCAACATTTCTCTTTATCTTTCGGCACTAGTCATTTGTTGATTCAGTATTTTTATTGCAAGTAATGTAACATTTTAGTTAAATTTGCTTTCATATTGTTCTTGTTTTAATCAATAAACTCCTAGATTTACTTCTTGTAACTTAGCTTAAACAACCTTGTAACTTCTTGTTTCTTTTTATTAGGGACCACCCCCCTAGGCTTCACTAGGAGTTGGCCTAGACGGAGGAGTCAAGTGTTAAGTGACAGTACTTGACTCCTGACTTGCACACAAGGCCGCACCTATTGGCTTGAAGATTTCTGCCACGTTACCCGAGGTGCATATTAGGCGGTAACATGCTCAAAGACAAGTTTTGGCAGTAGTCTAAATGTTAGATGTTTTCAACCTTTTTCGGTTTCTTTTTCTGGCTTGTTTTTCACATAATACGGTAGAAATTTTAGATTAATTCTTGAAAATACATATGAAAGTTGTTAAAATTGCATAATATACGTGACTTTGGGGTATTTGAGAATGTTGAATCCATTTTTATACATTCAGAAAAATGATTTGGACACATCAAATTCAAATTTTGGAAAAGAAAAAAATTAACCGGGTTTTGATTAAAAATTCACCGGAAAGTCCAAAACGTCTAACAAATAAACTACTCCCAAATTTTTTCGAGAATTGATTTATTTCATCTGTGGAGTAGAGTTAGAGCATCAAAGAGGAGCCGAAGTCAACAATCAGGCAGAGAGCAGCAGGTAGATCCATGACTCCATACAGGACAGATATGTGCAGTGGCATGGATCCATATGGACAAATCTGTAGTCATACAGACAAATCTATACAGTCATACGGAACAGATCCATATAGTCGATAAGCCATACAACAGGCAGCAAACAGCTGACAGTTTTCTCAATTTTAGCATGCAGATTTTACCTCAATAAGTGTGTAGATCTGTTTTGTTTGGGTGTACCATACAGTTGTTAGTTTGACACTAAGATGCGGGGAATCGCTCCTCCCCCTCACGAATCGCTCCCGATTCGTGCTCCAGGAGGAATCAATGGGGAATCGTGATTTCTCCCGGGAGCGATTTTCGGAATCGCAATTCCTACCAAAAAAACGCTCCCTGAAATTTCGAAATCGTTGGGGGAATCGATTCGGAATCGACGCTCCCAGAGCGATTCCTCAGCCAAAAAAACGCTCCCTAACCGATTCCGCGTGAAGGAAAAAAATTTCTCGTTCCTTTTTTTGGAAAAAAAAATTGTTTTTTGATAGTTGCATAGGGTTTAATTAGTGTTTATAAACATTATTGGCCTCTATTTGGACTCATTCTATTGTTCATTTGCTTGTTTTCATTTTTCTTTCTAGGGCTTTGAGTGGCTTTGCTAGTTGTTTGAGAGCAAATTTGTAGGAGCTTGGAAGGGAGATTGGAGGGGAGATTGAAAGCTTTTATTTGTGAGCTTGGAAAGAAGATTGAAGGCTTCCATAGAGACATTCAACCATCCTTGAAGAGCTAAAGAGGTAGGCTCTAAAAACCCTATCTTTCTTTGTTTTTGAAAAAAATAAATCACTATGTTAAATTTTAGAATCTTGTATGTGATTTTTTCCTAGCCTTTCCAATTTCTTCTTCTCCATCATTTTATTGTAGGCAAGAAGTGATTCTCATATTGAATCAACAAGCATGATGGGTATGTGGTTTTTGTGGTTGGTTCTAATTCTTCTCATGATGGTGGTGGTGGGAAGTAGATTTGGTGGTGGCAATGATGAGGATGAAGAGATAGGGAGCCGCACATTCCATGGAGAGGAGGAGGAAGAGGGAGAGGAGATTGAGAGTGACGAGGGGCCAAAAAAAGACATAACACCTTTGTGGAAGTATGTGACAAGGCTTGGGGGAGGGAGAGGGGGTGGAACCACAAAGTTTACATGCCTCCATTGTAATAAAACTTACACAGGTTCATATACCCGTGTGAGAAAGCATTTGTGTGGGATTATGCCATGTGATCAAGGTAAGGCTACTGGAGTCAAAACATGTGACAAAGTGCCAGGTAAAGAAAGAAAGAAACACAAGATGGAAGAAGAGGCCGCTCAAAACAATTCCAAGAGATCAAGGGTCGAATCTGAATCCCCACAGAGAATGTTTAGGGTTGATCTGGATCATCATCCACCCATGCTAGTGGATTCTCCCCTATGCGAAAAACATTATCAGATTTCCTTAACCTTGGTTGCAAAGATGATGTGGATGCAAAAGTTTACTGGTTTCTCTATGCATATGGTGTGCCATTCAATGTTCTTCGCTCACCCTACTGGCATGAAATGGTACAAGCCATCAATGGTGCCCCTATAGGATATAGGAGCCCTGGGTATGACAAAGCTAGAACCGTGGGACTTAACAGGGAAAGAGCCAAAATCAATAGTGCTCTTGGAAATTTTACAAATGATTGGTCGTTATATGGGGTATCCATTGTATCAGATGGGTGGACAAATGTTAAAGGCAAGCCATTGATAAATATTCTTGGTGTGTCTGCTAGTAGTGCGGTCTTCCTTTCAGCTCATGACTACTCAGATCGCTACAAGACTGGTATCAATATTGCACAACCTTTACTTGACACCATTCAAACGATTGGGCCATACAATGTCATTCAAGTCATCACAGATAATGCTGCTAATTGCAAGGCAACAGGAGCAATCATTGAGGATAAGTATCCCAACATATTTTGGTCAAGGTGTTTGGTTCACACATTGAACCTTTTGATGCATGATAATGTTAAGATGAAGGACTCTAGTTACCGATGGATTGGTGCCTTGTACAAGAGGTAAGAAAATGATAAAATTTATCACCAATCATAGCATGGCACACCACATTTTTTGCAATCACTCTAGGTTGGAGCTATTTAAGATTGCAAAGACTAGATTTAGTAGCTACTACCTCACCTTCGGGAGGCTTTTGAAGGTAAGAGAGGCATTGGCTAGTATGGTCTCAAGTGATTCATGGCAGGGATTGAAAGACAGAGTTGCAAGCGCATCTGATAGACATGACTTTCAGGATGTGGAGGTCATCGTTCTTGATGGTCATTTCTGGACACAGGTTAAATATGTTCTACAATTCACCAAGCCCGTTTATAATATGATTTGTTTTGCAAATACAGATCAGGCGGTGATTGGGGAGGTGTATGAGCAAATGGATAGCATGCTTGGTCATATCAAAGACATTGTTGAGCAAAGAGATGCAATCTTGTATGACCATATTCATAAACATGTGGTCAAAAGGTGGGATAATTTGAATGTTCCACTCCATGCCCTTTCATATGTCCTTACCCCAAAATATTATTCTCCATCTTGGTTGGCCCAACTTGCACCTAGTGGTGGAGTTAGGAAAAGACCACACACAGATCCAGAGGTGCAAAATGGGTATATGCTTGCATTAGACAAGTTGGTCCCTGATGAGGAGGAGTGTGCTCAAGCATGGAGTGAATTGAGCCAATACATCGGTGAACATGGAGTCTTTGGTACCTTGCATGCAACCAAAGATCGAGAGAGGTTGGATCCTATCCGTTGGTGGAACATGTAAGGCAGTGGTGCCACATATTTGCATAAATTGGCGCTGAGGGTGCTTTCACAGGTGTTGGAGCACCTACAGCTTCATCCACAACGTCAAGAGAAATAGTTTGAATACAAAATGGGCCGAAAGTTTGGTTTATGTGCACTACAACTTGAGGTTGTTGTCCTGACTCCCATTATTGTGAAGCGGCCAAGAATGATAGAACTTTTTTGACTTGGGACAACAATCCAGAGGAGGCTAATGTGGAGGATGGAGCCATTGCATTTGAGTGCTTGGAGGATGAACTATTGGGTGATCATGAGGGTGATCCTCATCTGATTCATACATCAGAGATGCCACCCCCAACCACCAACAGGTTTACAGATGCAGGAATTTTGCCTTTAGCTTCACAACGTCCGACAATCCATAGGGGCCATTCATCTTCTTCTCGTGTTCCACGATCACTTCCACCAGCTCCTATTCCACCTAGAACACAAGAAAAAAAATTGGAAGTTTCTCGTGGCAAGAGGAAAACTTAGTAGATAGTATCATATGGCCTATTTTGTAAACATTATGGCCTACTTCGAAGTTTGAAGTTTGAACTTTAAATTGTTGACTGCATCTTGATCCTTATCATCTTATTATCTTACAACTCTTTGGTATTGAATATGATATTATGATGCTTTGTTTCATTTCATGGTTGATGTTATCTGTTAGAGTCTATACTGTTAGAGTGTGTTGATGGAAAGTATTATATGTTGAAATTTGAAGATTGATATTGTTGATGATTGATCATTTGATGACAATGCTACAAGTCATAGCTCCTAGATGATTGATGTTATATGTGGCATGTGTATTAATGGTTATATCTATGTTTTCTATAGCTAATTTGGTATAATACATGTTTTTTTTAATATATATGCATCAAAATATATAAAAATATATATTACATAAAAAATGCCCCCAAATCAGAATCTTTTGAAAATTTCGCTTTTCGCTCCCACTCCCCGCTCCCAACAGCCTTGGTTTGACAGCTTGTGGAGCTTTCCTTTTAAGATTTGAATTGTTAATGAAAAGGTTATTTGAAGCAGTAATTACTAAATATCTGCGTATTGTGTTTGTGCTTCTGCTGTTTATTTTCCAGCAATATGTGTGATTACTGCAATTGAAGAATTTAATTTCTGCAATTAAATAACAGCTTTATTTAGTTGAGCACATAAGGACAGTAGTCTCCTAGGATTTGAAAAATTCATAAAAGGCACAACCAAAAAACCAAGGAACAACTTGTTAACAATGAAACACTAACGTATCCAATGGAATCAACACTTGCAGAAGTCAAGGTACAAACTGTTGACAGGGGAACCCTCATAGACGCAATCAGAGATGAACATCTCAATGTCTCCACTGATTAAACCTTGTCTACTGTCAGAGAAGTCAATATTCTAGTAATCAAGGAAGCAACACATACAAAACTGAGTATAGTAGAAGACCCATCCATCACCAGTAACAATGTTGCATCTAATTAAGATCAAGGGTGTTGATACAACATTGAAAAGTGAAATATAAATTCCCAATTCCCATATATCAAAAGGAAGCTCAATTGTTAGACCTTTTTATCAATCTAATCACAAAATTTATTACAGGAACACTCAACATATCAACATCATCTAGAACAAAACTCATTCCAAACTCCTAGATATTAGGTGTTGATTAGGTTGTCATTGATGCCAACAATGTCTGGTCATTGATGCCAACAGTTAAGTCTTGGTGTCCCTTGTGGAGCCCCTGAGGGTTAGTATTTGA
>LPNX010776296.1:381187-493352 GCA_001517045.1 Pseudotsuga menziesii
TCGCCTCCTTCCAGTTGTAGCTGGAGAATTGAAGTCTTTGTAACAAAGGGAGTTGTTGCCTCCTTCCAGTTGTTGCTGGTAGATTATTATTATAAAGGCTTCCGTGGTTTTTCCCCCAGGACTTGGGTTTCCACGTAAAAATCTTGTGTACTGTGTTTTGCTATGCTTCCTATGTGATGATGATATGATAATAGGTGATGATGAGCTGTAATAGTTAATAATGCTGATGATATAATGATAATGTGATAATACATTAATGAATGATGTATTGAAGAAGCAGTTGATGATTGTTAAAGTTGAAAAAGTAATAAAAAGCTATACACTGATTCACCCCCCCCCCTCTCAGTGTCTACATGACAATTCAATTCGTCTCCAAAGGAATACTATGAAATGCAACCGAAGAATTCTTGATAAAATATCTCACCATAGAGTTCAAGAGAGAATGAATTAGGGGTGGATTGAACGCTCCACAATGCAACAATATTGTTTAGAACTTTGAAGGCTTTCCTGTCTTATTTCCTCCGTCACCACAACATCCAAAATAGTGAAAGACATACGAGTGGGAAGGAAGATGTAACTACTCCTCATTATGATTTGAAAGAAAAGCATATTTAAAGGGGGAGGCAATTAAACATACATAAAATTTGCATAAAACACGTTACATAATATTACATAATAATATTATTAAACTATTAATCACCAAGGGTCAGGACTCAGAACCCAATATTGTGACCAGTCAATGAGTACTTATAAACACATTACAAAATATTATTAATCAGCTAGGGACAGAACCCTTCAATCTGAATACCAGTCAATGAGTACTTATACCGTCATGAGAGCTCTTGTGAATCATCTCTTAATATATTTTCTATCCTAAATGGACTATAAAACGAATATATCGAAAGGTTAGTTTGTAACGCCAAATAACAGTCCATCCATGTACTGTATAGTGAAGAAGAAAAGATGGTCCAATGAAATATTGAATCAATGATGAACACAGGTAGACTCAGACCTTGATCCAGCCAATATTGAGTTGTGTGGATAAAGATATCAACGTTACATAGAATTGTTTCTGTTCTATTTCGCGATATGACTGATTTTATCTATGTAACTCTGCCTGTTTGCATGTGTAAATATGGGGATTTTCACAATCTTAAATGTTTCATTGACCAAGCAATATGTAATGTACGGTGTAGCATGAACCTGGAAGGCTCCTTTAGGGAGATGGCAGTGGGAAAAAGTTATTGGTATGTTATTCTATTATTTGGTCAAGTGCCCATTTAGCAATAATTATGAAATGTTATAATTTATCTGCCATTTTTATAGCGTGCTCATGTACAATGATTACCAGCTTTTAAGTACAATTTGTGTTTCCTAACTGTGTACCCTATCCTATGAGGTCTTAACTCTGCAATTTTCCTAGAAAGATGATACACATGTACAGACATGGTAACAACCTGTATAGGTACCACAATACGCTACATTCTAGGTCCAGAAAGAAGAAAAAGAAAAAATAAATTGCTCAAATCTCTTGTCCAAGTAGAAAATTGTTTCCTGAAGGCCATCATTATGAAACCACTGTTATATATTAATCAACCAGTAGTATGAGACTGACAGCCTACCTGCACCATTTCGCTTACAAAGCTCAAACCACCAGGGCCAATAGCAGAACCAGCAAGTAAGTATCCCGTAATAACCTGCCCAGAATTTCAAATCTATTTCAAGAAAAGAAAATTTAACTGTACAACAGCCAGTCAAAAGCTCATTAACTGCTTATGAAATAAATTAGCCACCATCGTCACAGAATCCAGAAATCCAGTTTTGACTAGTCCTAGTCCTATGGATTTACACCTTGCAAAAGACACAACAGACTGACCGGCTGTCCAAGCCTAGCAAAGGTGATTCCACCAACTGCTGCTGAGACAATCACCACCACTAAATCTGACATGAACCTGCAGGCAAATCATATGCATAACACATTCCATAAAAGTTAAGAAAAGTATTCAAGAACAACAATAAAACATGTAATGATTAGCAAGAACATTTCAGGCACTTGCCTGACTACTTTATGAAGAGTTGTGTTTTACCTTTGATCCAACTGTAGCACGGGATACTTTGATTTTGGATTAGACATTATAAATATATTATCCTGCAAAAATAGTCCAATTCTAAGCATATGCTTAGAAAGTATAAATAGGTTTTGAAATAAGCACTATAGGGCTGAATTTTTCAAGTAGGAAAACTTCATAGAAATTATCTAACAATTTCAATTGTGAATCATGAATCATCAGTAGTGTAAGATGAGACCTTTCTATCTATTAAAGTTGGTGTATCTTCCACTCCATTTTCATTATCCAAATTGAAAACGTCCTGAAGTTGGAAAGATCTAGAAGTTCCACTGACAGATAGATGATAAAGAACCCCATTAGAAGGCCATAAAACAAATACCTTTCATCTATCAAAAATGAGTGTGATAAGCATCAACTAAAGGTTATAAGATATTGGATTGTTCAACCATACATAAACACTAACAGCAAAGAGTTAGACAAATTGCAGTAGGGCTTACTTTGTCTCTAGTGTGTCATTTTTCTTTGGCTTGTCACGAGTAACTCTGGCTACAGTCTCCAGTACAGCCTGAATTATCATTGCATTCAAACCAATAAGTAAGAATCACAAACTAAATTGAGCCTAGTCTTATTTATGTATCAAATAATGAGAATTTGAATAGAACAATGCAGATCGTATGCAATGAAACATATCAGTTTCTGTGTTCATATGTGTCTAAATATTTTAGCATTGCTTTGCTACAAAGTTTACATCAACATTCAGGTAGTGCCTTAAAACTTGGGACTGGACCAGCATGACAAGTTATTGTGAAGAGAAGCAATAAAAAAAACCTTACTGAACCAACAAACCCCATAGAAAGAGCATAGGCACAACATGATCAGCACTTGTGTGAAGTCCATACTATTTTTGCTCTAATTTTCATTCTAACAGATCGGTTAGAATAACCCAGTAAATTGAGGCTCGGTTGACTCTATTCATCGTATCAGGGAAAACATTGACATGCAGACAATGAAGGAATGTGAAATAAGCTGTATTTATTAATGTACATAAGATAGCTTTGCTTTACTAGAAAGTTGAGACAAATAACATGCTAAAAATGGGGAATCAGATAAGTTATATGAGAAGGAACATGTTTAGAAACAAGATGATGTGATCAACAATCAAGAGATAAATATCATAGCTCCTGGGCACAAAAGCAACAGCACTCTGATCAGTTTTCAGTTTTCACTGTTTTTTGTTCTAATATGAACTGCTTTTCTAAAAATAATGCTACGAACTGATTTCCTAAAAATAATGCAAGAAAGGAATAACAAGGGTCACATGTCCCTAAAACTTAAATGTATGAATACGTTTGATCAAATTTATGAAGCTTGTTGTAGGTGCATGAATGAAGAATTTAACCATATTGGCAAGTATGTTGACAATAAGGAGTATTTTCCATCATCTTCCACCTATAAAAGGTATGTATAAAGCAAAGCACCCATGACCCCCATTATAAGAGACCTGATACCATTTCTGTTCAATCCTTTGGCTATGTACATAAAATATTATGATTTGTATTTCAATATAGTTCAGCTAAAATTTAAAAAGTATTTCAACCATAAAGTGAATATCGACTTCTTGTTGCAAGCTCCGTTTACAGATTCATTCAATCCAGTGATGCCTCTTGTCATAGGGATAATATAGTTTAAAAAAGCTGATTACTTGTCACGAGTCATGACATCTTCACAGTTTCTCGAATCTAGTACTGTCCCTTTTTTGTCAGACTGTTATCTCTTTGGCATATTACAGATTCATGGAATACAGTTATGAGTCTTGTGGAAGCCTGGAAAGATATTTCTAAAATTTATATTTTCAGAAACACTATTGTATATCGTTTTTCCCTTGCATGAACAAAACGTTATCATGTTATTTTCTCTCCTTTTTTCTAGAGCATGGCTGCCACTGGATATTAACTTAGTTTGAACATGCTGATTGGTGTTCATACAATCATCATGTTGAGTCATCAGATGTTGAATTCAGTGAGGCCGACTTCAATACCTGATCAACAGTCAACATGCAAGGGAAACAGATGGAGCCAACACTATCACTAAACTCTGGTCTAGCCATACTCAAAACTTGGTCAACCGGGCTATCAGTCCTGGATTCCTGTTAGCTTGACATGATAAGGTAGAAAGAAAGAACAAAGAAAGAAATTATATTAATGCGCACTAGTGACAAAAGATAGGTCAATGGGACTTGAGTGTACATCCAGTATTAATAGACAAACAGGGAGTGCATGGTGCATCTCCTCTCTAGAAAATGACCAAAACATTCCAGAAATATAAGTAAATATGAGGATGAACCGTAAATCATACAGAAAAGAGTACCCATGTAAAGCAGGATAAAGAGAAGAAGCAAGGTCCAAATGAAAAGAGCAAGTCCATTGAGTGGCCTCTAGCCATCATCAGGATCGGAAGAGAATCCTGAATCATTGATTATTATGGCCTCCTAGCCACTATAGCCAACACAAATGAATAATGTGGTTACAACAATATTGTATAAATATAATTGTAACAGAAATTGTACAAATAATGTATCATGGATGTCCACTTCGCATATTACAAACTTTCATGGGGGGTGGCATGTCGATGATGCCTTGGATGACAGCTTTTGGATGTTCATGGAAATTTGATGATTGGGTGAATTGTGCAAAACAGGACTTTGTAATCAAACCCTTGTTTCTCCAACACCCTAGCTAGGATGGGATCTCATGATTTAAGAATGGAAAACTCTTTCATAGAGCTCCCTTATGGTGCTAAACGCTCAGACTAGTTCTCCAGGGTATTAGAGTAATCAAGTCATTTTTCTGGGCCATTTTTTCCTGGTTTCTTAGTTGTTTTTCAGCAGTTTGCTACCATGTCTTCAGCAGTGTAGATCTCACTCATCCTATTTCGGTTTGTGCCATATATGGTTGGAAATTTCTTTGCAAGACCTTTCAAAATGTACATAATGCTCAACCAGATTCCTAATAGTTTGGGAGTGATAGAGTCACCTTTCACGGCATTTTTGCTAGTTTTGGCAGTTTTTCAGTAGTTTGGTACCCTATTCTTTCAAAGGATAGATCTCACTCAACGTAGACAATTTTGGCATGGGCAAAATATTGGCAAGAGTCCCAAATACAACCTTTCCGCAACATCGACAAAAAAAATTGGCAAAAATTGGCAAACCGTGGCAAACATTAAAAAATACAAAATATATTCATTCTTTTCAGAATTTTAAACATATAAATAAAGCAACAACAACATTAGATAAACACATTGGGACATAAATATGGAGAAAGCACTGATATATAGATGTAGTGGATACCAAATGACTTGGAGCAGTTTGATTTCAATGACTCGAACTACTAAAAAGACATAAAATTTTACAATTTTAATGAAAAAATATACATTAAAGATTCCAAGCTATGATTTATTAAAGATAATGCAGCTACGAGAGCCATTCTCTGGGAAGATGGCACCCTAGTCAGTTAACTAGGGTTCCTGGTCAGTTAACTAGGCAGTGTAAGTCCCTAGTAGGTATCTAGGTCCCCCAACAGTCTACTAGGGTTCTTGGTTTGGGACCAAGCAGATCAGAGCCATGGCAAAAACCCTAGCATATGTCTAGGGCCCCTATCTGTCTCTAGGGCATTCTGGTCAAGGACCAAACAGTTACTTGTTCATGAGAACCAAGCAGATACTGCAGGAAGAGACAAAGACATCCTAGTCTGGGACCAGGTAAATTCTTGGCCAGTGACCAAGCAGGTGTTGCAGGTGTATTCCTAGTCAAGGACCATTAGGTTGATCCACATTCAGTCTGGGGCTGAAGTTCAACCTAGGGTTGAGGATCATTCTCCGGGAGAATGGAGGACCTGGTCAGGGACCAAGAGATTAAGCAACATAACTCAGTCTAGGAATGAAGCTCGGCCTAGGGCTTAAAGCTATTCTTTAAGAATGGAGGATCTTGGTCAGTTAACCAAGATGATGATGTGTGATGCCCTCCTCTCCTAGGTCTTCAAGATGGTTGAGCTAGGTCATTTCATCAAGGGACTGGCCACCCCTTAATGGAGTCACTAGCACTTGACCTTAGGAGCAACCAAGAGGACTAGAGGATCACATCATCCAGTGTGAACCTTCCTTATATGGTGATGATAAACTTCTAGTCATTGCATGGAACACTTGTTGACCACATACTTTGAGAGAGAGATATAAAAGGTTGTTTTCCCTTCCTCGTGGTTAGAAGGGTTGTCTTCCCACTTTGTCTTGTGGTTAAGAAAGGTTGTCTTCCCACTTTGTTGTTACAACTCTTATTGACTTGTGACTAGCCTTGTGTTGGATGTCTTGTGTTGACCCCTTCCTTGTTGGTCTTATGTGCTAGCGCCCATCTTGAGTACGGTACCTTAACCCTTTGTTATGACATCTTAACATTAAATTATATTTTATGTGGGAACCCTTCCTAAAAGGGGTGATGTCTTGACCTTATTTGAGTAACCGTAAAGTCAATGGAAAGTTAGAAGGAAAACCTTCTAGAAGGTCATTGAGAGATTATAAATTCAAGTCTAAGCCTCCATTGTGAGTGTATCTTTAAGAAGTATCTCGGCTTTGTTTCTTACATGTCTGATCTAGGGTTTCCAGCTCTATTGTTTGGGTGACATCTAGGGTTTCTTTGCTCCTTGTGCTTGAGCGCTCTCTTGATTTTTGAACTACAACCTAGGGCTATTCCTTTTGAAGACTATTACCCTTCCTCTCTCTCACACGTGTGAGCCTTGGATTGTTTGAAGGTATTGTTTCCTACTTTGGATTGTTTTAGGGTTGTTGTTGCTATTTGTAAATTTTCCTTTAATATTCAACTAGGGCTAAACAGTGCATTCAAAAATCTCTACTGATAACAACACATGAATATCTTTTACAGTATACAACGAAATATAAAACTGAGAAATAAATCACATCACATCACAATATTGACACTATTATTTTGGGTATGGAAACCCCCGAAAAAACCCAAGATGGGAAAACCGGTGCAGCAATCAGATATAGATTTTATTATGAGAAAATGTGGAACGTTTACAACACTGCAAATTCACCCAAACCTGGCGAATGCAGTTTACACGGCAGAATCACTGGGAAAACCCCTAGCTAAACCTCAGCACCCTCCTACAACAGTGTACGGCCCAACTGTACAGCCTCACACGTGTGGATCTGTACTGGTGTACGACTGTTGTACGGAACCCGTACGGCCCATACGGCAACTGTACGGAATCCGTACAGTCTGTACGACCTCTCTCTGCAGTTGCTACCTATCGATATGTGTAGGCTCTGTCCTACCTGGCAGCTCAGTGATCCTGTTCTCGCTCCTTCGTCTTCCCAGCTAAATCCTCTGTCTAACTTTATCCCTGTCTGTATCCTATCTCTGTCGGAATACAAGTGTGTGTGTGTCCTCTCAACCAATTGACCTTTCTTTTATAACTTTAGGTAAAGCGAAAACCCTAATTTCACTTTCACTTAAAGTCAATAAATAATTAGATCACTTTAATTATTTCCCAAAGTAAACTTAGGAAAAATAATTAAATACATCTGGTTTCTTGTTTTAGTGTCTTTTGCATGCAAGGACACTTGTATGCAGGAAGATCTTCCTTGTTGCTGGTAATCTAACACTCCCTCTCAACGAGGAAGGGATTCGGTAGTAACCCCAACTTATCCCTGAACTTCACAAAACTCTGTCTGCAGAGCGCCTTGGTGAAAATGGCTGCCACCTGCTCATTTGTTTGTATGTACTCCAACCGAATGGTTCATCTCTGAACACAATCTCTCAAGAAGTGGTACTTGATGTCTATGTGTTTGCTCCGGTCATGGAACACTAGATTCTCAGATAGCCTAATGCCACTATGATTGTCACAGTGAACTACTGTGGCCTCTAGCTCACACTCGAACAACCCTGAAAGTAACTTCCTCAGCCACATACCTTCACAAGTAGCCATGTTGGTTTCCATGTACTCAGCCTCTGCCGAGCTCAATGCAATTGACTTCTGCTTCTTGCTGAACCAAGACACAACCCCTGATCCAATGTTGAAACAGCAACCTGAAGTACTCTTCATGTCCTCTACACGTCCTGCTCAATCAACATCTGTCAAGCCTGCTAACTGTACACTCCCCCTCCGCTCATAAACCAATCCATACTCCAATGTACCTCTGATGTAGCGAAGTATGTGTTTCGCAGTCGTCCAATGCACTCTCCGAGGATCCACCATGAACTGACTCAAAGAGTTGACTGCAAAGCTGATGTCTGGTCGAGCGTTGACCAGATACATAAGCGATCTGATAAGCTGGTGATACAAGGTAGGATCAAATCCGTTTGACCCTGATGCATCAATCTTCCTCCAGTTGGAAACTAGAGGTATGGCCATAGGCTTGTAGTCCTCCATCCTGAACCTCTTCAAGATCTCTACTGCATACTTCCCCTATCCAATGAAGAAGCATCCATCTCTCTACCAAACCTCCAAGTGGAGAAAGTAATGCATCAGCCCAAGGTCATCTCAAACTGCGCTGCAAGTTTGGACTTGCAGTCTCCAATCAGCCTCTCATCTCCTGTCAAAAAGAGATCATCCACATATAAGACCAGTATGAGAGGCACCTCACCTGTCAAGAAGTACAGGTTGTGGTCAGCCTCACTCTGCTGAAATCCCATCTCCCATAGATAGTTGTCTATCCTCAAGTATCATGCTCGAGGTGCCTGCTTAAGACCCTAAAGAGATAGATGCAGTCTGCATACATGTGTCTCCCTATTCTCCACATCAAACCCCTCTGGTTGCACAATATATACCTCCTCCTCTATCACTCCGTTGAGGAAGGCAGTCTTGACGTCCATCTGATGAACTCGCCAACCCATCTCTGTTGCTAAAGAGATAATGGTCTGAATGGAAGAATCCCTGGCAACTTGGGTCAAGGTCTCCTCATAGTCAGTGCCCTCCTTCTATGAAAACGCCTTTGCCACGAAGCATGCCTTATACTTTTCCACACTTTCGTCTGTTGTGTGCTTCACCTTCCACCTAGATCCTACCACCTTCTTACCTTCAGGTCTCAGCACAACCTCCCATACCTGGTTCTTCATGATTGAGTCATACTCCTCAACCATGGCCTCCTACCACACATCATGTTGTGCAGCCTCCTCGAAACTGGAAGGTTCAGAGTTAATCAACTCTGTCATCAATGCCATATAACTGAGTCTCACTGGTGGTCTGCTCCATCTCATGGAGCTCTATGGAGGATCTACCTGCCTAGAATCCTGTACTGTGGACCTGAACCACTTAGGCCTTGACCTAGTGTCTACCTGTTGCAGCTGCTGGATATCCATCTCCTGCTGCAACTCATCCTCCGAGTCAATGACTGAAGGATCCTATCCACCTAACTCCCTCTAACTACCATAACATGTGCCCTGTGTCTATACCTATTCCTGTACATCTGGCTCCTCCAACTTGATCCCTGTGTCCTGTGTTGGTTGTTGCTCTGCTGGTAAGTTCATAGATCTTCGTAAGGCCCTGTCCTCATCGAACTGGATATCCCTACTCATAATGATCCACTTGTAAGCAGGAATGTAAACTCGATATGCCTTCAAAGTCTCGCTATAACCAACAAGTAACCCCTTCTCTCCAGAAGGATCCAGCTTCTTCCTATTGTCAACATGAACATGACAATAGCAGACACTGTTGAATATGCGCATGTGACTCACATCTGGCCTAGTGCCTGTGAAGACCTCCTCTGGTGTCTTCCTCCCCAAAGTTGTGTGGGGACACCTGTTCTAAATGTACACTGCAGTCCTGTATGCCTCGGCCCAAAGGAATAGTGGTAATCCCTGATCAAATAGCATGGCCTTAGCTGCTCCTACCATAGGCTTGTTGGCTGCTCCGCTCTACAGCTCCATTTTGTTGTGGGGTATGGGGCACTGTGTGCTCCTTCTTGATCCCCTCTGCCGAACAATACCATGAACTCATTGGAGGTGAACTCACCCCCATTGTCTATCCTCAACACCCGAATGTTCTTTCATGTTCAGTTCTCCACAAGAGTCTTGAACTCTCAGAACCTCTCAAAGACCTCTGACTTGGCCTTCAGGAAATAGATCCAGGTTTTCCTGGAATAGTCATCTATGAAGTTTACACAATAACTGTAACCACTAAATGAATGGACACTCATAGGTCCGCATACATCAGAATGCACCAAGTGCAAGGGCTCCTTAGACTTGTGCTCACTCTGTGGGAAAGGCTTCCTGATGTTCTTCCCCAAAGCACAACCCTTGCAGTGGTTATGCTTCTCCTCCTGTACCTGAGGAACTCCAATGACAGCCTGTCTCAAGTGCCTCAGTGCTCCATGGTGTAAGTGTGCCATCCTCTTATGCCACAAATCACCCTGACTGCTGCTGCTACTGTTGTTTAGAGCCTTTGCAGGCTCAAAGTGTAGTCTATACACTTTCCCACTCCTCCTTCCAATCACCCAATCCAAGCTCCTATCTTACCCCTTTGACCTGATATACACTCTTTGGTCACGCAATTTCACTTGATATCCCTTGTCCTCCAGAGTGGAGACTAATATAAGGTTCTTGGTCAGTCCTGGAATATATATAACACAACAGTAAAATTGAGGGGTTTGCCAGACTCCCTCTCAAATGAAACAGTACCAACTCCTTGCGCCTAATACCGTGCATCATCACCCAACTCAACGTGGACCCCTGTTCCACCCTCTTGCAAATCTCTGAAGAATCTCTTCTGTCCAGACATGTGACTAGATGCTCTACTGTCGATGTACCATATACTGCTCCCTGTGGTGCTTTCCATGTCAAGCAAACCTCCTCATCGAAGTTCCAGTTGAACTCATCCACCTCTGCATATCCAGCCATCTGAGTGTTACTCTTCTTCTTCCTGTTTGGGCACTGGGAAGCAAAGTGTCCCTGTTTGTGGCAAATAAAACACTTGACCTTTGACACATCAAGGTTCTTCTTACCATCCCTCTTCCTCTTTGCCTTACCCTTGCTCTTCCATGTAAGGGCTAGAGCCTCCTCATTCACAATTTGTGGGGCACTGCTAGATGAACCTGATCCTTGACCCATGCGGGTCTCCTCCTGCACAAAGTCATCCCATAGTCTTTGCCAATCAGGGAGCTTCTCCCTAGCCACAACACCTTTGATAAAGGTGTCCCATGGCTTAGAGAAGCCATTGAGGGCTATCCGAACTAGCTCCTCATCCATTGTCTTAGAACCAACAGCTCCAAGCTCATCCCTGATCTGTGTGCGCCTTGTGAGATAAGGCACCACTCCTCCCTTGGCCATCTTGGTGTTGCGCATCCTTTCTTGTAGCACCATCTTTTGGTTCTCGTTCTTGCTTTGGTACAAACCTTCAAAGCCATCCACATCTCTGCTGCGATTTTCTTAGCAGAAATGTGAGAGACTATATGGTCCTTCACTTCATCCATGCTAATCAACATGGCTTCGGAATCAATCTTCTTCCAAGCTGCTAAATCTGTTGGATCTGTGGGTGCAAACTTTGTGGAGTCAATGTGCTCCCTACATCACTGACGTCCAGGATCCTTGTGATTCTCTCTTTCCATGTAGGAAAGTTCTGTGCCCCCTAGAGTCTATCCTCAACTCTCAACTTCACGGCCATAGTGAAATGTTACCTGTCAAACCCTAGATCTAGAAGTCTAGGTTTGTGTCTTCCTATAGATCTGCCCTTAATCCATCACTGCTGCTACAAATCTCTCAGCTTTAGCTCACCGGAGCTCTGATACCATGTAAATTTTCCTTTAATATTCAACTAGGGCTAAACAGTGCATTCAAAAATCTCTACCGATAACTACACATGAATATCTTTTACAGTATGTAGCGGAATATAAAACTGAGAAATAAATCACATCACATCACAATATTGACACTATTATTTTGGGTATGGAAACCCCAGAAAAAACCCAAGATGGGAAAACCGGTGCAGCAGTCAAATATAGATTTTATTATGAGAAAATATGGAACGTTTACAACACTGCAAATTCACCCAAACCTATCGAATGCAGTTTACAAGGCAGAATCGCTGGGGCAAACCCCCAGCTAAACCTCAGCACCCTCCTATAAGAGTGTAAAGCCCAGCTATACGGCCTCACACGTGTGGATCCGTAGGGTTTGTACAACCTCCCTCTGCAGTCATTGCCTGTCTTTCCGTGCGGGCTCTGTCCTGCCTGGCAGCTCAGTGATCTTGTTCTCGCTCCTCCGTCTTCCCAGCTAAATCCTCTCTTTGACTTTCTCCCTGTCTGTATGTTGTCTTTGTCGGAATACAAGTGTGTGTGTCCTCTCAACCAATTGACCTTTCTTTTATAACTTTAGGTAAAGCAAAAACCCTAATTTCACTTTCACTTAAAGTGAATAAATAATTAGATCACTTTAATTATTTCCCAAAGTAAACTTAGGAAAAATAATTAAATACAACTTGTTTCCTGTTTTAGAGTCTTTTGCATGCAAGAAGACCTTCCTTGTTGCCGGTAATCTAACACTCGTGTGGTTTGATTTAGGGTTGTCCTTGCCTATGTGGACTGGTTTGAGGGTTGCTCCTCACTGTTTGAGGGTGTCGTTGCCTGTGTGGACTGGTTTGAGGGCTGCTCTTCACTATTTAAGGGTGTCGCTTCCTGTGTGGACTTGTTTGAGGGTTGCTCCTCACTATTTGAGGGTATCGTTGCCTGTGTGGACTTGTTTGAGGGTTTCTCCTCACTGTTTGAAGGTGTCACTGCCTATTGTGGACTGTTTAAGGGTTGTTGTCCACTGTGAGACCTGTCCAGAGAGTGCCATGAGTTGTTGAGGTCTTTTTTGTGGTTGACACTTGCTGGTTGAGGTTTGTCCTATGGGTACAATCTGTTGGTTGAGGTCTGTTTGGCACTTCTGTGAGGGTTGGTTGTCGTTCACTGCTGTAAGGTCTTGTGAGGTTTTTGAGGTTGGCATTCACTGTTGGACATTTATTAGATGCCTCTACTAATGTCTTTGGACAATTCTTGATCATGTTGTACCTTGTCTAGACCTCTGCACTCTTTAATGTACCTGTCTAACCCTCTCCTACAGCATGCTATCACTCTCTCTCTTAGGTATGTGCATACCCTCAAGTAAGGGTCAATTTCTTCCATTTTTTGACTTGCCTCTGAGAGGCAAGATCTGATCTGGAAGGGAATTCTTAGTATAAGGAAGATTCCCTACCCTACCCTATTTATCAGATCTGATTTTATTTTGTTAATTAGATTTTACAGTCTACTATTATTGTCCTACTGTAATTTATTTCAGTATTAATTTTGTGTAATTTGCATTAAAGTATTGTTTATGATTTACTTCAGTAGTATTTTTACTGTGTATTTCTTCATTTAGTTAATTTCTATTTTAAAACCCTAAACTCTAACATGATTCCAAACCATTAGAGACAAAATATGCACAGTCTACTCATGTATATACCATATAAGGTGTGAATATATCAAAATGGCACCATGTGCGATACATATCTGAATCAAAATTGAAAATACATAATCATCAAAATCATTGCCTATATCGGGATCCTATTCATCAATAGTATCATGTTCCCCCCTTCTCTAGGCTCTAGCCCTTGCCTCTACCTCGAATCTCAAATTTGATCCTCCAAGGACATTAGTCAACACCCTACAATTGTTATGAAACTTGTTAATCCAAGCATTAAATAATGTAGAAAGAGCTTCCCATGCTTAAGTCATTTTGCCTGACTGAAGGGTACATTTTTATTAAGGTCGTGACAGAGGAGTTCAATCAACTTCAACAATCAAGCATCAGCACCACCAACATCAAGATACATTGATAGATTAAATTCCAATCACTTACCCTCATACATGCATACATGATAGAATCAAGTGGAAACGTTGCAATCCTGAAATCTTGAAAACCATTAAGTCTGTTGAATTATGAGTGGGATCTAAACTTCTACATTTTGCATATGAAGTCTGATGAGGTTGGAACCACTCTCAAACATCATGAAACAATTAATGGTAATGTTAAAAATTGAAGGAAAAGAATAGAAAATTAAAGATAAAGAGAACATTACCATTTAATATTGTTTACTTCAATGTCACTTGTACAAAACTGGTCAATTTTTTATTTTTTTTTGAGTTTTTAAAATTGTGAAAAACCTCCATGGCAATTTTTTTGGTGATAGCATGATTTTCCCTTAAAAAACAACATTTTTTCCAAATTACCGTGAGTCCAATTTTTTTTTTTTTAAATTGTGTTTTTTTCGGCCGAAAAAATCAAAAAATCGACAGGCTAAAAAAATCATGGTTTTCGAGAAATTGGCGATTTTATCTTCTTCACTACTCTCATCCTAGCTCAGTTTGGGAAGTGCCATATATGGTTGGAAAGCTCTTTTTGAGACTTTCCAAACGTATAAAGTGCTCAGTGAGATTCCAAGGGGTTCAAGAACGCTAGGGTCATCTTTCAGGCCATGTTTTCACCTTTTGGAGCTATTTCCAGCACTTGGTTTGACCCTATTAGCACATGCTTGGACCTTTGGCACCATTTTTTAGGAGAGCATTGAGTTGTTAGAGGGGTATAGGGGGGTCATCATCTCTAAAGAAGACAGGGTTATGACCTGATGTGTAGCTTCCGAATTTTATGCACTCCCACACATGGAAAGGGAAGCCATGAATCGGGGCTTTAAATTATGGCCATCAAGAGACCAATTCACCATAACATAACAGAATTTGCTTTCTATAGAGGCCCATAATGATTCAATTGCATGCATTAGATAAGATAAGATAAGATAAGATAATTTTATTTATGTTCAACTAATTACCACAAAGTAGGTCAACAGGACTGTCGGTTATAATGATGTTCGTGTTATGCGGGAGGGCCAAACAGTCCCCTTTTAAAAGAAATACAATGCAGAAAGTAAAAATGTACAATGCAAGTTGGGTTGAAGTATGAGAGAGCTCCCGCCTCAATCCCGACTTTAGAACCCTGCACTGGGATGGAGATGCTCAAGTGGAGAAGATCCCGGAGCCGAAAAGACCGAGGAAGGTCTAGTATTCCTAACATCTGAGGCTGAAAGACGAAAATTGAGGTAAGTTCAATAGCGTCTGATGGCCCGAACAGGAGTTGGTGGGTGCAGGGCGTCCTCTGAGGTGTTGTCGATGAGGTTTGGAGGACCTTGTTCGTCTCTCGAGGAGAGGCCTGGTACAAAACTGCTGCTGAGATCTTGTGGGTCAATATCCACAGATCCTCACTGCTCTGGAAACTAGATCGGTATATAAGTCGATTGGTCTCTTGGTGCCCCTGGATGGTGGTAGCATGCTGAAGAACGTTGTGATCCTCTATTTGGTATCGGGTCTGGTGGGGGGTTGAAGAACATGTGCTTGAAACCTGAGAGCCTCCTGAATATAAAGTGCTAAATATCTGTGATCAGTATATCTGAAAAAGTCGGCTAGAGTCTGAGTGCCTCTAAACAAGCAGGGCCTCTAAACAAGCAAGGGAATCGCCCTCTGATCTCATAGTATATAGGACATCTGAAGATAAAGTGCAACTCGGTTTTTGCTTCCGGTAGATGACATAACTAGCAGATCTTGTCTAGTCTATTAATCTGATGGTCTATCTCTACCCGGAGTCTATGGGATCCTACTCTGAACTGTCTGAAAGGGGTCCGAAGAGCATGCATCCACTGAACAAATAATAAAATGCAATCGAATCATTAATGCTAGTTTATTTACTGCTCCAATTAACCTAATTCACTCACATATCAGTCCATGATCGGCTGTAGGTCATTAATAAACATTAATCTCCTAATTAACTTAGTGGCTAACCCTTTCCCCTTTACTTTGTTTTCCTGGTTTCTCTCAAAAACCAGGTAGAAACTCCAATCCACTAAGTTTAGTCTTCCTAGCTCAGAAAATCTTAGTTC
Source organism: Pseudotsuga menziesii (assembly GCA_001517045.1). NCBI lineage: Eukaryota > Viridiplantae > Streptophyta > Pinopsida > Pinales > Pinaceae > Pseudotsuga > Pseudotsuga menziesii. The sequence goes on from LPNX010776296.1 coordinate 397,206, forward strand.
GGTAGTGTAGTTGCCTTCCCTCTAGGTTTAGGTTCCCTTCTCCTTAGCCTAGTATCTTCGGCCTCTCATTTGGAACATGCTTATCCCACACTCTTCTTCCAAGGTCTCTATCTAATTGCTTCTTTGGGACACTTCCCCACACTACGTTTTCCAACAAACAAAAAAGTATTAGGAGAAGTGAAGAAATATTGGTAGTGACACTTAAGAAGCATGATGTGACCAGGAATTAACCCTCATATTTTAAGGGTTTGAATAAGTTATAATACTTGATGTAATTTAAAATCCTTGTTTACCGTTTCCTCATCCCACAAATGTATTTTGCTTCTTATGCCCTTTTACTGTCTTGGCTGCAGTCAAACGAACTTCCAAAACCTAAGTACCTTCAGCAGACAATATTGATAGCATATGCTACAAAGTTACAAACAGACTTGAGGATTAGCTCAAGTGATCATGAACCAGAGGTGAGATCTCTTCCCCCGATGTAGGGGAGGTCACAGGTTTGACACTCTTTGATTCCCTCAAGGTGATCTTTGATCTTTGGCACCACCCACCTTACATTGGGTACCATCCTCGGAATGAGGGGCACTGCCTGGGAATTTCCTGGGTAGTTATTTTCCAAGGAAAGAAAACATATGCTACAAACAAATAATATATTTAATGCTAACAGAAAATTAACTGATTAAGCAAGCTCTTTCTTATCTAGTATCATCTAGTCTGATTCCTGACCCACGGGCCACAATGTAAACCAAAGTAGAATGTTAAAGCCTACAAGGAACTCTCTATCATCATCTCTTCCATGGCCTCAGCAAAGTGACCAGACTAACAAGCTACCTTCATAATAGCTCCAATTCCTAGCGGAATACAATGGTAGGCTATAGCCTGTTCCAGACTTCTATAATAAAACTTATTTTCTGTACTTTTATATATACTAAATTTCAGAGTGCTTTCAGCTTTCTGGCCTAGTTAAAGCAAAATTTTCTGAATGTGCTCCTTAACAAAATATCTCTGAGTGTCGGTAACAGTGTATTTTGACTTGCCCAATTATACTACGATAAATCAGATTCTTTTATGCCGTGAACTCTGCTACTTGTGCCATAATTAAAATCATAAATGTTTGAAGAACTAAGCTTGAATAGGTATGAGTCATGACAAATCAACCTGTTGCTCGGTGACACTGTTGTTAAAACTGCTTACATCTGGTCCTGCCACAAATTAAGAAAAAAAATTACCAGATTAGACCAAAAGATTCAGAAACTGCAACTATGGGCAACAAGAATCTGTAAATACTAAGAATACATTCCAGAGATTTCTGGCAAGAGTAGTTAGTATTCTATGACACTATGATTCACATATCATGTCTCTGGCAATATCATTTATTTCATGTTTTCTGCACATAACTTTCCCCTAGCACGTCATAAAAAAGAAAACTAAACTATCCGGGATTTGGTCAATAAGCCCTGCCAGATAGCCTATGAATAGGCCACTTCAAATTGACCTGAATACTTGTTCAATAGCAATGGACCCTTGTTTTGGGCAACAAGGATTGTCGACATGATGTACAATGTATGGGAATAGCAAGTTTGAACTGCAACTAAATTTGCCACAAAGTTGGTATCGATGACTCAAACATGATGTACCACAAAGTGAGTCAACATGATGCACAATGATGTACCCAAACATGATGGTTTCAATGGAACCTTATTCTGTACCACAAGGGGATTCAACACGGTAAAATGTATGATAAGATAAAATAAGATAATTTCTTCAATGTCCATCAAGAGACCATAAATAGGTCAAAGGGACTGCTAGGTACATCAGAAACAATACATAGTGGGCATGCAAGTGCAGCTTCTAAAGAAAACTGCTACCAAAATAACCAAATAGTTGATTTCAATGCCCCAAACAGCTTATCATTTCCGATATGCTTCAACCGCAACAATGTAAAATGTAAGAGAATCATGAAAAGTCTGAATAAAATAAACAAGAATAATTATTATTCCATCATGGAGATACATTTTGTTAAGTAAATGGAAGTACCAAAATACATTATCAAGAGAGTTACATAGGTAACATGTACGATGGCCAACAATGTCAATGGGGGCCTCATTGGTTGGTAAAGTGGGAGGTTGTTATCCCCTACCCCCACCAAGGTTCAAAATTCAAATCCTATAAAGACATGAATCCCCCACATTTGCATGGGCAGTTCCATGCAGTTTGGGCCACATGCAAGAACTGGGCAAATTTAGTGGAATAGATACCACGCAATCACAACATCTTATCTGAGGGATTGCTTTCAAGAGTTGTAAGACATGCTTGCTTCATTGCAATAAATTCCTATGTTCCACGGACCACCAGGTTTCCAGGACGTGGGGATGCGGGAGCAAGGAAATGCAATCAAGGGATGTGTCAAGACACCCCACAAAATTTAGGGAACGTCACAAACGTCACAAAGGACATTGTGATACCCAGCATAAGGACCCCACTTGAAATACTTTAAAATATATATATACAGAGAGAGAGAGAGAGAGAGAGATGAAAAACACAATCGATACATAACAGCTAAATGTTAACATATGAAAAGCAATGGCATTTATGATTACAATCAATAACAAACATGAACAATGAAAATATGAAATAAATATTCACATTGGAATGTAAGTTGTAAGTGTAACAATCACAATTAATCAATCACCATTGCATTTCTCATGTACTTCATAATATTCAAAAGATATCGATCACTGACATGTCCAGCTCCAATCATCACGGTTCACCGATTAAATCTCACTGGTTATTCTCCAGCAGGCCTCTCCCAGACCATTTCAATCATATATGCAAAAGAGAAATGCCTGTGGGTTGACCTGTGCTTTTATAAGGTGTCAATTGGGTGTAGCGCGGTAGACAAATTATGGTTGGATTTTTTTTTATTTGGTGGCCTTTTTCAAAGGCTGCTGATGATGAATGATTCTTGGAGGGGAGCATCCAGGAGTCCCCTATTTCAGGGGGAAGCACCCAAGTGTCCCCATATTTTGGGTGGAGCATCTTTGCGCCCCCCAAAAACGGGAGCATTCCCCTTTTGGGGGGGAAGGTTTCCCCTAGTGTTTCCCCACATCCCTCAAAAAAGGGAGAGTGGGTAAACATTTTGAAGGAGCTTTACCCTTCCCAAGAGCATAGGGACCGAGGGGGTGTTGCCCCCAACACTAGGTACTGCCATTCCCGTGTAACACTGATAAATTCACATGTTGGGGAAGATGTCAACAGAAGCATCTATCAAAAGTTGGTCAATAGTAAATGAAACAACAACTTCAAAACATCTACAATACTAACTTGTGGAGACTTTATTCAAACATGCATAAATTCCTCCATAAGGTACAGTCCAAAATAAGACCAAATCCAAAAAATGTTATTAAAAGATAGTCTCGATGGCCTTATTATAAGGAGGCCCAATAATGCATGTGTGGATGTGCTAAGACCAACCTATGGTAGATTGACACTATGTTTACAGTGTATACATTTGAGCCAACGATAACTGACCTAACAAGAGCAAACTAAGGTTATAAATTGCAGCAACCAACACTAACTGGAGTTAACAAGAACCTTATAGTTGGACATTGTTGCCGCCTTTCACATACCTGGGTCACGTGGCAGAAATCTTCAAGCCACTCGGTGTGTCCTTGGGGGCAAGTCTCGAGTCAAGGCTGTCACCTTGTTCTTGACTCCTCCGTTTAGGCTCAACTCCTAACGAAGCCAAGGGGGGTAGACCCTATTAAGTTACTCAACTCCTAACGAAGCCAAGGGGGGTAGACCCTATTAAGTTACTAAGGCAAAATTATTTAGTATGGTGATGTTAAATTGAATGAGTTACTTAGGAGTTTGAATTTTAACCATAAACAACCATAGATGACAAGATACAAAATGAGCGCACGAAAGCACAATGCTGAGACACAATATATATATATATAAAGAAAATAGCTAGTGCCTTAAAATGGAGTCAAAAGATAATCAATGTTCTTGCATGTGCTTGGAGTGAATGTTTTGCAATTGCCTCTTGGTACATTTTAAGTTAATGTGAAATATGAGTTGATTAAAATTAGGCAAAGGAGTGGACTCCAGATATACCCAAGAGTACTTGGAGTATGTCCAAAACTAAACCTTCACGGCTACCCGCAAGGAATATGTGGGCTGAATGGAGTCTCTGAGGCTATTGTTCATAATGCACCCACAGGTGTAACAGAGATCGGCGCCCCGAGTTCACTTTTCAGAAGTTCCCGCTTCTTTTGGGTATTTTGCCACCGTAATGGTTTGATCGAGGTGTTGGATTTTCACCTGATGGTTTGTCAATTTGGGAGAGTGAATCCTAATTATTCTAGTCACTCAAGTGCTTTTGATGCAGCTTGACTGATTGGACGAACCGCAGCCAAGTGCAGAGCATACACACCGAAGTCTTGTCAATTTTAGTAAATTGTAGACAAGGTGTTCTTATTAAAAAGAAAACCCCACAGGAACCTCTTTCGGTCCAAGTGGACCTCAATCAGGGAATCAAGGGGGGGTTGATTTTATTATGGTTACTGAAACAAATGATGATAGCAAATGAAACATAAAAAGATAAGCAAACCACAATTTTCTAATTAGACTACCACGAACCTTTCTTCACCTTTCGGCTCAAAAGGAGGCTCGTGGGGTAAGTATTAAAGTTACTTTGAAACCAATAGAAATAGAATATGGAAATGATTTTAAATCAAAGTATACTACCCTGCAGATTAGTACTACGCTAGATTGAAAAAAAATGAACAAAAAGCAAAATATGACACGAACGCAAATCTCTCCACAGGGGATGGTGAATAGGCTCAAAAAGAGCCTATTCGAAAAGATCTTTTGTTTTTATTAGCAGCAATTTACAATATCAACAAATTGAAATTGATGCACTTTGGCTTACAACAAGCTTGTAACAAGCTAAAATCAAAACACGGCGGTGGGGGAAGCTTCTAGGAAGCTCTAGTTCGTCCAAGAGTTGGAAAATGGGCAGAGTCTCCTCCTCTTTTTTGTTAGACCTACTAAAAAATAGCGAGCAATTTAAAATCAAATGTGCCCAAACACACTTTAAAAGTGTTTTGGGTCACCACGCTAGTTACCGAAAAAAAACTAAGTAAAAAGTTGTTAAAAGGGGCTAATCTAGTTTTGCAAAAAGGAACCAAGGAAAGCTTGGCTTGCTGTTTGGGAAGCCAATGAGATATGCACTTTTCTTGCAAAATTTAAATCTTTGAAGAACGAAAAAAAAAACTACCTTATGAGCAAGCTTTAGATCTATGCTTTAGCTACTTGCAAAAAAGGAAATTCCTACACCTAGATCTATCTTTATGAAATGATATTCTTTATGAAATTATAGATCTAAGCAGCAAGACTCTTATAAACTAGATCTAACAATATATATTCAATTCTTGGAACTAGATCTGATCATAAGAGGAAGAGACAGGTAACCGGAAGATTGATTTTAATAGAAAGGAGGAAGACAAGGGGAAAGGCCCGTTGTTGGATGAATCTGCAATGGAAACTTGTTAGTGGAATACAGAGGGGCAATGCCTTTACAAAGCTTTTGGATGTACAGTGGAGTCAAACTAGATCCACAGCTTGTCCAATCCTTGCTACCTGAAAGCTAAACAAACAATCCTGCACGAACTCTCATGAGATCTGGATATATATATGAAAAAGAGACAAGAATTACATGCAAATAAACTTATTAACATGTATAATCTAGATCTTCAAACATATAGGCTATGAGATATAGAAAAAACAAGTAACCTTACTTGCCCAACTATACTCCTATTGATTCAGTTGAATCGTTCAAGCCAAACAGGGTTCAGATGCAGAAATTGAGAGAAAAGCCGACAACATCAATAGCCGTAAGACAATGCTTAATCCACACACATGAGAGCATTACACCATTTGGCCTCCAAAGCTTCTTTATTCCAACAATCAAAAGATTACAACAGTATTACAATAGCAAGCCCTTCAATCCAACTCTAACTAGCTTGGAAGAGGCAGCCTGAGCTTTATTTATACAAAAAAAGGAGATCCAGCCCAAGGGGGCGCAAATCCTAAGGAGATGGACCACTGTAGCTGAAGGAGAGTCCATCAATGCCTGATCTGTGTCTAACTGAGCCAGATCTGAGTCTCACTGAGTGCAACTGTCAATCGAAGAGCTGATCTGACTGACACCTCAACCTGTTGACTGAAGCATCCACCAAAACTCATCCAGATGAGCCCAAACGTGTGGAGGAGAGAGGGAGGGCGAAATTCCCCATAAAGGATGTTGAAGTTCAACTCTGGATCTGTCCAGATCACCTCCTTCAATCAAGGATTTGTCAGATCCAATCAATCTGGTTCGGATCTGACTGATTTCAATCAAATCGGTTGAGAATCCACTGATCTAGGATTTTGGATTTGCTCCATTATTCATCAATATATTAATTAAAATAATCAATAATTGATTTTTTGGGGCTTTCTGACCTGAGTGATGAAAAATCACTCAAAACTAGGAAATAGCAGGTCCATGGGTTTACATGGTGCTCTTAGCTTGAAAATGAGCACCTACATGACTGAAACTGATTATTTGGCCCACTTTTATTACAAAATCAATTTTTCCAATTAAACTATTAAAAAATAGCCTAAGTTTTGGAAAAATTAAATTTTAATAAAAAACACTAAAAAAATTAAAAAAATAAAAAAGTTGAAAAAACCTAGGGGGACTTAGACATGTTCATATGACTTGACCATGATGCCTAGCATGTTTATACATTGACACATAGACTCTAATAACCTCAATAGGCCTAAATGCCAAGCCAACCACCCCAACTTTGGAGGTATGGAGTGAAAAACTCAAAAATTATCAGTCGTTTATTCAACAACCAATAATAACCAAGGGAAAAAAACACCCTGGGCTGATTGGATTGACAAATAAAGTCTAAGAGACCGAATCTTTTGCAGACACTATCATGCGAGAACATTTATTACAATTCCCCCATGGGGTATGAACATGTGATATAGTACAACAAAGCTTCCCAGAAGTAAGACTGAAGGCCTTCTGAAGTCCGAACAAGTTATCCTTGTTCAGTTCACCAGGCTCACTTGATAAAAAACCACTAAGTACAACTTAAGTGGTAACATTTTGGCTCCAACTGCGGGACGTGTGCTCAATCTGGTCATAAGGCAAGGAGAGGATACGAGAACACTAGAATCTCTGGTTTATACACCGTGTAAAAACATCTCAACTTGACAAGAAAACCTCAGTAGCACAAGCTTTACATAAAAACCAAATGAACCATTAAGATGATTTATTTAAACAAAATAAATGTAACTAACTAATGAAAAAAAATGTTTAATTATAGCTAAAACAAAAATGCGGAAAGTAAATGCTCTTTTTCAAGGAGCTTATTTTCCTACTCTAAGCATGATATAAACAAGGTTAAGTGTAATCAGAAATCCAATGTAACCACATAAGCATTTTATTAACATAAAAAAATATTTCCTTATCTTTGGTTACCAGCCAAAGTAAGGATACTTTATTTAGAAAATGCAAACCTGTGTGATGATTCAAAAGGGGCAGGATGGATGGGAAATCATAGGCATGCATAATGTCGTCAAACTTCCTCCCAAACTGGTAATTGCTTGCGTAGGCTGCTTCTATCCATGACTGGACAGGGTTGATATAAAAATCAGAGTGATGAGGCAGATTGACTACACCATCATACTGATCATCAAGGCTTACCAGATGATAATTCCCTGTATAAGCCCCAAGTGGCTCCAAATCATGAGGAGACTCTATATGTGAAGATGATAGTTGAGACTGATATTCTATTAACTGCATCACATCTGTCTTTTCACAACACTGCTTCTCCATGTCTTCATTATTGATACCTTTGTGCGGCTCTGCATGATATGACTCTGAATGATCATATAAGAGTTTTGAATGCTCCTCTTCCATTCTAGGATTTTCCCAGGTCTCCAGATCCATGCTCTCTCCTTCAGATATGCCATAGATAGAAAAATCAACAAAACCATCAAAAGTTTCTGGTTCATTATTTTCCTCTTTATTCATGTCACAGACTGGATTTTCCATGAATGTCCAGGACTCCTCATCAACATCTTTGTTTTGGAAAAATTAAATTTTAATTTAAAACACTGAAAAAATAAAAAAAAATTAAAAAGTTGAAAAAACCTAGAGGGCCTTAGACATGTTCATATGACTCGACCATGATGCCTAGCATGTTTATACATTGACACATAGACTCTAATAACCTCAATAAGCCTAAATGCCAAGCCGACCACCCCAACTTTGGAGGTATGGAGTGAAAAACTCAGAAATTATCAGTCGTTTATTCAACAACCAATAATAACCAAGGGAAAAAAACACCCTGGACTGATTGGATTGACAAATAAAGTCTAAGAGACCGAATCTTTTACAGACACTATCATGCTAGAACATTTATTACAATTCCCCCATGGGATATGAACATGTGATATAGTACAACAAAGCTTCCCAGAAGTAAGACTGAAGGTCTTCTGAAGTCCGAACAAGTTATCCTTGTCCGGTTCACCAGGCTCACTTGATAAAAAACCATTAAGTACAACTTAGGTGGTAACAGACATAAAAGTATAAAGTAGAAAGCCTTGTTCTAACTAACAAACTTAAAGAGTACTGTAGTAAAAATGGATTCAGATGAGTTGTTCTCCACTCCACAAACTAAATAAAATTGTGGCCAACATCATAAGGTCAACTTTCAATCTACAAGAGGCCAACACCTAGAGGGGCAAACAACAATCACCTGTCAAGATGACCAATTTTGTAGACAAACAAACCAAGATGAGTTACCTATGAAAAATGCCATTGCTGAGTACTTGAATCAATGAATTGCCATCCAATACAATAAGGTAGTTAAGCTACAAGAAAGGTTGAAAGGATAGATAGGGAGAAGTAATGTAGGAATTAACACCTAGAAGTTGGTGTTAGACTGTCGAGTTACTGAGAAAGTGTTTACACCATATTTGAGGTGCCTCATGACATTTGGGGTAAACGGTGTATATTCAGCCCCTTGATGGTCCAAGATGGATTGTAGCATGAAAAATGGTTCATGAACAATATGCACACTTGTGATAGCTTGCTCAGTCGATACCAAACCTCAGACAATCATTAACTCATTGTTCTTCCCTAGAGCATTGGAGATCTCTTGCCTAGATGGTGGATGCCCTGTATGATGGACACAAGGAGGGTTCACCTGGTGGAAGAATGCCCTACAAGATATGAGGAGCATTGTGCATTGTGGAGGAGGGATACAAGCCCTAGATGGCATGTGGCAGCTTGGTTACCTGTTCAAAGGATTGGAGATGGCTCAGAGACGCCTAGGGATTCGACAACATTCTTGCAAGGGGTAACTGCCCCACTGGAGTACTTGGCTTTTGAGGAGGATGGAGTTCATGGAGACTATGGATAGAGTGGTGTGGACTCGCCTTGCATAGCTACATCACCTTGTGTTCCTATTGTGCATGACATCATCATTGGAGCTTGACACTCGTACTCTAGGAGTGGAGCACTTCACTTGTGTGTGGCATACTTATGTTTAGTAGGCTTGCTTGTAAAGCTTAGGTTGACCTGTGTTATATCATTGGCCACCCTTACCTTTCATATAAATAGAAGAAGGAGAGAGTCTTTCCAAACAACAAACACAACACACTTTCATGTGTATCTCTTCTTTGGAGTGTTCTATTAGTGATGCGCTAGGGTTCATGAGAAACCCTTAGTGAAGCATATGAGGAAGACGATTTCTCTCTCTTGAGATTCTTCTTTGTACATTTGATCTATCTCTATTGAGCACTAGAATTTCTTGGTCTCTTAGAGCATCTTGGATTCTAAGATTAGTGTTTCATCCAGTGTTCCACGGGCACGTGCCTCCCAAGGTTAGGGGTTCGCCCCCTGTGCTTCCCACGCCCCGATGGCTGGGAGGCTCCATGGGAAACGTTCCCCAACGCCCCCCTTTCTGCGAAACTTGAAGAAACACAAGTCTAGGAGTTTCGCGGATTAGGGGGCTCTCACACGCCCCTTCCTGACAATGGGGGGCTCCCACAAGCCCCCACCTCCCTTGATTTTTTTAACTTTTTCATTTAAAAAAAATGGTTCATCTTAAATTATAGGCTTTTACACTAAATGTTCATTATAAATCGAAATAGAGATAAACATCGATATGATATGCTTGGCTATAACGATTACATTTACATTACACTAGTGACTAAACTCTTCGAGAACATAAGGATGCTAGTATGCAAATGGTGATGGGATGAGGAATTGATATGTTTATATGTTAAGGTTCATATTTTTATTATTTTTCTTTTTTTTTTATAATTTTAGAGACCGACCCCCCTATGTTAGGGACCTTGACGCCCCCCGCCCCCTCGTCTCCCAAAATACCCCAAAATTTTGGGGTGTCTCTACACGTCCCCAAGGTGCATTTCCCAGCTTCCACACTCCCGTGTCCCGAAAACTTGGTGGAACACTGGTTTCGTCCCTTTGAGGTTAGAAATTAAGGTCTGAAAGGATGTATTTGGGGAAGAAGAGCATCTTCAAAATAGTGTTGGAGGGATTCTTGCACTTGGAGGAGCTATGGTTTGTTGACTAACCTCAGGTATGGCATCTTGGCTAGTTAGATTTTTCCCTAGCCTTGAAAGGAGGCCAAGGTATTCTTGTGCCCACGACAACTCCCATGCAATTTCGCCCCAAAAAGGCAAAATTGTTGGGCCCCTTCTGCAATTCTTTCTCAAATTCTGGCTAAGTATGGATCAAAACTTTCAAGCATTTTTTCAGACATGTTTCCCAACAATTAGACTAACGGTTGCGTTGGACCTATAATATCGGGACCTATATTAAAATGTCAAATTCAAAACACCGACGAGCGCCTCTGATGAATCAAAGCATCTATATCGGAGCACCTTTGCTCCTACACGGAAGATGAGTATTATCTAACCAATTATATCCATGGCAACACAATGTGGCTAGAAGGTCCATTAGATGGACATGAAGAGCGCCTTCCTCAATGGAGATTTGGAGGAAGAGGTCTAGTGTATCAACCACAGGGGTTTAAGGTCTCTAGGAAGGAGCATTTTGTTTGCAGATTAAAGAAAGCTCTATATGGCCTAAATCACGCACCCAGGACATGGTACATTAATATTGACAAGTACTTGGTTGAACAAGGATTCCAACGAAGTACTTCGGACGCCAACCTATATGTCAAAAGCATTGGTAATGAAAACATCCTACTAGTCATTTATGTGGATGACATCATTATTACAGGTAGTAAGGCAAGCATGATTGAACAGATAAAATCCAACAGGAGTAAAGCTTTTGACATGACTGATCTAGGCCTCCTACATTACTGCCTAGGTGTAGAAGTTTGGCAAACAGGTAGCAGTACTTTTGTCTCACGAACAAAATATGACAAGAGTTTGCTTGGCAAGTTTAGAATGACAAATTGCAAGATCTCATATGCACCTACGAAAAAAGGGTTGAAACTTTCAGCTAAGACAGACTCTAAGGTAGTTAATGAGTCAATCTACAGGTAGCTAGTAGGTAGCTTGATATATCTTACAGGCACTAGGCCTGATTTGAGTTATGTTGTGAGCTTCATTTTTAAAATCATGACAGCACCAAAAGCAGGGCATTAGGTTGCAATGAAGAGGGTAATGAGATATTTGAAAGAGACACTTAACTTTGTATTCTGTACAGCAAAACCAAAGATCCTAGGTTGTGTGGATATACACATTCAGATTGGGCAAGTTGGATGGATGACAGCAAATCAACCTCTAGATATGTATTCAACCTTGGCATAGGTATAGTCACATGGACCAACAAGAAGCAGCAAGCAATATCTCTTTCATCCACAGAAGTTTAATATCAAGAAGCAGTGAAAGGAGCATGTGAGGCAGTTTGGGTCAAGAGGATGCTTTCAAAGATGAAGTTGTAGTAGAGAGAGACAGCATCCCTATTCTGAGACAATCAATGGGTGCTCAAACTAGCCAGGAATCCAGTCTTCCACAAGTGTACCAAATATGTTGAGATACTTGCCACTTTATTAGACAGCTTGTAGAAGATGGAACTGTTGAGCTACAGTATTGTCCCATAGAGGACTAAACTGCAGACATTTTCACCAAGTCTTTGGGTTCTTAAAAGCATGTAAAATCTAGAAATACACCGTGTGTAGTTAGTACATTGACCATTATGGGAGAGTTGTAAAGTAAAACCTAGTTTATAATGGTCAATTAGATGATAGACTTGGGCATTAATAAAGTCGATTAAGGCTTAATGTTATTTTGCATTCTTATGCTTTATGTCACTTTATTGTATTTCTCGATCTATCCCACATTCATAATGTGGATTAACTCAACCTTATTGTAATCTTATATAAGAAAGTTTTCGCTTTCTCAACTATGCAATACATTACGATAACTATTTCGAGTAATTCTTGGTTTCTTTATGTGCTTGATTTCCGTGATAGCTAAATGTGATGTTCTAATTAAAATTTAAAACACTTTACTTCATGAGCTTGTGAGACAATGCTTGGGTTTACACAGAAAGCTTGGGTGAAACTGATTCTCTTGTTAGGTAATCTTCTATTCATTGTAATAAAAAGAGATGTAATTGTTGTTGCAGCAAGTCTGTGCTGATATGATTTCAATAGCTAATTTATTTTTGTTGATTTGATAAACCATTGTGTTGGTGCTAAGCTTATTTAAATTCTGATTTTCATACTGCATTTTATTAGATCTAGTATCTAGCCACTGCTGGAACGATCTAACCTTTTGATCTGTGATCTCTTCACTCTTGATATTCCCTACAGTGTTCTAATGTTTGCAGATCTGAAGTCTTGATAGGTGTTTCAGAAGGTTTCAGATTCTGTTGTACAGCTCAAGTTCTATGATTCAAAAGCTCCAATGCCATAAAGTGAAATTTCAACAAAGCAAATCAATGTTGATAAGATGTTGGTAGATGAGAAAAACATCTTGTTGAGGCATATTGGCAAACTCCATACCCCAACCTAGAGACAACCAGAGCTATTTGAGATGTGGACTCTAGATAAAAAGTCAACAAAACTATGGCCATTGAAGCATGCAGCCTCTACCAGATCTAGTAAAGCCCGAAAGGATAAAAGAAGAACCACAAGTCAATGACAAAAATCAGTACATTGACTAAACAAGAACCTAAAGGCCAATGAACAAGTCAATAGGGAAAATGATGACAAGAAGGAATGAAAAAATAAATACATAGACTAAAAGATGAATCGGAATGATGAAGACAGTTAAGGTTTTTATATCGAACAAGAGACTATTAGAGGCTATACAAGCCTAGGTCAACAACAAGTTGACATCGAAACATGTCGTTGTTGATAAGAAGCTGGCACTAGCAACATGTGGAAGGGTTTTAAAAGTTTATGATTGATGAGATGGAAGAGAAGACAAGGGCTTTAAATTCTTAGGCTCATGGGGTAATACAAATAATTCTCCTTTGGCTTAGAGTTTGAAAATACTTGAGGCTGGAATACTTGCAAAGACATGACAATTCCATCCCAAGCCTTTGGGGTTTCGTGTAAATTCCTTCCAATAAAGGGTTACCCTTTAGGAATCTACCTTCAGCTATAGATCCTAACATATACTTCACCCTATGCTCACTTAAACCTGCAAGACTCACAAAGATGCCACCTATAAGGAAGCTAACAAAGGTAAATCGTATAAAGAAGTAAAGAGAGTTTCTTTTACTTTATTTCAATGGACAAATATTACTCATTCTATGAACTAGATCTAATTGCTTGACAATGGAAAAAAATAAAACATGTTACCTTAAGATTAAGCTTTGCCAAAATGCCACACAACAAAAGAAAAATCTCCAATATACCAAGAGCTTTAAGACAAAAAGTTATTTATTCTCCAATCCACAACAACAAGATACAAATGAGAGAGGAGCCTCTTATATAAAGTAGAGGCTCAACAAACTCTCCAATAAAATAAGAATATCTTGGGCTAAAACTGTAAATCTATCCTAGGTTGGGAGTAAAGGATGATATCCTCCACTTGACATGGTCAATCAATACATAAAAAATGAGGTGGTTATGCCACTTATGCATCAAATCCTAACCAACCCTACCCATATGAGGAGGGCACATCTCTAGGAGAGGAAAAGACCAAGTCCAAAGTCCAACAAACTTTCCCATGTGTGGCATGTATGCCTCAAAACATGGTGTGGTTTTTTTCTTTCTTAACGGCAATTCTAGAATTGCTAATGTTTGTCCTAGGTCTGTTAGCTATTTCTCTTAGGACAAGTTTTCACCTAAAAACCTTTTTAGCCTTGGTTTTTATTTTTTCTTCTCCCTGAAGTTTGAATTGTTTGGGTTTCATTTTTTGAATGTTATAGGTATTTACAAATATTTGGTTTTTAACCTAAGCTCCTATAGGTTATTTCGAAGTCTGTTCATAATTTATGAAAAATCTAAAGATGAACTAAGCATTGCCTATGTTTTAATACATGCTGGCAGTGCATGTGATTTATTCAAAATGCATGTATGCTGCCAGCTCGTCAAAGTTTGGTGTATGTGTGTAGGCATAATCATGAAGCAAACAGGTATCGAAATCCGTTCTTGTGTATAGACCAACAGTTGGTTCTGAATTGTACTGAAGCAAGACACCTATTCTCTTCACGGTTTATCATCATTTCTTAACCTAAAACAATCTTTACTCTGTCAACCGAGGTAATATGGTTTTTAATCTGCAAGGAAGATTTTCTCAAGGTTCTATCTCAAGTGTTGCATCTACAATCTCTATTGCAGCCATGGAAATTGACAGGAAACCTCGTCCCAGTGGTCATTTGCTCAGGACCAAACCCAAGAATGTGGAGTGGATGCAAAAATTTCCTTTGGTCATTGAAAAAATGAAAGAAACAGATTGGTTTGCCATGTTTGAAAAGATCGGGGAGCATCACGCAGGAGTTTCAAGGTCTTTTTGTCAGAATTTCGATGGATCAATAGTGAAGATGGGGGGTATTGAATTTGCAGTAACAGAACAGTATATTTCATAGGCTATTGGTGTTGTTCCCATAGGTAAAAAAATGGTATAAGAGACAAACCATAAAAGAAGATTACAATCGATTTCTATTACCAGCACATAAAGATCCGGATTAGAGCCAGGGTATACACAGGGTTTTTCTATTGGAGGAGTGGCAAGATATTTTATGCATCATATAGAGATATATTACTTGCAAGGGAAGATTTGCAACCATCTACCGATACCACATGAGGTTCTTGCAACATATTTCAGGTATTAAAAAATTGAACCTAACCTTCTACTTGTTGAAAAGATTGGGCAAAATGACCTCTATGTTCGTAATCACCCTAACTCTGCTAGCAATAACGTTTTTCTTCATGGTTTAATTAAACTATTAATCACTCAAGAGTTGGAGAAGGAGGAAAGATCTTGGTCTCATTTTCTGTTTTGGTCGGGGTTCAAGGTTAATTTTAAAGAAATAAAGGGTAAGAGAAAACAAAGCCCTTCAAAGAAAAAGGCCAAGGAGTGTTCTGGTAATACAGAGAAAGAAGCCCTATCTGAAAATGAAGTTGAAAACCATCATAGGGAGGAGCTTCCTGGAAAGAGAGTGAACAGTCAAGCAAAACAAAGTAAGCCTAAAATGACAGTTTAGTCATAAGTCCAATCAATGAAATAGAGATAGTTAAAGAACTAGACCTTGTTTATTCTTCTAATAAACTTTCAAAACCTACAGGGCAGTCATCTAAACCAATCAAAGTTTATTTGAAATTTCAGGCCTAAAACTCGGCCTGTGAATAAACTAACGATGAATATGAAAGCAATATTGAACCCTAAATTCAAAAAAAATCAAGTCATAAGTCTACAGGACTCTTCCAGTGAGGATGAAGAAGGTAAACAGTCTAAGGAACTAGAATCTGTTTTGAATCAGGTTTTGAATATATTAATCAGAGTCTTAAAAAAGTTCCAGAACTCCTCTCTAAGGACTGTTTTCAAAATTTTAGAGATGAGGATATGGAAGAGAATACCACATCATTATTCTCTGGAGTAGAAGTTGGGGAATCATCAAAGAAGCAGACAGAGTATAATGAAGAAATTGTTACAAGTTTGAATGAGAGAAAGATGGCAGATGAAGAATCAGAGGACGAGATAAAAGAATTTGAGAAGGGAAAAGACAGAAAAGAAATTGATCATTTTAAAAATTCAGAATGAACATATCAGTCAGATCAATGATGGTTTGATGAAAGCAAACAAAATGTTAAAACAAGACTTACAAGAGGTAAACAAGAATTATGCAAAGTTGGTTCAGGTGGCAGAAGAGGCAGTCAAGAGAAGAAAGGTAATGCAGGAGCAAAATGTACATCTAGAGAAAGATAAAGAGGAGCTCGAGGAGAAGTTGAGACATATGCAAAAGGAGCTGAACAGGTTACAAAGAAAATCACATGCACTAGATAGATTAGCCACTCTGGCTGAAACAACCAGGAGACTTTGATAAGGTTTCATGTGTTGATATTTGTCAATTTTGGTTAGACTATACCTTTTCAGTTATACACTTTTCTATATTTAGAAGTGGAGTCCTTAAAAGGTGGATCTTCACAAACAAACTTTGATTTCACCTTTTTCTATATATATTGTAATATTTTGATAAGTAAAGGAGACACATGGGAGTCGATCTGCTTGGAGCTTGTGCAGTCATGCAATGCTTATATGTGTAAGCACATCTTTGTTTTATGAATTACTTAATATATCTATATGGAGCTAGGATTTTGAACTTATATTGTGTGAATATTCTCTGGTTCAGTTTGAACTCTTGTTACATTGTTGTTTATGTAGATGTTTTCTATGTGGATATTGTGTATGCAAGTGAATATTGATGTTTGAAATGTTATTTCAAGTACCCGTGCCTTTAACATATGCTGCAATGGTAAATTGTCTATTTATTACTTGCATTTATATGATTTGAAAACCTATCTCTTGGACTTTAACTATACGGTCATTCATTCTGCAAATCTTGTCTTTACACTTATATCTTCTGATGTTTTCAGATTATTGTGTCTCTGTATATTGTCCTGATTTTTACATTGTTATCCAAAAACCCTAAAAACTGTCTTTGAATGTTGAGGTGCCTGAACACTGCAATCCCGTAGTCTAGTTAGCTGACTTTAGGATAAACAGTTAACTTCCGCAATAATTCTCGGATTTTCTATTATAACCACTTTTCAGAAATCCTAGCCCCAAATAACTACAAACCCAGTTCAAGAAAAGAGTTTTCTTCTTGACCCCATTTGACCAAGGACTTAAGGCACTAGTCCTGGTTTCTGGTTTCACCAACCAAACCCTTTAAAATTTGTTTTCCTTTTTCTCTTTTGAGCAAAAATCTAAACTCTATAAGGCTGCCATCATACCTCAGATTTTTTCTCTTCAAAAATCCCTTGCTCTTACTCAAATTTTTAGGCTTTAATTTAGCTAGTTTATTTCTGTTTTATTTCATTTTCAAATCTGCATGCAAACAGAAATAAAGCATACCTAAGTGCATCTAGATCACACCTATCTTTACTTGGGTTTATTTGCTAATGATCTCCTTCAAAATCTGCACTCTAATTCAGATCATTTTTTTAGACAGTTAAGATGCTTGATCATCATAAGCTTTAGATCTGGATTTTTAGTTAAACACTCGGTAATTTCATATTTTTACATGTTTCCTTAAGTTTTAAGTGATTTCAACTTCAGATCCTGCAAATTACATTTTCAAGATGTATGATCAAGCTAAAAAGTCAAATGTGAATGATTCACTCAACACCAGGGACAATGATTCAAGGTTGCACTTAAGAATTCTTTTCATTAAGCAGTAACATCCATTTTTATTTTAATTCTGGAATTTACATTGCATGATATGACCACTTCATATTCCAGTTTTAATTTGTTATGTAAGCAATTCCTTTATGTACTTACTTCACAAGCAGTTTCAATAAGCATATTGCTCATTTAATTTAAGTAATTATCCTCCCATTCAGGCTCAGCAGCAATCAAAAAATATATGTGGATGATTTTGTCTAAGTTTCACTTGGCATCACAGTGTCACACATTGATTTAAAACTTTATCTAGTGAGATTGGGTTAAAGAATCTCCTTCTGTTCCAAGTTCATTCCACCTCTAAGGAAATATTTCAAAGTGACACCTTGCTTCCAAAATCATTCTCAAGCAAGGCCTCATTTTCTTCCCACATATATGTTTTATGTGCTTGAAGTTTTATTTGGATAATCGCCTCTTAATTATAGAATAAGCTATTTAACTGCAATAAACTCATCTTAGCACTTAATATATGCATTTCCAGCTCTTAATCATGAGTTTTATGTATGAATTCCAGATTTAAAAGACTTACATTGCACTAGTTAGTCACAATTTCTTCAAGTTTTTCATATGAAATTTTGCCTCACACTCACATTTACTTTTTTAAGCATTATTTCATTGTTTTATCACTAAGTGTTTGTCAGTTGTCTTAACACTCTTGCATTTGCAAATTTCCTAAAGAAACACTTATCTTTTGGGATAATCAATTGACACAATTTTACTTCAGATCTGAAAGTAACCCTCTTTAACTCTTCTGAAATCAAAGATCATCTCTAAATCCTTCAGCAAAGCCCCCCCTTGGCCTTTGAGAGCAGACCAAAAGCGAGAGAAGTCAGAACTAGGGTGAAAGTGGTGCTATCTTCTATAGTTGTTCCTTGGTAGCGCTAGTGGGTTGGGACTTTCCCAACCAAGTGCTAAATCAAGCTGTAACAAGGCCAACCACTACTACATATGCATTTACTCCATTGCATATACAATCAACGCATATATGCCCCCGTCGGGGTCATATAACAATCGAATGTTAATCACCCTAATGCTTCACGCCAACCTTCCATTTAGTAATGGTAAAATTCAAAGCAGCAGTAAAATTCAAAGCAGTAATATGTAGGAGATTCTATGCCATAAGGAATAGAGAATACTTGTAGTAGTTGCAGGTTGCATCGCTAGTAGACAACTAGATAATTCAAAAGTATATTGACCAATTTAACAAGTTTTTGATTAAAATTGGAAGTATGTGATCTAGATGAGACACCTAAGTTTAAGTTTATTGAAGATTATTTAACAACATTCAAAAGGAAAATGGATATTGTAAATATTTCTTCCTTGGAGCAACCGTTCCAATTCAGCCTGAAGATCAAGGCAAAGTTACAGTAACGATGTTCAAAGAACTTTTTTTAGTTCCTCTTCTAAATCCTCAGAATGCAAAGAATGGCAATAAGAATGAAAAAACGTCAAGCAATATGATAGCCCAAGCCTCAAGACAATGGGCCACGAAAGGGGAGAGTCACTCTGATGGGGAATGTCAAACAAAAGGCCGATAAAGCCAAATCAACAACCAAAGAACAGGAAGATGAGATTATTATAGTCTCCAAACCATCACTCTCAATCCTCAATCGGTGCTCGTGATTACAAATTGTTCTACCTCCATTAGAGAAGCTCCCTTTATACATAATTGCCAAGTTAAAGATTAATTAGCTCACTTAATTATATATTGAGGAAATCAAAAGAATCTTATCTCTCAATTGTTTGTAGTGTCCCTCCAACTTCCTACACAATCACATCAAAGTCCCTCCCACTTTGGTTGGGTTGGGACCAATGATCATCATCAACCTACTTTGTGGATTGCAAGTGCTATGTTACTTTTTCTATTGAGATTTTTATCGATATTGTTGAATGTGATGTTATCTCTATGAATTAATACTTTGCTCCTTGGCACACAATATTAATATGTATTATGCTAGTGAAGCTATATACACTAACTGCCAAAAAACTTATAGGGTGCAAAAGAACAAAATTTGCATCTCAATCAATCAAATCCATAGACCGTCAACAAAAAGGCACTCAAGAAAAACAATCATGCTATTGTGTCTAGCAGTTAAACCCCCCTCCATCCAAATATTCCAAGAAAGAGGGGGAGATCCTGTGAGGTTTTCATTGGAAAAACACTAATTGTCATAAAGCCTTAAAGCTTGAACCAAAGTTATCTTGTTAAACAACATGGCCTAGTTGAAGAGTTGATTTTGATGGTAATAATATCCACTCAGTAGTGAAGCAAGTTGTAAATAGGATTCTATTTGTAACCAAAAACAAAAAATGGTTTTCCTTGGATTTTTTAGATAGGCTACATAGCATATTTAAAAAATGTAATCAATCAAACCCAATTTACTATAGTGTACACTCTTTTGACCCAAATGGTGGCTATAAAAACTTAAAAGGGACCACATAGTAAACTATGTATCCTCAAGGATGGATTTTTAAGAGATTCAAGTGTTTTATAAAATGCTCATCTTTTGAACCATCTGATCGGCATTGCCTACACATGTAAACTATGAAGTAACATAGGGTATTCACCACTGAAAACCTTAAGTAATTGAACCATAATGCTAGAGAGACAGTAGCCATCTCCTGACATTGAACATGGATTCTACCCTTGCTTTATGACTCTTGGAAAGCAGCTGGGTATTTGTTTCTTTTATATGAACGTCTGTTCCAAAACAGATACACAACCTGGCCACAAAGATTTAGAAATTGAGGTAACAGAAAATATGGAGTTGAGAATCTTGCACAAAATAAGAAAAAGTGCAGTTAATGTCATTATTGAATAATGTCTATATTTATGGATCTTTTATTCCATCAATGTCTTGCACAGAATAAGAAAAACTACTGTTCATCTCATTATTGAATAATATCTACACATATAGATATTGTATTCACTCAACCATTATTTCTAGTCTTCTTAGAGGAACTACCAGATTTACAGACTCACAGAGCTGGACTTTTGGAGTTTTTTCCTGTCCAACTTCCAGCTTCCTGATCTTTTGTTCGACATTAATAAAATTATCTTATCTTATCTACCCCCTATCTTTACTTTTGAACCCCTTTCTTGTAGTCTAGCCATCTTTTATATTGGGTGACAGTTTAACAAACCAATAATGGTCTCTGTTGTAACAGACACATTTCAGTCTATTGGTCTCCAATCATTGGTGGATTTGACAAAATAATTAGCTTGATTGGTGGTTGAGTGCGAATCAATGGTCTGTTTGGTTGTCAATCTCTTGTGACACTTTTTAAGGATGATGCCCCCTGTTCTCTTATTCATTAGATGTGAAATGTCCTTCTAGATTTGGTCTTTTGTAAACCACTTGCTAACTTGAGATAGGTGTCATTGTAGTCTGGCATGTACATTTTGCGCATAGTGTTTTTCATCTATCTCTCTATTGCCTACAATAGAATGTCCTCCACTAATGGTTTATTTGTCTCTAGTATTAAGTTTGTCATCCTGGTAAGTAGATCTGATTACATTAATTTTCTTCCAACATGGACTCACATGGCTTAAATGGATCCACAATGCACATAGAGTGCCTAACTTCTAAGTATGGTAGCTAGTTCAGTTTGAAAATGTTGCTTCCCCTTTCTTGCATCATTTGAAACGGACCAAACCTTAATTGCTTCATATTCAAGTTCTATCCTTTGAATCATTCTTAGTAGTTGCAACCATACTTTGTCCTCGACTTGGATATGATAGTCGATTCGATGTTTGTGATGTTAGTCTTTGTACGTCTATTTCTGCCAAGACTTTATCAGAGTTTCTTGTACTTGTTGGTGTACACTTCACATCATTGATATGATCACCAAACATCTTAGCCTCTATCATTGCGCAACTTCTTCATGTCAGCTCTTTGGCAAAGTGGATTGCTTGACCATGTCCAATGCTGCTTGAGGTTGGGATTGGGAGCATGTCCTAAAGGGTAATTTCAAATTTGTTGTTGGAAACTTGGATTGGCTTTGTTATAACTATGTTTCTATTGATTGGGCAAGTTCCCTTTTCTACCAAGTATGTAATACTAATAATCTACATGCTTTGTGTGGTTGTCTTGGTATAGAGTAGTGTGTCTTTTGGGAGTGGAGGTAGGAAATATGGATCACCTGAACTTTTCATCATATTGAAAAGTCTTGTGATGGTAAATCATTGGATGCCCTCTAAGTAACCTGACACGAGGACACGGGACACGGAGGACATGGGAATATGAGTGTCCGACACGGACACGGTGACCCCCAAAATTAGTACACGGAGGACACGTATTGGCTTCCTTCCCCCCACTCGTGGATGCCCATGAGAGGCATAAAAAAGGCAACCAAAATAGGACTATTTCTATTTGATTAGATTACATGGATGGGGGGCACACCCTATAATTATAGTTTCTCCCATTGCTAAAAACCCTTTGTATTTTAGATTATGCCACTTACAATGATGATGCCTCTTAGATTGAATGTCATGGCTAGGAATAGAAATAAAGGGTAACCTCCCCTGTGTGAAATGAATCCCCTTGTGATGTTGTCTAACTTGATTTAAGAGCCAAACAATGTAACATGCAAATGTACATATAAGAATACTAAAAATACATCACAACTAAGAGCCAAACAATTTAATATGTACATGTATATGGAAGAATAAAATATATCAGAAATTGCAGACAGAGAAAGAGAAGGATGACAAACATGGGGGGCTATAATTCCATCGGTGCAGTGGGTTCTCATAGACTCATAAAATTTCTCATTAAGTCATCAAAATCAAAATGTTCTATTACATAGATGTCGGAATCATATTTCTCATTAAGTCATCAAAATCAAAATGTATTACATAGATGTCAAAATGCCACTGGCAAATACAAAATGGGGTAGATCAAGATGGAAAACCTTCTAATGCTCTTCACCTGCAAAAAAAACCTCTTAGAGCTCAATCCTCACTGAAAAATGTGAATGAATGAAAATAAAATTGTTTTTTTACAGTTTTTTGGGGGTTAGAAGTGTCCTGTTTTAGGGACACGGTGCTCTAATTTTGGGACACGTCCTTACACAGTTTCGGACATGTGTTTTGTACGTGTTCTAAAACAGGACACGTCCAAAACAAGTGTTCGACACGATGTCAGGATATGTCCGTGTCCGACACGATAACACAGGACACTTTGGCCTATTTGGACATGTCCGGTGACTTAGGATGCCCTTCCTTAAGATCAACACATATGGAAAACAGTTATTGTCTACTAGGAAGTGCAACTATTGATATAGAACAAAGTTTATCATGAGACTGCTGAAAGGCTCATGCAGTCTCAAGCAATTTTTTAAAACTTGGACTCAGACTCAGAAACAGTCAAGGGTCTGCTTGGACTCAGACTCAGAACCGGTCAAGGGTATTGCTTGGACTCGACTTGGACTTAGATTGGATTCGAACCAGTTTAAACTTTATGACTTGGTTTGCTAAAAATAGTAAAAATTAAAAAATACATTATATATTAAAAGTTTAATTAAAATATATATATATATATATATATATATATATATATTTTAATGATTCCAACCATTAGAGACAAGTTATGCAAAGTCTGCTCGTGCATATACCATTTAAGGGTGAATAAATCAAAATGGCATCAAGTGCGATACATATCAGAAACAAAATAAATAATCCATGAGGCTCTACAGTCTAAATGGCCTCTAGAATCCAAAAAACAACATGCTGCAAGGTACTAGCCTACTACATATCACTGATCAACGTGATCAATCATCAAACTCATTAGTTCATTACCATTGTTGGAAATGGGATCCTCAACATGAGCTACAGGACCATCCTCTAGCTCGAACTTGTTGGACACCTCAGGGACATCTGAAACTGCAGTAGTAGTACTAGTAGAAGCACAACAAGTGCCTGATGTATGCTTAGTGATACTCTTACTAGTGGATCCAAATCCAAACCAATCCACCCCAAGTCATCAATATCAGGATCAAACTCTGTCACATGAGTCTCCTCTACCCATTCTTACATTGGATCAATATCATCCAACACAATGGTATCTATATCAGGCTTTTCTATTTATTATTTTCATATTCTGGAACTCCTATTTTGTAGGAGTCAGAACTGCTATTTTTGGCATGACTATTATTAACAGATTTATATTTCACAGGTGGCATGTGGCAGACCCACAGAAGAGCATGGTGAGACTTGGTGTCTTTTGATGGTTTTGTGGACTTGTCTTCAGTTCAGTGCAGTTCAGTGCAGTTCAGTTTGCTGGAATTCAGAAGACTACGACGTCTGTTGAATTTTTAATGGGATGTGAAATACTATTTTCATCATATGAGGTTTTCTGAGGTTGGAACCCCTCTCAAACATCCTGAAACAATCAATGATAATATAAAAAATTTAAGTAAACGGGTTAAAAGAGAAATATAAAGAAAATGAAACCTTAAATTTAAGTTTTCATTTTTGTTATATTTCCCTTTATACCATTGTACTTTAAGAATTTTATATTATCATTCCAGATTGGCTTGTGAAATTATGTGTCAAGCAAATTGTTTTTTCCCCTCAACAACACCTCGACTTGTAGGAAACTGAGCAGGTACGGACTCGGTCAAGTAGGTATGCACTCAGCTGAGTTGGACTGGTTCAGTACCGAACCGGTCCCCAGGCCAATTTGGAGGCTGAGTCAATACCCTCAGATGTCAAACCAGTCAACTTAATCAACTCCGGGTTCAAGTTGACAGATTTTTAAAACTATGCTCTTCAATGATGCCATGTTGTTTAACAAAATAACTTTGGTTCAAGCTTTAAGGCTTTATGACAATGAATTTTTTTCCAATGAAAACCTCGCGGGATTCTATCCTCTTTCCTGGAATATCTGGATGGAGGGGGGCTCAAGTGCCAGACACAATAGTGGCTGATAACGCCGAGGGAGCCGTCCAGATTTGAGCCTGTGACCAATGGATTCCCCTGGTCAGCAATATGCCTTGGGCAGAAGGTTCAACTGATTGAGCTGACCCCTTAAGCTTTTAGGGCCATGGTTTATACAGTTCAAGAAGAAAATTCGAACAAATGGAAGACATATATTTCATCTTAAGCCACTAACAAATGTTTTACATATTAGTAATGAAAAAAGGTTGTTTCAACGAAGTAATAACAGAAATCATCAACATTGAAAGGCCATAGATTTTAATTAGTTGGGGCAAATTTACTGCTAATAGAGTTGTCTGTCAAGTATTGATCTGAAGCTGAAAATTGCAAGATACTAGTATCGGGCATCAACCTGATACTTACACATTTAGATTCCTCAAGATAATATCAAAACCAAGTGCTTAAAGTATGTGAACAACCTACACTAAAGAATACACAATAAGGGCAATACTGCCAGCTCTATTGACAACAACTGAGACAGTTTGGTTCAAAGCAGCAGCAAACTAAAAATATAACTGATAGACAGATCTAAACCATGGAACGGTGTCAGTTAGCTTGATGGTTATTGGGTACATAATGGCCACGAGGTTAATCTCGGTACATCATGCACCTTATAGGTTGCAAAAAAATCAACAGCAACGTGTACCATCACACAGAGAATTTGGGCCTGCAAACTGAACTCAGTAGAATAAGAACTGGCTCACATAGCATTGCAAAAGCAAGCAAGGGGCTATACATATTACAGACAATATGCAAGTTTTGCAACAAAAACATGGTTGAAGACCAAAACACATGCATCCCTGGAATGCCCGATTTGCAAAAACATTCACAACAAATAGAGTTAATCAAGACCCACCATTCACCATTCGGTCAGGCTGTGGTCTAGTGGTAGGTGGGACGACTAGCACTGCAATGACCCAGGTTCAAAGCCCAGCGAGCATGCCCCACCAATTAATGGGTTGTGTTAAAGCAGTAAAAGGATGGCATTTACACAGTTGTTGTACATGGAACGGAATTTAATAGTCCCGCCCTCTAAACAATGGACAGTTCACCAAGTGTTAAAACAAAATAAAATAACATTACTGTAACATCTAATTTTAACAGAACATCTCCTTAAATTGAGAATTTGAAGGACAGAGATCCAAGACCATAGAGTACAGTCCAGTGCACCTCTATGGTCCCACCTACAGAGCTCATGTTTTGATTAATTTATTTTCTTCTGGAGAAAGGGGTTCCAGGGGTGCAAGGAAGAGGGAGAGAGCTCACCGTAGTTCACCAAGTGTTTCAACAAAATAAAATAACATCACTGCAACATCTTATAATCTAACCTCAAAAGAACATCTCCCTGAACTAGGAATTGCAAGGACAGAGATCCAAGATCATGGAGTACAGTCCAATGCACCTCTATGGTCTCACCTACAGAGCTCATTTTTTGTTGAATTCGTTTTCTTTTTTTTGGGCGGGGGCGGCGGCGGGGGTGGGCAAGGAAGAAGGGGCTCAATTAGCTATAGTGAGCTCACCGTAGTTCACTGAGTGTTAAAACAAAATAAAATAGTACTGCAACATCTAATTTTAACAGAACATCTCCTTGGAAAAGGAATTTTAAGGATAGGGATCAAAGATCATAGAATACAGTCCAATGCACCTCTATGGTCTCACCTATAGAGCTCAGTTTTTTATGAATACACTTTCTTTTGGTGGGTCGGGGGTGTGGCGCGGACGGCCAATTAGCTACAGTGACCTCATCGTAGTTCCATTTTCCAGTTTAATTTTATTTTGGGTACAGGTGAATGGGGTCTGAACATACCACAAAGCTCGGCTAACAATAGGTTGGTTAGTCTAGACCATGATGCACAGTAATAAGTATGCTTAATCATGCTTTAGTCTAATAATGATTACAGACATTTGATATATGATACATTTGACTTACCATCGGGCTGATCCTTGTCTGAAAACTCTTTTTCCAGTGCCCGGTCGATGATCTCTGCAAAACTGTCCTCTTTTGAATCCGCAAGACTCGACCTATTTGACGAAATCCCCTCAAATTTATCCCGGATCGCTTTAGCCCCAATACTGCAAAACCCAATGGCCAAAACCAAAAACAGAGTTCGATTCCCGTACGGTTTTCTACATCCAAGAAAACAACGTGCACGGTCCTCAGCCCTCATTTTCAATCTAAAGATCTGTGGCGTTAAGCAGATCAATTGTAATTAATCCCCTCACAAACA
Organism: Pseudotsuga menziesii; assembly: GCA_001517045.1. Classification (NCBI taxonomy): domain Eukaryota; kingdom Viridiplantae; phylum Streptophyta; class Pinopsida; order Pinales; family Pinaceae; genus Pseudotsuga; species Pseudotsuga menziesii. The sequence continues at coordinate 424,296 of LPNX010776296.1, forward strand.
TCGAAGCTTTTTGCAGGAGAAGATGGGCATGGAGTTTGAGGCCGCATTGTTGTTACCATTGGATGGAGAGATGATCATTAGTGAAAAAAAACAAACAAACTAACATGTTCCTTCCACGCTGCCGGCATGCACCCTCAGATTTGGTATCAAAGCTTTGAGATGAATAAAAATTCCCAACTAAAAGAGGTGATGGACTGGATTCAGTAGATAGGCACTCCGGCTGATTACGCGTGGACCGTACGTCTTCCTCGACTTTGAGGCAGAAGCTCCATACAAGACTATATATACTCCAGGGTACTTAGTCTTGGCTGGCTACCTGATGGGTTGTCCGCTCGGCATGTCTGTTGAGATTGGTGGGAGTTTATAATTCAATTAAGGTGGCTTTCCAGTTCAGTTGCATAGATGAAATGTGCTAAAAAAAATTGCAAGTTTGGTTGAAGTGATGAAATGTGCGGAAAATTTTGCCAGTTTTGTTGGATGGGTGAAATGTGCGAGAATGTCGCTGTAATTGTGGTGATGTTAAATACATTAGTTTAAGTTTAATTTTGTTTTTAAGTTTTCTATGAATTGTATTTTAATATATAAATTTTATTTATTTTATTTTTAATAAAAATAATTAAAATTTCACAATAATATATTTTAAAATATTAAAATAAATATTGATACCAAAATAATAATTTTGGAAAAAATACCATCTTACGAGATATTGAAACCACTCTAACGAAAGGAATGAATTAACGATCATGGGTTGTATTTGTTTCAAACTTTCAACTCACATGTGACAATGTTTCGATTTGGGAAAGATTGTCCACTTTCTTTATATAAGTAGGTTTTTTTCTATTATTATGAACATTTTAAGTTAAATTTATTACTTTGGCTTTTCTAATTAAGAAGCATTTTTTAAAGGGCTTTTGTTTTTTTCTAGAGGAAGACTTAACTTGCATGCAGTAAGAGGAAAGAAAAAAAGAGTTGGCAAAAGTTAGAGCAGTAAGAGATGAGGGAAAAAGAGCATGGTTGCATAAAGGCAAAGATGTTATTGTTGTTTTTTGTTCTCCTTCTAAAACAAGACATCAAAACAGTAGTCAAGAAGTGGTAGCAAATTCCTTAGCATAAAATATTGTAGCAAGGCCAGGATGGGCAAATAGGGGTGTAAACTCAACTTTGAGTCTTGTACACCAAAGCAAATAGCAATCAAGGTCTATTGTGGTTCCCCTAAGCCTAGTATGTTGGAACTGTAGAGGCTACCTATGGAGGCGTGGACCTGGGCTAGGGCCTATTGCAAAAGATAAGGACATAATATGTCTCTTGGAAACACATGAACATGAAGGGTGCAAGACACCTCTTTTTGAAAAATAGATGAAGTTGGCAGTGTGGAACAAGGCAACAGGGAATGGAAAAGGTCACGGAGGTATCATGATCTTAGTGAAGAAAAAGATAGATCGGTGCATTCAACTGGAAAGGGAAGAATCAAATAAACAATTTATATGGTTTATAATATCATAAAATGGAAATGCCGTTAGAATTGCAACATGCTACTTCGCCCCACAAGTTTAACAAATTTACAAAAGGAGGGGTCTCGACCATAAAGACCCTTTTGCAACCTTAAAAACGATATTGCAGGGGATTTCAACGCTAGGACTGCAAGTAAACAAGCTAGCATTCTTTGTCATAGGGAAGATTGCAACCCTATTTGGCTTACAGAAGAAAGAAATCATCAATGGACAAGAATTTAAAAGGACAACAAAAGTTGCAATCTCTTTGGAGAACATTTGCCATCCTTATGTGGGACTTTTGATTTAGTAATTTGCAATGGTTTGTCTATATGGATAAATTATGGTAATTTTACTTGTAATACTTACAATGGAGCAAGTGCGGTGGACTATGCAATTTGTTCACATGGCTTATGCGAGAAAATGGAGGAAGTTATGATTGGTGAACAACTCTCGGATTTAAAATCTGATCACAAACCAATCTATCTAAGTCTTTCTTGGACCGATAAGCAGCAATTTGGTACAAAAAATCAGCACATTCAGCAACCTCTGACAAAGGGCATAATTCTTTTGACTCAAGAAAACTGTAATATCTTTAGGAAGGCACTAGAGAGGCTTTGTAAGGAGGAAATTATGTCCCAGGGCCTTAATAATCAGTAGCTAACTAATTTAATTCAAAGGGCACTCATAAAATACAAAAGAGCAAAAAATAGGAAACCTAAAACAAATTGCTTTCCAGTTAATGCTTGGTTTGATGAGGAGTGCAAAAAAGCAAGGAGAAGGTGGAGAGAGTCAAACTGGAAAGAAAAATACTTAAAAAGCTACAAGTAGATTTTAAGAAAGAAAAAAGTTGATTTCATGGTCTTAAGGAGTGAAGAACTAATCTTCCTTGGGAAAAATAACCCCATACTATTATGGAAGGAACTTCAAGCGAGCAAGAAGAAAATTGAAAATAACATTACAACAGAGCAGTGGTTTGAGTATGCAAGGCAACTTTATGAGCAGAATCCTAAGGTTGACCCCCTACCCCCCCCCCCTTAGTCAGCACCACCACCATTACTAAGCTTTTCATCATGTAAGAAATTGAGGTGGGTATTAAGAAGTTGGGTTNAAGATTTAGTAGAACTTCAAGATGAATAGCTAAAGTGGGGGTAAAAAACTATTGCACCTCACATCACGGGAATCTTCAACAACATCATTCAGCAGGGATTCCCTACAGATTGGACAACTAGCCTCGCAATTCCTCTTTTCAAGAGCGGAGTTATCAATGATCCCTCCAACTATAGGACCATAATGATAAACCCCTTGTTTGCAAAGCTATTTGAAAGTATGCCAGAAAATAGAATTAGCAAGTGGGTGGAAGAAAGGGGAAAGTGGGCTAAAGGGCAAGCAGGTTTTAGACCTAAACATTCCATGGTGGATAACAATATACATTTAAGGCATATCATTGAAGAAGTGTGGGAAAAAAAGAAGAAGCCTTTTGTTGCTTTGTCAATTTTAAAAAACATTTGACACGATTCCTAGAGATAAGCTCTGGCACAGGATGGAGGAACTTGGGGTTCCTATTCATCTTAGAGTAGTTGTTCATAGGCTATATGAGGAGGTCAAAGTCAAAATCAGAACATCAGATGGTATCTCTGAAAGTTTCAGAAGTGATATCAGGGTCAAGCAAGGGTGCCCATTATCCCCTACCCTTTTTGGATTATATATTGACAAACTTGAAGAGTGGTTAAGCTTAGAGGACGAAGATGGTGCCCTCATGGGTGAGTTTGTGATAAGGCTTCTTTTGTATGCAGATGACCTTATTTTGATTGCTAAGTTTGCTCTTGGGTTGTAAGAGCACTTGATTACCCTTGAGCACTTTTTTAGAATAGTTGGGATGCAAGTAAATACTAGCAAGACGAAAGTGGCAATTTTCTCTAGCAAAAGAAAACATAAACAACATAAGTTCTACTTTGAAGACAACACCCTTGAAGAAGTGGAAGATTACAAGTACCTTGGATTCGACTTCAACAAAAATTTGAGTTTGGAAAGTTGCAAATAAAAAAATAAAAAATAAAAAAAACCCTCTTGGGGGTTGGAAAGCGTTTTACGCTTTCCAAAATAGATGTAGAGAGGCAAAGCTATGGGATTGGAAAACTATGCAAACCCTTTTTGGGATTTTAGTGATCTCGTTTGTTCTCTATGGTTGTGAAGTATGGACCAGTAGTACCTCTGACTTACAGTCGAGGCAAATAGAAAAGATTAAAAAACACATGATTACAAGCAAGTTCAAAATTAAGAGTTCAGCTCCATACGAGATCATGCTAAGTGAAATGGGGGTGGCTTCTATTGAAGCAATCGCTATGATGAGACTCGTAAGATATCTAAAAAGAGTTATGCAAATGGAAAAAATAGATGGCCTAAGGTCGTCTTCAATGACATATTAGGCAAAAAAAGAACACTTGGATGCAGCAAAATATTAAAGGGCTTAATAAGTGGGATATGTGCTTAAGCATGTGCCCCATGAATTGTAAAGAGATAAAAGTTTTTGTTATCAATAAGTTTCACAAGCGAACTTGGGATAAAGAGTTAGGGAGAAAGAGAAAGTAGTATATTGAAGAGTTTAACCCTGCCTACAATCAGCATCAAAAGGCGTACATAGGGGCCAATATACCATGGAAAGCCAAAATACGTATTGCTCAATTAAGAACTAATTCTCGTCAACTCCGTTTTGAGACCGGGTGCTGGAAAAGGCCAAAAGAAACATGGGAAGAAAGAGTGTATTTTCTGCAAAGCTGGTAAAGTGGAGACAAAAAACATTTCATTTTAGAGTGTGAAGCCTTTAAGGACAATAGGGGCAGGTATGCAAATGTCTTAACGGATAAATCTTAGGATGATTTATTAAACGAGGGGACCATGGAAAAATTGGGGCGCTCACCATCAAGTTGAACAGGCAAAGGATTGAATTGCATAAAACTGCATGCGAGGTGGTCTATACCATAGGCTATTTTTAGCCTCGTGGACATTAAAATATTTTCTTCTTCTTCTTCTTATGAACATTTTAAATTAAATTTACTACTTTAGGTTTGGATAATGGAGGTAAATATGTTAAAAAAAATTATATGGATTTAACATGGAGAATTTGATGTGGATAATTCATTTCTGGTTTTTGCTTTCTCGAGCCTATATATCCAAGAAATTATCTATGGTCATGGTCATGGTCTTAGTGCAAATAAAAAATATAGTAAGTCTTTCATAATCTATCTATTAATAATCTTATATCTTGGGTGGCACTTGTTCCCACTACTGGTCCCATGTTTGACATTAACTTTAAGCTGCAGAGACTCAAGAACACAGTTAAGACTTGGGCAAAATAGAATACCTCTCTGAGAGCGCAGGAGAACATTGAGATGAACGCGGCCATACATGAACTCCTCTCTTCTCACCACTCTGGTATTCTCTCAGCTAAGGACTCCACTTTTCTTACCCACTTGAAAGCTAGGAAGGACTCCCTATTGGCACACCAACTCCTTACTTGGAAGCTCAAAAGTAGAGTGGATTAGATCCAGGAGGGTGATGCCAATACCAAATTTTTCCACTCTTTTTCCTCTACCAGAAGAAATTCTAAGTCGATCTGGGCACTAAAAAACCAAAGTGGGGAACTTATTGAGGATGACACCAAGCTAAAGGCTCTGGGTGTACAACATTTCTCAGAAATTTTCTCTGATGATGGTAAAACTAATATAGAGCCACAACTTAATGTCATCAGACTATTTCCTTCCTTTGTACAGGAGGAGGACAAAGATCTCTTTCAGTCTGCATTTACTATTCAAGAAGTTGAAGCTGTACTCAAAGGATTCAAAAAAGATAAAAGTCCTGGACCTGATGGATGGCCGGTCGAATTCTACCTCCACTTCTCTGATCTTGTTGGGCTTGATATTCTGAAAGCAATTGAACACTATAGGTCGGATGGAAGGGTTATAGGATCCCTCAATGCTACCTTTATTACTCTCATACCTAAGTGTGGCAAGCCGACTACTCTTGCTGAGTTTAGACCAATCTCCTTGTGCAATTTTATTTATAAAACTATTTCTAAGTTGGGAGCAATCAGACTTAAAGTGGTACTTGACAATGCTATTTCTAAGCATCAGTTTGGGTTCCTTCATAATAGATAGATTATAGAACCTGTTGGCATTGTTCAAGAAGTACTCCATACCATCAAGGTTGAAAAACAGAAAGTGATGGTATTGAAACTTGATCTGGTGAAAGCCTTTGACAGGGTCAATTGGGCTTTCTTGAGATTGGTTCTACTGCAGATTGGGATACCAAGTTCCTTTGTGAATTGGATTATGGGATGTGTGGAGTCAGCCAATTTTGTTGTTCTTATTAATGGGACCCCATCAAAATTCTTTCAGGTCTTGAGAGGTATCAGACAGGGATGCCACTTTTCTCCCCTACTCTTTATACTGATCATTGAAAGCCTGAGTTTATTGATTTCAAACACACTTGATAGGGGGGATATATCTAGTATTAAAGTATCACCAAGTCTGAATCTCACACATCTACTTTTTGTAGATGATGCTATTATGTTTGGCATGGGTACAGTTGAAGAGTGGCAGCACTATAAGGAAATTCTGGATACTTTCTGGTCTGCTACAGGAATGGAAATCAATGTGGCCAAATCATCTTTCCTATTCAATGACATTGATGAGACTATCAAACAAAGGATATGCAACTTCCTGCCCTTTAAAATGGAGCCCCTCACTTCTGGATTAAAATACCTGGGATACTATCTCAAACCCCTGGGTTATGGTATTAAGGATTGGAGATGGTTCATACAGAAGTTTGAAAAAAAGTTATTGGACCTATAAATTATTGTCACTAGGTGGAAGATTGGTTCTTGTCAAGTCAGTCCTGACGAGTCTCGTTGTGTATTGGATCTCATTGGCTCGCATGCCCAATACCATCTTATCTTATATCAGGAGATATATCTTCAACTTTTTATGGGGGAATTCGTAGAGGAATCATAAATACAATTTGGTGGATTGGCTTACCATTTCCAAGCCATATGATCTCGGTGGCTGGAACATAAAAAATCTTAATTGGTTCAGTTTGGCCTTACGCACTAAAAGTCTCTGGCTTGTTCTTAATGGCGATGGATTCTGGTCTCGGATCATTAAGCACAAACATCTCAAAAACCTGCCTATTGATGTTTGGATTCGCCAACATCCTTCACGGTTCAAGGTACTTCACATATGTGGAATGGTTTCATCAGAGCTATTTCCTGGATTACCAGATGCCTGGGGTGGAAGACTGGTAATGGCAAGAGTATTAAAATTGGTATCGATCCTATAGTTGGTCTTACATCTGAATATATCTTACCGGAGGATCTCAGATTATATCTGGAAGATTATGGCATTACTTACCTGTCATATGCTCTTAATTGGGGGGATGCTACTACATCTATTGAATATTGGCTCACTGCAGAAGAGCTTGAACTGGGGGGTCATTGGAAGGTTTCCTGGACTCATTACATTAAAGGCCTACATCATGGTGGAGTCTGCATCAATAATTCACCTGATACTCTGGTATGGATGTATAATAAGATGACGGGCTCAGTCAAAGCCAACTTAACGTATGAGTCGATTGTAAATATCTCTGTCACCAATAGAACAGTTGATACCCTAATCAGAATTTGGAAATTTTGCATCCCTCTCAAAATTATTTGCTTTAGTTGGCTTTGTCTGTCAAATCGGATGCATACCTGGGACAACCTCATCAAAAAAGGTTGGATTGGACCGCATTAGTGCTGCCTATGCAGAACAACTTCTGAATCAGTTGATCATTTATTTCATGAGTGCAACTTCACCAAACTGGTAATATCTCACATTAGCTCCTCTCTCGGCATTCCATTTTTTTGGAAGGAGGCTAACTACATACTCAATGTTTCTTCCTGGTTCAGCAAAGGAAATAGTCTTATTTATCTTCCTCCTCTTTTGACTTGGCAAATTTGGCTGGCCAGAAACAAATGTATTTTTGAAGACAAAAAGCATGATTTGCTCTTTATTGTACACACTATCATGGAACAACTTCAGCTCTATCTTGTTTTGTCTCAACAAAAAACTAGAAGGAGAAATATTGGACTGACTCCTATTTATGATTTTCCTGTTGGCTTCTTTGATGGGGCTTCAGCCAATCGAACAGGAAGTATAGGTGTTCATCTTTTGATCAGTCAGGATCACTACTTTTGCATAAAAATGGGTGTTGGTCTGAGTACTAACACAAGATCTGAACTACTTGCTTTATGGACTCTCCTATATTGTGCTAAATCCTTGGGTTTACCCACTCTACATATTCACGGAGACTCCACTGTCATCATCAACTAGTTCAATAGAAGATCAACATTATCTTCACTTGCTCTTGATGGCCAGTGTCAATGTATCCGTGATCTGGAACCCTTCTTCATCCAGCTAGATGCGGTTCACATATTCAGAGAACACAATACTAAGGTTGATAGCTTATCCAAAGAAGCATTAACCTTGGCCTCGGGCCTTTTACAATATACTAAATTCACAGACGGTGAATGCACTGATCAGGGCACATTTCAGCTCTTCTAGCCCTAAGCACTTGAATTTTTGTCATTTATGTGCTGAAGTTTTTTTGACATCCTTTGGATGATTGAGGTGGATGATTCCCTCCTATTACTGATCTCACTCTGGTATTGCTTCTTTGGATAAGCTACTTCAGTACACGTCATGTATTCTATGTTTGTTGAATGAATGTGGTGTGGATGTAGTCGTGATTCTCAAATTATTTGAGATACCTTTGAAGGTTTAGTCCAGTATACCTGCGAAGCTGATCTACTGTATCTATCTGCCGATGATGAACATAATTGTTTTTATGCCATGTGTATAGCAATAGCTGATGTTGTAACAAAGTTACCTTTGATTTCAATGAAATAACAAGGAACTGATATTTTCCTCTGGAAAAAACACACACGACTAATGAAAGGTCAGCCAACGATAGGAACAAGGGCCATATATCAAGCTAAAAGAAATAAGATTTATCTAGGCAATCCAGGAAATAATCTCCATGCCCTATGGTTGAGCCTACCCAGTGAATGAGGGTGCAAGGTACTCTTAATCATTCCTCGACTACTCCAGAAGAGACACTATGGTTGAGCTCGATGGAGGTGAAAGTCATGACTGAGGTTAACACATGATTGGTAATGACGAGTAACATAAGGACGAGAACTTGCGTTGGAGTGCAAAAATCATAATGATGTGATACAACGAATCCATTATGAACATTAGCTTTGTTTTAAATCTGGGTGTGTGGTCTTTTTTTTCTATAAATTTAAAGAATTCTTATATCAATAGATAGAAGATTAAAAAAATCTTCTTAATGGAAGCATATGGAGAATAAACAAATCTTCTTAATGGAAGCATTTGAAAGCGAAAATTATGAAAACTTATTTTGGTGGTACCAAAATAAAAGGTTCATAAATCACTTAGGCTATGGTTTTTAAAAAGAACTCTAATCCATCCATTAAATGTAGCGATGAACACACATATACAATTATGACTTAGGAGTCAAACTATTTATTGTTTATCTTCTCACTTGACAAAGATGAAAAGGAAGCATGAATCAAATAGTTCAAATCAAGAAACAAAATCATTTGCTTTAATATTTATCAAATGAATCAAAATTATTAATGCTAGTAAAATCTCTAGTGGTCTCTAATCAATGTGTCAACTATATTGAAATACAAAAGAAAGAAAAAGGGACAAATGACAACCTATTATGTAATAATAGTTATTATCATTATTTAAAGTTACAACCTATCTAGACACCAAATTAATGTAAGAGGCCCCCTTGTTTGTGGGACAAGGGACTCTCTCCAACCAATGCTTTACATCTACTAAGTGTAGTGATGATGACACATATACAATTGTGACTTAGGAGTCCAACCATTTATTGATAATCCAATCCCTTAATAAAGATGAAAAGGAGACATTAATCAAATAGTTCTGCATTATGACGATAAGGAGAATTTACAATGCAAGATCTAAAGACCTATCTTTCCACAACGCCTATGTTAGTTATTTAATGGTTCAATTTTTTGGTTGGTCTATTGATAGAAATAAATCGTTTTTTTCCAGATGCTCTGACTCTGAATTTTCCCTCTTTTTAATTTATGTCCTTTCCTTAAAGCCAATAAAATAAATAATTTTCTTTAATATTTATCAAATGATACAAACTATTGTGTTAGTGAAATTTCCAATGGTCTCTAATTAATGTGTCACTTAGATTGAAATACAAAAGAAAAAAAATGGAGAAATGAAACCTATTGTTATAATAATAATAATAATAATAATAAATAGTTGGACACAAAATTAATGTACAAGGTCTCCTTGTTTGTGGGAAAGGGACCTTCTCCAAGCAAAGATTTGCATCGACTAAGTGTAGCAATGAAGACACACATACAATTATGACTTAAGAGTCGAACCATTTATTGTTAATCCTCTCACTTGACAAAGATGAAAGGAGGCATGAATCAAACAGTTCAAACCAAGAAAAAAATAATTTCCTTTATCATTTATTAAATGATACAAAACTATTAGTGTTAGTTAAAATTTCAATGGTCTTAAATCAACATGTCAATTAAATTGAAATACAAAAGAAAGAAAAAAAAGAGGATAAATGACAACCTATTGTTATAATAATAATAATAATAATATTTTTGAAGGTTACAACCTGTTATGCCCCATGTTCTATGCAGTGCATCCTACCAAATGTGCCAAGGAGGGGGGAATTTTTGCCATTGCAAAAGGCCAAGCTGGGGTTTCTTTATATAAAAGTGTTCGTCTAGCTGGGTTCTAGACCTTGTGGTTGGTCATGGAAAGTCCTCTTGGTCCTCGTTTCAACGAGTGTTGGTCTTGTGGATTTGTTTACTACCCTTGATGGGTGGTAACTCCTCATCATGTCAGGCATTTATGCCTTGTGTAGGTATTGGTGCACCTTGGGGTGAATCCACTATGACACATGGATTATAGCCCCTAGCCACACTTATGGTTTTATGTTTTGTAGAGGTTATTGTGCTTGCAACGGTAGCCACACTCACTTTAGCACACCTCATTCATACCCTCTTGGACCTTATTTTGTTATACTACCCCTCCCTCTTGTTCATCTTGATGAAGAAATGCAAATGTCCAAGTTGAAAAGCATCCTTTTGAAGATTGTAGCATCGATTGAAGAAGGGCATTGAGGGAAAAATACATATGTTGGGGTTAGATGGGGCATGGTGCCCCCCTTTCAAACTCAACTTTGACCATGTTGAAGCTATCATAGTATTTTATCATTATTTTTTGTTTTATGATGTTTAGTCCTCGGATTGTGGGTGACAAACCCTAAAGTCATTTAAAACTCATATTAGGTAGGTCATCCGAGAGGAGGGATAAAGTGAGCCTCTTCTCTTATAAATGAGGTGTCCTCCTCTCATTTGTAACCAAGATCATGGGATCAAATATGATTGGACTTTTATTTCTACTTGTATATATGATAAACTAAGTGGTGCACACCTCTTTTCTTGGCTCTTCCAAGGTTTTTCAAGGATCAAATTTGATGTGTGGTGTTTCTTTACAATCTTTCAAGGATATTCTAAGGTGAAATGATTCTTGAGGCTCTTTCTCTTCTCCTTTTCTCTCTCAATTATGGTAAGATATTGAACCTCTTGTATTGCATTATCGTAGGCATCGAAGGTAGGAACAATTTAGGGTTTTATGTATGACAGCTTAGTGTTATCAGGAATATCACACCTTCTGCAGATAGAAGTTGTTCCTCTGGTCTGAATGGTTCAGATCCAGGAACAAATGAGTCACAACTAGGTCAGAAGAATTTCCCTATAAACTATATATGCATGGAATAAGATCTCTAATGGAAGACCTGCATAAACACATCAAACACATGACAACATCAAAGATACCAGAAAACTATCCATAGATTCATATCAGTGACTAAAGAATCTGATAATACACATGTGAGATTATGACACAATAGATATATGGGAAAGAAATCGACTTTGCATTAATAGATGAATGAAAGAGATTGCAACCTTTTTTCCTTGGTGTCGATGCACTCCTTCACAAGACTAACATCTCACCCCCGATAACTCCAACTTGCTCCTCTATGCTCTCTAATGGATTAGGCCAGGATGTTAATTCAATAGTATAACTTTACTCTTTTCTTCTCCCCTCAACCATGGAGTATGAGCTTGGTTTTATAGGGCTCAAAGGGATAGGAGTGGTTGAGAAATAGGTGGGTGAGGTGGCCATGAGATCCCCAAAGCATGGATCTCGAGCTTAGTCGACCTAGGTGAGTAGGGATAAGGCTAGCCACGAAGCTTTTGTTATAGAAGCTTTGTGAAACCTTCTCTTTTTCACTTTTTACCAAGGGAACCGCTTATACTCCCTTACGACAGAGCGGTGCAAGGTGAGAACCGCGCCAAAAACAAAGGTGAAAGGCGGTGGCATCGCTTGTCTTCCACATAAATCAAGCGGTGTTGTATAAGGTACCACTTATTAGCTTAAGGGTAAGAGCGGTGCTGGAGTTTTGTATGTAGGATCAACATCTAGAGCACTATTTTCACTTCAATGTTTGGGATTGAGGGCAAATAGAGGTGTTAGAGATCTTATCACATGCTGGTGATAGGATTTGGGTATAACAAAATGCCCCCCAAATCATGAGGCTCGAAGGATACGATAGGCGAGAGCTTTGATAGAGCAAGTTATCACTTTGAGGTAAGAGCCAGCTTGATCAGAGAGTATCATCGAGTAGGAATCTGCAATACATCAATACTTTGACTCATGAGCAAATGTAACCTCATCATGCCTGCAGACCAATACAAGGCAGATCCATGAGAGGAATAAACAAGCATGGCTACTAGAATACAACGTAGATCCATGTGATAGAGAACTCAAACTTGGACATAGCTACCAGATGTGCAACATAGAACTATGTCATATAGACGCAAATTTGAGCATTGCCATGACCATACAAATGTGGATCCATGCTGGTACTTCATACAATATACACCATCGCAACCTGGGGAGAAAGCTATGAGTGCTTAACAACTACCCAGGGTCTTCGTCTCGTCTTCTACAAAGTATGACAATGTTTTGAAGTCGAACATGGTAGAAACCACTTGATTACCAACCAATGATGTGAACCGTTAACAAGTGTGAGGGAGATCACCATTGATGTCAATGATTCCCAAGGTACCCTAGTATAATCTATTGAGTGTGAATAGATGTTTTGATGTTGAACACTTAGTTGAATCTTTTGATCAAAGGTCAATGATGTGAACCTATGTTGAGAGTGAGAGAATCTCGCATTGAGGCATACAGATCTCAAGGTACTAAACTTGTTTCTCAGACTATTTCCCGGATGATGAGCTGATGTTGATAGGATAGTCTCGTCGAAAGAGGGCTATGATGAATCCCACATCGACGACACGAAACTCGGAACAAAGTTCTGGAATGTTGTAGATAATGTAACCATAGGACTAACTCAAAGTACTGACACAAAGGTTGTTTTAACTGCAGGTGTAAACTTCTTTCTTCCTTTGAACATCAAGCGACACGACAAAAGACTTGGTAGCATGACTAGACCAGACAGACACACAATACGACAGTGGACAATGCATTCTTTTGAAAGACTCAAAGGAGTGACATGACTCATGAAAGTGGATCGACTCGGAAGTCAGCTGAATACCCAATTGACTGAATGATATGCATACAAGTGCCGTGTTCAAAGGTGACAAATAGCTGCCATTTGATTTGCAAAATGATTCCCTTTCGTTAATTCCCCCATCATGATTGATGAGTGCCTCTTTTCATTTTTACGAGTCCAAATAGGGTAACAAAGACTCGTTATAGCTCGTTCGAAGACGAGTCCAAAGAGGGTAACAAAGACTCGTTGTAGCTCATTCGAAGACGAGTCCATTCTCATATATTTCACGAACCTGAGAAAGGAGGGGTTCATTCCCTAAACGGGTCTCTCAGTGTTTAGTTTAACGAGTCCAATGAAAGCAAACTCAGTATCGTTCATGTTTAGAGAGTTTGGACGAAGACGAAAGAAAACTCCAAAGGGTCCTTTTTCGTATGATTTAGTCTCTAGAGCCGGAAAAAGTGTAAAATAATACCCGAGATAACTCTTCCATTCATGATTGGCTGGAGCATTCTTTTTTCATAAATAGTCTATCCGAACCGAAAAAAAGATAACCTACCATCGGGGAGACGACTCTTCAAATACTTTTACGAGTATGAAGAAGACAAGTCCTCGACAATCTTTTCATATTTAGGGAGTCCGAAAAGAGCTTAAAGGAGACTCCATTAGGTTTTTTTTTTCACGATGAGAAGTTTTACGAGCCTAAAAAGGATCGGAAAAAGACTTGGAACTTTGATACTAAGTTCTAAGAGCGTGACCAAAGTGTCGAAACAAACGCTCGGGGACTTTTTCCATTTTTTGGAAGTACGAAAAAGTGAAAAACAAACTCCCCATAGACTTTACTGTTCCCGTTTTTACTCCTGTAAGACTCAAAATGATCATTGATCTCTCAAAAAATGACTTTGACGAACTATATAAATGGGAATTTATATAATAATGATTTTTTGAAATATGACATAACACAAAAAAACCCTAAAAATACATATTAAATTCATTTGAATGGTAAAAATCAAATCATTTTACTATTTACCACTTGGTGAGAGTATTTTGGAGAGAATTGAACCAGATCTTCAGTTAGTGATTCCGGGAGATTCTACTGTCCAATTCAAGTGCCGTTAGAGCCAGGTAAATGACTGAACTTTAGCCTTTCATTTTAAAGCATTCATTTTTATTTTGTGGGTTTTTTGGGTAGTTTTAGGCAAGCCCTAAATCCAAAATACGGGCACCGCTCCTGCCCCTTACGGGACAGGCGGTGTCCGATAAGAACCACGCATGTTAAGTTGCACTCAGGCGGTGCCACTGCTCTATGCAAATGGAGCTCAGGAGGTGCCACTGCTCTGTGCAAACGGAGCTCAAGCGGTGCCAACCGTGAGTAGGGAAATTTGAATGGGCAAGAAAAAATATAAGTTTTTAAATGATTTTGATGGTTGATTATGTTTTTAATTAGCCCATTGATTGTTTTTGGCAGGTTCCAACCGATAAAAAATGTTTATATGGAAAGAACGACAACACGATGATGATGATGCCTTTGCCGAGAGAAATGTGGGGTGCATAGCTGCACTGAGGGATTGTGGCCTCCAAAAATTCTTTCGTACTCCTAGCATGGTGTCCCATGAGCACTTGTTGGAGTATATCCTTCATATGTGGAACCCGGACCAGCAATATTTTGAGGTGGGATCCCATGTGCTTACTATCAAGGTAGAGGATATCTATTTTTTGACAGAATTATCCAAATGGGGTGCTCCTATTTCACTGATTGGTTCCCATGGAGGGGACTTAACCACCCAGGAGTTAATCAACCGTCACTCCATACCTGGTACTAGAATCTCTGGGAAGAAAATTCCCATTAAGGCGGTGGTGGATGATCCTCTTCATACAGTTCTTTTCATTATGCAGAGGTTGGCTGGGAGACAAGGACCTCATCAGGCTTCCAGAGCACATATGCTATATGCTATAGAGGCCATGGCACCTATTGTATTTAATTGGGAGGAAGCATTACTTCCAGTCTTCAAGGACCAACTGACCAAGTGTCAGCAAGGAGAGCTAAAATAGTTCGACTATGGATCCATCTTAGCCTATTTCTTCTTTGAGTGGGTTCCTCACTTGAAGCCCCAAGTGGTATTTACTGAGCTGAGGGCGAGAGACCCTCGTATGCTGAGGTGGGTCAAAATCATGGCCCACACAGGAGCAAGCAAGGGCAAAGTGAAGTTTGGGGCTCCATTTTTCCGCTGGGTCAACGACCAAATCCTCATGATTGAGGATTATGCGTATGCAAGTATCGACTTCAGGGGTGACCCTGACCTACCACTTCCACCTGGTGCACAGTGGGAAGACATTGGTAAGAAACAAAACGCTAAAATGGCAATTTGTGTTTTTGTATTTTAATATTTTTTTTATTTTTTATGTGTAGTAACAAGACCTAAATATCTTCATGCAGATGTTGGACTAGCACGCCCTGGGGGATCTTCCCCATTGGATAGACGAGCTGGAGCTAGGTTTGTTCAACAGGGTGACGACCCAATGGGGGATTTAGAGGAAAACCTGGAGAGGTTGACTCTAGATATACTTGATGCATCCATTGATGACCTCCCCATGAGGTATCAGAGGCACACTACAGGCGTTCCAGGCCGCTTTAGCCGATTGCTACACATAGTAGTATGGGCTGTGATGTGCTATCACGAGCACCACTAGATAGTTATGCATGATGTATTACTGAAAGCTGATATAGCTTCAGGATTTTGTATGATTTTGTACTGCTTGAAAGCCACAATGCTTCATATGAGGTCTCGTGACCTATTTTTGTAAAACACTTATATATATATACAGACTTTTATTTCCGGTGTTTATACGTTCCAAATGGCAAATGTATTTACATGAGTTTTATGTGTCTTCTACTGTTTATTTACAATATGATGAATTTACAATATGATGAACCATGTTTGATTTTCAAGTTATGAATGAGCAATATACCAGTCTAGGATATAGTTTGCTAATGAATCAGCAACTGCATTGTCTGCCCTAGGGATATGCCTATAAGTAATTACTTCAAATGACGTTTCCAACAAATGTACCCTCTGGAAGAGACGAAGAACCACTGGGTTCCTAATGGTATAGATATGGTTCAAATGAAAAACCACCAATTGCGAGTCCATGAAAACTACCAAATCACAAATGTCCCGGGATTCAACCTCAGTCAGTAGACCTATGACTACCTGATATTCAACGATATTGTTGGTAGTTGGACCAATACAAACCACTCCTGAACTGACCAAACCATGAGTTAGGGAATAGAGAACCCAAGAAGCTGAGGCAAGGTTCAAGGTATGGTAGCAAGCACCATCAACAAAGCCATAAAAATTCATTTGTTCTGCATAACCAAAACATGGTATAAACAGTTTGGACACCAAACTCAAAACCATATTGAAAATACTAAAACACACACTAAAAAAATTCAAACAATGTACATATATACAAGGTACCATACATGAATGATCTAAGCATAGTACCTCTTCAGGTACAAACCATTGCGAGGTTTCCCGAAGAGGATTCCATCAGAGTCCACGAGCTCATAAGCCCCTTTCTCTAAAACTTTGGAAACGATAAAGGGACCGTACCACATTGATTCGAACTTCCCTTTCCCTAGTTTGTCATGTCTTTGATCGTAGGTCAGAACTAGGTCACCTTCATTAAAATTACGAGGTTGGACAGACTTGTCATACTACGCCTTGACGCGTTTTTTATGTGCTTCATTGGCTAAGGCAGCATCTTGTCTAGTTTTGTCAAGATTGTTCAGGTATAGGAATCTTTCTTCCTCGATAGAAGTATCTAGGAGAAGTTCAATGGCAAGTTTCAAAGATGGAATATAACACTGAATAGGCAAGACAACTTATAGTCTGTAAACTAATTGGAAGGGTGTAAAACCAATTGTTGTTTTAACTGAATTCATATAAGCCCAAAGAGCGGAGAAGAGAATGTGGTGCCAGTTGGATTTGTGATCTCCAACCATCTGTCATAGCATGGTTTTTAAAACTTTATTAATGGCCTCGACTTGACCATTAGCTTGCGAATAATAGGGTGTTGAGTTTTCATGACTAAAACCCATGTTGGCACTTAATTCTTCCATCATCTGATTCCGGAAATGTGATCCGTGATCCATAACTATAGACTATGGGACTCTGAATCTTGCTATCACGTGATTGAACAGAAAGAGGGCGAAAGTCTTACCATCCTCTTCATATGTAGGCATAGCCTCAGCCCATTTTGTAAAATAATCAACGGCTACAATGATGTAACCATGCCCCCCGGCTGAGGTAGGCTTACAATGCATAAAATCGATCCCCCATTTGGCAAAAGGGCCAACAGCAATGACGGGGTGTAACGGAGCAAGGTGGGTGCGCTTTTTTGAATAGAAATATTGGCAGGGTGGGCATTTGTTAACAACCTCATGACAATATTTAAAAACTGAAGGATAGAAATAGCCAGCGCGAAGGATTTTTTGGGCTGTAGCCATCCCAGAGAGATGACCGCCGCATGCTCTAGAGTGGCAGTCATTCAGGACTTGTTTAACCTCTTCATGAGTAAGGCATAGTCGGATAACAGAATTGATACCCGCTTGTACATAGTATCATTTAGAATAAGGTAGTATTTCGTGTTTTTGACAGATACAGTGATGATCGTCACGGGATAGAATGGGCTGAAATATCTATGTCTGGAGATAAATGATTAAATCTCCATACTACAGATCAGTCATGTTTATTCATCCGGGAATGAATCACTGGGCTCAGAATCCGTCGAAGCACAGGGAAGATCACACATAAGCTCAACAAAGAACAAGGATTTCTTTGACATGGTTTTGGCAAATTCAAGGTCAAATTCCTGTAGGATGACTATCTATAGGGAATATTTTCCCCCTAGCACTTGACGAGTCAGGATGTAATACATAGGGTTCTGATCTGCTAATACGATGGTAGTGCGAAGCAAGATGTAGTGGCGAAATTTCTGTATAGCAATGACCGTGGCCAATGCTAACTTTTCCACACGTGAGTATCAAGTTTCATAATCTATGAGATTTTTAATGGCGTAATAGATCACGTGCTCCTTATCGTTGGGATTTTCCTGCACCAAAACCATTTCAATGGTAGTAGTGGAGGTAGCAATGTATAAGAGAAAATCCTTTGAATAATCTGGGGGGTGTATCACGGGTGAATGGGTCAAAGTGTGCTTAAGATTATTAAAGGCACATTGTGCTTGGTCATCCCAAAAGAACGGAGTGTCCTTCTTAATGAGACGCATATAGCCATGTGTTTTCTCTGCAAAATTGCAAATGAAATGACGGAGAAAGTTTTCCTTCCCCTGTAAAATTTGGAGTTCAACGAGATTGGTCGGGGCTGGTAGGGATAAAATAGCTGCAATTTTCAATGGATCTATCCGGATGCTATCATTAGAAACCATGAAGCCTAGGAGACGTCTTGTCTCAACGCAAAAAACACATTTATGCAGATTGACCCATATATTATAATGACGACATCTCATAAAAATATCCCTAAGATGACCAGGGTGGTCCTCTCGTCGTTGTGAATGAGTTGGGAGGTTGTCAAGGTACGGTTCCACAATATGTTTGACATCGTGAAACGCATAGGACATAGCATGCTGAAACGTAGCTCCAGCGTTCTTCAGGCTAAATGGTAACTTCCTATACGCAAAAGTTCCCCATGGAAAAATAAATGACGTATTGTGTTGATCGACAAGAAATATCTCGATCTGATTATAGCCAGAAAAGCCATCCATGAATGAGAAGATGACACTTCCAGCATAGTTGTCGATAATCTAGTCGATATGTGGAGTTGGAAAGTTGTCTTTGGAACAAGCTTTGTTCAAATCTCTGAAATTGATACAAACTCTAACGGAGCCATGTTTTTTATTGACAGGGACAACGTTCGATACCCATTCTGTTAGGGGCACTGTAACACCCTGGTTTTGACCCCGTTGCATTAATGTATATGATGTAAATATTATATCGAATCATGACAAGGAGCTCGAGGCCAAGGCCCTGTCATTGATTTATGTTTGGTATATAGGTGATCATGGTTGATGCCTATGGTTTCTGTGCTGAGTCAAGCACATTTGTAAACATGATGTAAATGCAAATTAATGAAAAACCCACAACCAGCTATGTCAATGCAACGAATAATGAGATGGGGGCATGATTTTCCTAAGGATAAGGGGATGTGAATGTTAACCTTGAGCCAGTTTGGGGAAAATCCATGTGTCATGGAGAGAACCCATGAGAAATGTCAACTACCCTCTTTCTTGTCTTCTCTTCCCAACCATTTATTCTGCCAAAAGGTGGTTGAGGTAGTTATTGCTTGGAAGGGGAAGAGTATGGGTAATTTCGAATTGGGCAGAGCACCCAGTTTTGGAATGTTGTGTTTTACTTGCATGGACAAGAAAACACCAGAACCGTATGCCAGTTTTGACCCATGCGTTCACGTCTGGGATTTACTCTCACGATTTGAGAGCCGCGGGACGTTTAGGTTCAGGGGGATGATTATTCACCACCATCTTCGTTTTCACAAAGAGTGACATTGTGGTAGCAGCAGAGCTCTTTCGGTGTGTATCCTTCACGTTTTGCAAGTGTTTTCCCTTGGCAGGACTGTGATCACTGCGTTGCAGCGTTATTTTAAACTACAGAGTGTATGAGACCCTATTACTCGTGTTTTAGAGTAATCCTGTGTTGCAGAGTCTCCTTGTGGTTGTTGTGTTTGGCACCCTGGTTCGGGTCTGAGCTATGTATAAGACTGGGAATGGGAGAGACGTAGAACATGCTTGATAAACCTAGTGTGGAACCTCACGATAAGATAAGAGTGGCTGGTAAACTACTATGCAGATCCTGAAGAGCACTGGAAGGGAAGGGGTAGCCCAAGGGACGGTGGAACAGAGAAGGGGACACTTCCTTGTGTTGGGTGTGTAGGTAGTGGGGAAGCCAGGCCAGATAGGTCTTATGAAGGTGTTCTTATCTTTGTAGATGAGCTCACTAGCTTAGGAGTTCTTCCTGCCCATTGCCTTGGAAGCCTGATAAACCCATCTGTTGGCTTGGCCGTGTCTTGTCGTGTTTGACCTAGTGAGTAACCTTTGGCTGGACAGTCTGATAAACCCAACTGCGAATGCTGGTTTGGTTAGGTAGCCTGATAAACCTAGTAGTGAGTTGGCTTAACTATGGACAGTCTGATAAACTCATATGTTGGCTTGACTAGTCCTTAAAGGTGAATGCTGGCTTGACTGTGTTAAGCCTATGACACCCAACTGTGAGATGGCTTGGCTGAGTGGCCTGTGAAACCCATTGGTTGGAATGTTTTACCCTGCAGCTTGATAAACCCAACTATGTTGGCTTGGCTGAGTGTTATTGCACCTTGGATATGTATGAGTCTGATAGTGTTCCCTTATTCTTGTAGGAAATCATGCCCAGCTCGGGGGTGGTAGTGTTGCTGAGAGATTAAGGATCACACTGGCCTATGGTTGGGTGGGACGTTGTAGTGACATAGCTGGTTGCGGGACAAGTTTTGTTCAAGATAAGTGTTCTTATCTACGTTATTCTCTGCAATTGTATTTCTTGTTTTTGTATATTGCTTGATGGAATGTGATGAACATGTTGCTAGGTTGAATTGATGCATTGTTCCTTTGAATAACTGCAATTATAGGCATCTATGTATGTTTTCAAACTAAGTTACAGGGTAGATTGGCTAGATTGGTAATGGCCTAAATGATCAAATCGATCTAAGACTTCAGTCAAAATCTGAGTTTCCTGCTAGAAATCCTCCTTTGCGCAAATTTGCAGGTTTGCGGGATGCAGAATGTCGTTTCGCAGATTTTGGTTTCTGCAGATTTCCCTTCTGCAACTTCCTGTCTGCAACTCGTGGGATGCGGGATCGCAGTGTCGCAATTTCTATAAGTCCCAATCCCACCATTCAAATCTTCGCGGGATGATTCTCCACCATTGGTCTGTTTCCGAAGCAGGCTGCGGGAAGTGAGATTGCAAGTTTGTAACTTTTCGACCCCGCAACTCAGACTTTCCACACCGTTGATTTTTGTGGGTGGATTCAAAAACGTTGATTTGATTCCAGTTTGTGGGATCGTTTGGGATCATTGATTTCCATCGCATTTTCTCTCCGCCGTTCGATCTCCTCTAAGATATTTCCTTACAGATCGTCGAACTGATCAATGGAAGACGAGAGGGAGCGTGACAGTGTTGGAAATGTCAAGATGTGGTCACGACCATGCCCTGTGTTTCGATGAGCAGTAAAGGCTCTTGATGAAACTTTTATTTCTGCATGATAATGGGATATGGGTACGTGACATGCACATGATAAATAAACCCCGCTTTCAAAAGTTTTTCTATCTCATCTTTGATAGCCGTAGCCTTTCATGGATGGACTTGCCTTAGTTTTTGCCTGACAGGTTTGGCTGTGGGATAGGTTTTGATTTCATGAACCACGATAGACGGGTCTATCCCAGGCATTTCTTCATAGGACTAGGAAAAAATATATCATAATTCCTTGAAAAGTGCTCTGTATGCTTCAGATTCTTCTGTTGAGCAGTTCTGCCCAACATGAACATGCTGAAGAGTGCCAGGCTTGACCGATATGTCGATTGGATTCGTTTTAGTAATGTTGCATAGATTTCCTTCAGATTCAGTGTTCTGCAACAATACAGGAGTTTGAGGAGTATGGACAATATCAGTACTAAAGAGAGATGCAAAATCATGGTCTACCGAACTTGTGTTGGGGAGGAACGAGGATCTGTGATGGTGATCCTCCCATATGAATTCATTCATACTCATGATCTCCATGATGGACTTGTCAAAAGGAAAAGTCTAGGAGATATAATCAGAGTAGGAAGAGAGGGTTCTCACTAGTAGGGCAGGTGGTAAGGGTCCGAAGCCACCGGATGAAGATCATTAGTGTGGTCATCGAAAAGGGATTGGACAACGTTGTACATTGCTTCATGCAGACTCAATGAGGTTGACTCAACAAATTTTTTCCCCTTGGGATCATAACCAAACGAAGAAATCATATTTACTGTCGTCGTTTCTGTGTTAGGAGGAGCTGATGGGAATACCCCCATAAGGGAAGAATCCTTCAACATGCCTATCCTAATCGACTGGTAAGGAGGAGGGGACTGACCTAATAGAGGGATGTTATTTTCCATAGGGGTGGTATCATCCGGCGTACAGAAATCAAGCTGATCAATTGCTATAATCTCCCTTAGATGTGGAAATTGGAGGGTTCGAAATACCGTGGAAGCGACAACACTCATGGCATAAAACCAATTTCTTCCTAGCAGGAGATTGTAGTCTAATGGGGCATCCACCACTTCCACTTGAACGGAAACAATTTTTGCCCAAAGCTCGACCGAAAGTGCTAATATGAGACCGTGGGGATGGAAACCTCGTCCATCAAAGGCTTTTAGGGTCGTCGGTGATTTCATGAGCTCGGGAGAGCCGAGGGATTTCCAACAAGACAGGGACAAAACTGAAGTTGAAGCTCCTCCATCTAGGACGGTTCTAAAGACCTTTTTCCCAACTACTTTCGTCATGATTTGAAAAGCGAGTTGGTGAGGCAACCTAGATTTATAGTTCTCGACATTGAAATGAATCAAATTAGTGTTGTCCGGGTCTAAAGCTCCTAACAACATTGTAGAATTGTGCATCTGGGGCATTAGGGTTGAAAATAGACTTTCTAAGAGTACTCTTGGGTGGACGCAAAATCATGTCGAGATTAGGTTTCTCGATAGTTAGGGGACCATTAGACGAGGACACGGGAGAACCAGTAGGGGGAGCTTTATTTGAAGAATAATTATCTTCTTTTTTATCTGCATGTTTGTCATAATTCTAACTTCAAGTTTGCAAATTAACATTTTTCGAGGACATCATGGGAATTTCCTCTAAAGAACTA
The DNA here is from genome assembly GCA_001517045.1 of Pseudotsuga menziesii. Taxonomy (NCBI): domain Eukaryota; kingdom Viridiplantae; phylum Streptophyta; class Pinopsida; order Pinales; family Pinaceae; genus Pseudotsuga; species Pseudotsuga menziesii. The sequence continues at coordinate 447,445 of LPNX010776296.1, forward strand.
GAGTTTCCTTGATTAGACATGTGGTCTATCAGTTGTTGTTGAGAAGGGAAAGGATCAGTGAGAATTGTTGGCATAGGGTTAGTTTTCAAAAATTTATTCACGACGGGGACACTCCTTCATGAAGTGATCCCTTCTACACAACAAACATGGATATTTTGCTTTTCTCTTCCCTTTATCATTCTCATTGGTTGTAGGTTTCACGTTCTCTTGTTGGTTTCCAGGTTTCTTGTTTTTTCCTTTACCTTTATTTTTATTATTACCGGGTTTTTGCATACTTTGAATAGCATTCACCTCGGCGAAAACCATAGGAGTCGAAGGAGTAGTAGCAGAAGCGTTGGGTTGCTTGGTAGGTTTCGCTGCTGACGAGGGTTGGATTGAACCAACAATCCCATCAACAGGAGTTTTTGCTGGTGTCTTAGCAAGATCAGTGCTAGGGTGAGGAGCTTGAGGGATCAAGTCATACAATGTTCCAGACCGGGAATACACCAAATCCAGATACTGAGCATGACTAATAGCCTGCTCTTCAGTGACAACACCTCCCATAGCCACATCTCGGGCAATGGGTGGCAACAAAGACTTCGTAAACCAATCATCTAAGAGTTGGTCTGGGACAGGAGATTTAATGAGCCTTCTCCGCCTTCTCCACTCATGGATGTGATCCAATATGTGTGTGGAGGTGTTTTGACGCAGAGAGGTCAAAAGGTCTGTACCCGTTTCATAACGAATGGGTAGCTGAAAGTGCATGAGGAAGACAATTGCCAATGCACTAAAATCCACAAATGAGTGTCGTGGAAGTTCAATATACCACTTCGCGGACGTACCGGTCAAAGTGCACTGGAAGAGTCTCAATCGAATAGAATCATCCATCAAGGAGTTCGACGAACACCATAGATGGAAAGTCATAACATGATTTTTGGGATCATCTCCCTGCTTACCATCGAATTTGGGGATGTCCGATGGCAACTTTACTGGAATTGCAAGCCATGAAGGATTGTGTTGAATGGGGTCATTAATCAACTTTGACAAATCAGGTAAATCCAAAATTGCTAGGAAAGGTAACTGATGATTGGGTTCCACGTACTGGTAATATTGATAAGGCATGTAACCACCAGTAGGGCCGTAGGTTAACTGATATACAGGTTGTTGAAATGTCTGATGAGATGATGTACTTCCCAAAGATTGACCTCTAGGGTTAGGGCCACTAGAGCCACCAGGACCATTAGTCCCATTAGGATCATTAGGAAGAAGCCCACCAGGAGGAGGGCCACTAGAACCACCAAGACCACTAGGACCACCAGGATGAGGACAACCAGAGCCTCCAGGACCACTAGGAGGAGGACCACCGGAACCCCCAGGACCACTAGGAGGAGGACCACCAAGACCACGAGGACCTCCGAGAGGAGGACCGCCATAAGGTGGTCCTCCGGCACCGCCAACAGTATGAAGAAGTATTCCTCCCATCGCCGACATATAAGACCAGTTGGGTTTCCTCCATGGTGTAAAAGTATTCCCAGGGTATGGAATTCCAGTATAAGACATTCCTATAAGGGTGGCTTGATAATTTGTATTTCCTACAGGTATTTGATTTGTTGGATAACCATAACCCCATGAGGGTTGATGAACTGTAGGTTGTGCCACCGAGGGTTTACTTGAACTTGAAGGAGGGCTTACCACATTTATGTTGGTGGAAGGGACATATACTGTGGATTGTCCTACAACAAAGGTTTGCCTATTATTAGTAACAATTTCATTAGCTGGTAACGTAGGTCGCGCCGGGGGTCGCCCCCTGATGTTAGAAGGTACATACACTATTGGAACTGAAGATTGCCCCCCGGCCATAGAAAGTATGGGATGACTAGAGACAGACCTAGAACTCAAAACTGCAGTGGTAAAATTAGAGGTTTGACCTGGATTGCGAGAAGTATCACCATATGCTGGATGACCATCAGAAGAAGGTTTAATTTTGGCTAGAGGCCAAGGATCCGTATTATGGGGAAGGAGAGCTGAAAGAGGTTCTTTATGCGGTATGGGGGTTGCTAAGATTGTATCTAATCTCTGCATTCTTTCCTGAAAATCTCGTGCACGGTGAATAGATGCTTGGATTTGTCTATACTCTTCTTCACTTGGTGAAGATTGTTCAGGAGAGGGCCTATTTAGCCCAAATGAGGTAGTGGCCTGCCCCATACAAGTCCTCCAAAATGGATCATCTGGGCCATACTCAAGTGGAACAGGACTTTCGGTATGACCTTCCATATTCAGATGAAAGGAAGTATCAGCTATAGGAGGTTGTTGAACCAAGGGATTAATATAAGAAGTGATTTGGTCTCCACTTTCTACAACTATATTTTCTTCCTGGTGGGAAGTAGTTGCAGCTCCTTAGTCGATGGCTTCCATTAGACTTTCTCCTGTAACAGGAGGGAAATCAGGTGGCAAGCCCTGATTCCTTTTGGATCGTCTCAACTGAAACTCAACCAGATTGGTATTAGTTACTAAACTAACCTAGGGTCTCAAAACTAATAACACACAAAAACTTTCTCCTACTCAAGCTACAAGCCAACAAGCAAACTTAAATGATAGGAGGAGCTCAAATAGTCGGTCTCTCACTAGGATTGTCAAGTAGGTGCAACTCGCGATATACCAGAAGGGTATGTGCATAGTAATCTCCCTGAATGTTGTTTTTGGTGTATTGCTCCACACAAGATGGCCAAAGGGTTTTTCTTAGATGGGCAGGGTATCCTAGTGGGTTCTCCCGATATACGCAAGGTACGTGGGAGCTCAAATCAGTAGTAGTGCTGTCTAATACACAACCATTCACAAGGGGCTTTCCAATATACAATCGAGTACGTGAAGTACCTTTCTATATACCTCAAGGGTATGTGAAAAGCCGTTCGATATAACGACGGTACGTGGAAGAACCACGCAAGTCTCAGGTTGTAGTGCGGACAAGTAACGACAACTTCTACGTTTAACGATGCCCGAACACGTCTCTAACCTATCACTCAAATTTCAATACAATTTTTAGGCCTAAAGCTACCGTTAATTTTAAAGTGGACGATTAGGTGAATGCATGAGATTTTGATAGAAAAAGTAAAACCATGCAAAAATGAAATGCATGTTCATTCACTTTACCATTCAGATTATGCCTAATTATGAGAAGGAGAGTGATTCTTTATCTTTTCAATTTTGCTTTGAAACCAAAAAATTCTCAAATAACTATATAAAACGAATTTTGATTTGAGAAATAAAACAAGCAACACACTCCACACTAATTTTTGAAAGCAATCAAATGGGATAGAGTCTCTTTTCCTAAAAGAAAGACAACCAAAACTCAGTATGCATATGCAATCTATTTTTTCATTTTTTCTCTAAAACATGAAAAGATCTAACTTAAACTATTGATATTTTTTCTTTTGATGAGATAATGTTGCAAAAAGAGACAAAAGAACAAAGGAATCCTGAAAGCTTATAAAGCTAATCAGAGATCCAATGACTTAAGCTCGATAAAAACAATGACCTAATCTCAACAAAAAAAAATATTTTTGAAGGAAAAAAAGAAGTCTCCCACTAACTCTATGGAAAAATGAAAACAAGAAAATGATCAAGCAACCTTTCTCTTAGTCTTTTTCAATGCACAAAAAGAGACCTAACTGAGACAACACTTTCAATTATTCCTTTCAAAACCAAAACCAACCAGCATGGAAGTAATGATAAATAAACAAGCCTAACCTAACTTTTTGATTTTTCAACCAAACAAGCTCTTAGCACCAAAAAAATTCCAACCATGAACACTAAGATTTATTCAAACAAGCCTTGAGAGTACAGGGATGAAAGCAAAATCAATCTATTTTTGCAAAAAATTAAAAAAACAAAGTATGGAACAAGGCCTACCTGGCACCACGTTGAAGGGGTCACTGACAGAGCGGTTTTTGAAGCAGCACCGCTTCTTGCTTATTTGACTCAGGCGGTGGCACCGCGTATTTCCCAAAGCACATGAGTGGTTCCCTGTAAAAATCCAGAACACAAGGAGAGTGAAAAAAACAAGTTAAAAGTTGCAAAAAAATATATTCAAATTGATGAATCAACAGTAATACAGAGAATATAAAGTCAAGGTGACTCAGATATGAAGAGATCAGATGATTTCAACCCACTACTTCACTAAATCAGATGGTAGATCTGACTGAAAAGATTGAAGACTTGAGCTTGGATTTGGACAAGTGTTTGAAGACTAAGGAAGATCAGATCAACTGAAGCTCGTATTGCCTAGCGGAGTTGCCAGATTTGTTATTAGGAATATCGCACCTTCTGTAGACAAAATTTGTTCCTCTGGTATGAATGGTTCAGATCTAGAACAAATGAATCACAACTAGGTCGGAAGACTTTCCCTAGAAACTATAGATGCTTGGAATAAGATCTCTGATGGAAGACCTGCATAAACACATCAAACACACGACAAATCAAAGATAACAGAAAACTATCCGTAGATCCATATCAGTGACTAAGGAATCTGATAATGCACATGTGATATTATAACACAACAGATATATGGGAAAGAAATCAACTTTGCATTAATAGATGAATGAAATAGCTTACAACCTTTTTGCCTTAGTGTCGATGCACTCCTTCAGAAGACTAACATCTCATCCCCGATAGCTCAAACTTGCTCCTCTATGCTCTCTAATGGATTAGGCCAGGATGTTAATTCAGCAACATAACTTTACTCTTTTCTTCTCCCCTCAACCATGGAGTATGAGCTTGGTTTTATAGGGTTCAAAGGGATATGAGTGGTTGAGAAATAGGTGGGTGAGGTGGCCATGAGATGCCCAAAGCATGGATCTTGAGCTTAACTAACCCAGGTGAGTAGGGATAAGGCTAGCCACAAAGCTTTTGTTCTAGAAGCTTCGTGAAACCTTCTCTTTTTCACTTTTTACCAAGGGCACCGCTTATACTCCCTTATGACAGAGCGGTGCAAGGTGAGAACCACGCCAAAAACAAAGGTGAAAGGTGGTGGCACCACTTGTCTTCCACATAACTCAGGCGGTGCTATATAAGGCACCGCTTATTAGCTGAAGAGTAAGAGCGGTGCTGGAGTTTTGTATGTAGGATTAACATCTAGAGCACTGTTTTCACTTCAATGTTTGGGATTGAGGGCAAATAGAGGTGTTAGAGATCTTATCACATGCTGGTGATAGGATTTGAGTATAACACTTAGTATCGTTGGGTGAGACCTTCCTCTTGAAATATATGTCTTGTTTGGGCCTCAACATCTTATTTTCCCTAATTAGGTTAAGTACTAACACAATCTAGGGTTTCTTAGACTTGTCCCAATTCATTCAAATATTGAATTGCCAATTATTGGGAGAAATGTTAGCCTCAACTTCTCATTGCTCAGTGGAATAACACCCAAGTTTATTTCCCTCATTATCACCATTTCAAATTTACAAAATTCCTTGTACAATATTTGAAAAAATACAAAAATATTAAAAAACCCTAAAAATTGAATATTTTCAAAAAATCCAAAAACCATTTATTTTTTCATTGTACTTGTTTAGTATCGAATTTACTTACACAATTCAAGGCAGATTTACCATTGTTATAAATGTACGAGTTGTATATCTTATTGAAAAATCCATAAAAGTCAGAAAATCCAAAAAAAATGTGTGTTTTACAACTTGCTTAAGCCCCAAATTTGAGTGATGTCAGCCATAGGAGTTTGACGTTAGCTCCTAGTGGCTGGTATAGCCCTAGCACAAGCCTGGTTGATTGTTTTGTAAGCACACACTTGACAAAGAACAAACCCCAAGGGGGTTGGAAAAGGTTCAATCATCATCCCCTGGCACTGTTGGGTGCCCTAGGGGGTTTGAAGTGTGAAATCAGAGATATTCATTCATCGTTGGGTGATTTATTTCAACATCCATACAAGTACAAAAAGTATTACCAATTTTGAGGTACAACAAAGACACAAATCTTGTCATTTATTGGTGAGTAGCGAGAGGTATTTATTGTGACCTTTTTCAAGGGTTTAATTCAAGATTCTACACAAGTTAATAGTGTTGGTTTATACTATATTCCATTGGTATATCTTAGAGACTAAATAACTCCTAGTCATATTGCTCCTAACCTCCTAGTCATTTAGTATTTATTGAAAATCTTGTTGACTCCATTAAGGCACCGGTTTAATAATTTAGTAGGAGGGTTTTGTTAGATGTAGAGTTGTCCTTGTTGTATACTTTATAATGATATTTCTATTTGCATCTGGAAAGCCTCCCATGACCAAAGGAGCATACCTAAAGAGAGAGGAGATTGCATTGTGGTGATAGTGGATGCAGAGAACTTCTCAATCTTAGCATCGCCCTTCGTGACCTTATCAAAAGGGTGCTAATTTGTGCGGTAACAAAACTTAGTTAGACACCGAATTAATATCCAAGAACCCCTTGTTTGTGAATATGGGACTCTCTCCAAGCAATGACTTGACTACTTAGTTTATAAAGATGTACATACACCCCCCCCCTGTGGATTCAAGCTCATGATCTTCGAGGAAATTAAAAATAAAGAACAAGTCTAAACATTCGATAATTTTGCCCATCCAACAATTTTTTGACTAGAATCCGACGATTTTTTTAAAATCCAAATTTTGTGGTGTTCAAATCATGCCTTTGAATGCATAAATGGATTCAATGTTCTCAAATATATCCAAGGCACCCAGATTAAGCAAGTTTAAACGTTGTTCTTTGAAATATAAATATTTTTATTGATTTCCATCGAAACCATGCTAAAAAATGTTGTCGAGGGTGGACTAAATCATCAATAATTTAAGCTACGCAAAAAATAAGTTATACATTTACAAATATTTCGAAAACAACAAAATTAGTAATTAAATATTATTAAATATTAAATTTTAAATCTCCATTAAATATTAACATATCAAATTATCTCTAAATAAATATATACTTATTGTAATAATAAAATTGATTTTATTTTTTTAATAATAATAATAATTAAATATTATTAAATTTTAAATTTTAAATCTCTCTTAAATATTAACACATCAAATTATCTTTAAATAAACATATACTTATTATAATAATAAAATTAATTTTAATTTTTTAATAATAATAATAATAATAGATTTAATTTTTTAATAGTAATAATAATTAAATATTATTGAATATTAAATTTTAAATCTCCACTAAATATTAACACATCAAATTATCTCTAGATAAACATATACTTATTATAATAATAAAATTGATTTTAATTTTTTAATTATAATAATAATTTATTAGAAATTATAAAGGAAAAATACCAAATGTGAGTGAGCTAGCTATGGAGCAATCCTCCCTCCATCGGACGGAGGAGGAGCAAAGTCAACGTTGACTTTGCTCCTCCTCCGTCCGATGGAGGGAGGATTGCTCCATAGCTAAATGAGTGGAGGGATAGATGTACACGTGAAAAGATGAAGTTTGTACTTTTGAGACAGGATGATTTCCCACAAACTTTGGAAGTACGTTAATGGCTTTGACACCTATCATCATACATAAACGCTGGTGCATATATTACATTGACACGACGTGTAAGTGAATATCAAAGTTGGTGTATACCCAGCTCCCAATTAGGAAAGTGGCATACATATGTAAGCTCTTTAATTGTCAAAGTTCCATACATTTGTTGAAAGAAAGTCTAATGGAAGACACTTTCTTCAATGACTGACATTTGACCCATGCCCTACATCATCAATTCCACAGATTTATGTCTTGTTAAATGATTATTTATCCAAAAGGATAATGACTTGCATGTGCTAGGGTCCCACATCTAGAAGGGAGGACTTGATTTACACCAAAATACTTGTTACATACACTAAGAAAGTGAAATAAACAAATCCACCATGTATAATATTTAAGCATTAATATTAAATCATGGATTTTAATCACTAACATTAAATTAAATTGCATGAATCAAACTACCAGTCAATGGATGCTTATCACCAACCCAAAAATGGAAGATAAAGATATTGGTGGGTTTAGCAGGCTCTTATAGTTCTTTAAATGGTCAACACCAAAGTCATGAACTTTCATTATATATGGAAGAAAGAAGCTAGTGGTCCCTATTAGCTCGTCTTGAGGTGATGCATGTGATTATCATGATAATAGTGTGCTAATTTGGTAGGAGAAGAGTCAACTGGCTCTCTACTTGTATTGTAAAACTTTCCACTGAAAAATCTAATAATTGTTGAAATGTGTTCATGTATGATTTGATTTTATGGATTTGCATTGTAGTATCCACTTTAATGATCTAATCATTGTTGAAATGTGTTATCTTCATTTTGATTTCATGGATTTGCATTGTAGTTAATAAGGATAGGCTCATATGAGTACATTGCAAACGGTGTGAAGTTTCTTTTTTTTATGAATTTTGATTTTTTCTTTATATTGTGATTTTATGGATTTGCAATGCAGTTAATAAGGATGGGTAAACATAAATTAGTATATGGTTATACAACTATAAATTTAGAGTTTTTGAATTTTTTTTATTAATAAGAATTTAATATTTTTTTAATATTTCAAATTTTTATATTATATTTTAATTTTATGAATTATCACACGAAAGGTACTCATACAATAACAAAGTTTTAAAAGATTCTTTCCTATTAAATAAGATTTCTTTTTTAAAGATTTTTTTATTAAATAAGATTTTATCAATTTAAAATTTTTTTTTCTTATTAAAATAAAATTTCATTAATTTTTCCTTTTAATAGTAAAAAACAAAAAACATTCATTTTTAAAAATTCTTCCTTATTAAAATAAAATTTCATTAATTTTTTCTTTAATAGTAAAAAACAAAAACATTAATTTTTTAAAATTCTTTCTTATTAAAATAAAATTTCATTAATTTTTTCTTTAATAGTAAAAAACAAAAACAAAGATTTAATATTCCGAAGAATACAATTTTCTAACAAGATCATTTTTTTTTATAATACAAATGTTAAAAGATATTATTGAAACATAAACCCTATCTAAACTTTACAAATTTAACTAAAATCTCTACCTAAACTTATTTCAATACATTTCTTCTTTATATTTTGATTTTACACCCTAGGCGTTGAAACGATAAAGAGGTTGTGTAATCACTATGTCTCTGAGACGAATGGAACCTTACCACTTAGCTTAGGATGATAGGCTAGTAAATTCCTCTGCACCATGGTTCTTCATGTCATGTTTAATAAGTTTCCTTTGCAGTCTGCGTTCACCCAATTTTAGCGGCATTTTGACGGTTTGGTTAATTGTCTCCCTCAAAACAAAATGAGTCATGAGATGTTAGACCCTCCACCGATAGTCGTGGTTGTCATTCGTACTTGACCCTCTAGCTTTCGTCATGGTTTGCAGGTTTCTAATCTCGCCTACATTGATCGTTTGCATATGACAACAATATTAAGTGCAAAATGCAACTTCATATTTATTAAAACCCCAAGTAATGAGGAAGGTATGTCTGGGTAATAACAATTCCAATCTATTTTTGTGTGTGGAAATACTGCTAGAAACAATATGTAGATTAGGGTTGGGCCTTTCAAGTGTGAAACTATTTTGGAACAACGAGTTGTACGGTTGAGTCGGGACTCTCTTCTAAGTTTGTTGATCTATGCCTTGTTTTTTCTCGTCCTTATTGCCCTTAAGCTGCAAAGGCTTTACAACGCCAATTGATTTCCTAAAATCCTTTGTCCCTTAAACCCTACCAAAACCCTTTCAAAGTTTGTTGCCAATTCTTCTTCTTCCAAAAATTGTTACTTCACTCACAGTTTTGCTTTAATTCTTTGCGTGGGTGCCTTCAGGTTGAAGGCACTACAATAGTGAACGACTGTGTACATTTTGCCAAGTTTAGCAACATTCTGCTATTTTGGCGGTTCGTTGTTTCGTCAGGTTCTACTTCACTGTTTTGAATATTGTTCTTGCCGCTGTTGATTATGTGTTTTGTGACTCCTGCTTCGATTTGCGGGGCTGAACAAGGGAGAGGTCGTTGAGTACATGGTCAAGCATTGTTGGTGCAAACCCCACCAACAAAACCCAGTCGCCAGGGGTTTCCACTTTGTTGACGCTCAACTTGCCGCGATCTCCCTGAGCACCGGCCTAGACAGGTTTTACCCTGTTCGACAACACCCGCGAAGCAGATGAAGTCTCACCCGAGATGTTCAAGGGAGGGCTGACGGAACCAAGTTTCCACAGAATGGAAGAGGACTATGGGCATCGACAATTCATCAACTTATCTACCAGATATGACCAGTTACTTAATTATTAACAGAACCATTCATCATTGCTCTTCGTAGATTGCATCATTCATTCATAACCATAACAGGCCTACAAGTGCGAAAATAGATATAGAAAGATAACATTATTCATAAGCAATAAGCATCGCATCATAGATCCATGTCGCAGATTCAATTCACATTCATCATTGGGTTCGCAGAACAAGAAAACATAAAGAGACAAAAAGATAACAACAGAATGATAACAACAATATAGATCAACCTCCTTCTTATCATATTAGCTTCTACGCAATCAACCACAGATCCAAAACAAACAACAATTTAATTGAGCCTCAAGCTCTCAATCTTCATTCTATAGTATCTTTACATTTGCAATTCTTCTTCTACATATAGGTTTGTGCCTTTACATTCATGGTCCACTTGAATGATTTTCTAACTAATTCTTAACTAACTCTACCAACTAATAACCAATATCTGCAAAATATGGTCAAAAAGTTAAAAAAGTGACACAAAATATTGAAAAACAGTCTATCTTCCGCCTTGTGCGCCATCTTTGTCTTGCGTGGCGTCTTCTAAGCTTGCACAGCATCCGCGATGCTGCACAAATGACTTATCCCAAAACCCCTTCCAATAGGCCCCCAACACAATCTTCTGGCTCGCCCTCGAGCCACGTTAGTTGGACATGGTGTACTTGTTGATTTTCAGCTTGAAGTCTTCGTAGTGCTGAGTGATATATTTTACCCACATTTTAATGTTCTCATCAAGGTCCTGACTTTCGAGCAAATCCTGCTTTAACGGGTGCTCCACCAGCTTTGCATTCACTTCCTTCTTACCCTCCTGCACAACCTACAGCGCAGCGACTGCTTTCACTGACAATTGGGCTCCAATTTCTTGGAACTCATTGAGTTGGTCGTTGCGCTTTCGCTGTCGCTCCTGAGCCTTTCCAACTCGTTGTTGTAGCTCCTTTAACTCTGTTGACCGCGTAATCTGAACTATTGGTGGCATTGTCCTCAATGCCGTCTTCAGTGTCATTAACTGGCCCTCAGCTTCCTGCAACTGCTTTGTTAGTTGCTCTAACTGTTCATCTTGATCGACACTACCTCAAAATTATGTCATCCCCTTAGTAATATTTTTGGCATCTTTCTCCATTTCTTCAAACTGTGTCACAATCTCCTTCATGGCACCCTTTTGTTCCACAATTTGCTCTGGTGGTGTGTCTGGGTAGACCAGATTGTTCAAAATAATGTTGTCCTATTGTAACTGCGCGATAACTTCCTCGAGTCGCTTTGCCTTTGCCACTGCATCCAAATCTGCAATGCTTTCACGTATGTGTTGACAAGCATATGTAACGGCCTCTTCCACTTCCCCGTGAGTAGTAAAAAGGTGCGCGTTTTCAATAGTAAGGCGGGCGGTTTCTTTCTTCAGCTATGTGATTTCTTTTGCCGCCTTCATTTTTAATTCCTCTTGTGCTTTTTTCAGTGGCTCGATTTCCTGCGCTTTGTCTGTCATCAACCTTTCCTTTGCACGACATAATTCCCCTACCTCTTTCTGCATCGCTTCCTCTTCCTCTTGCGATCATAAGTACTGGTCGTTGATATCCTTTCGGCGATTGGCCAAATCCTAGTTGGCGAACTGCTACATGTGTACTAAAGTCAGGGTAGTCAACTTGTTGATGTCCACTGCAATGCTTTGCAGCTTTTGTTGTGAGGAATTCACGTCCTCTCATCCAACGTCAATTGCAGTTGAGGGAATATGAACATTTTGGACCCATGGCTCGGTGTTAATTAACACATAGTCCTGCGCAGCTGCGCTCTCCTGTGCACGTTTCAACACAACATTATGTACAGAGTTCAATTGAGATCTTACCTCTGTGAATACCTCCTGCATGGACCTCTTCATTTCCTTAGTGGCTGCATCTGTTGCGTCATTGATAGCTTTGACGATCCGTTGTAGATTTGCCTCCATTGCTGAGATTGTGCCGCTTCTTGCATCCTTCTCCATTCACCTCTTAGTCCTTATCTCCTTAAGAATGTGTTATGCCTCTGGATCAGTGGGAGTCTCTGTCGACGATTTGCCATCAGAGTTATGGTGACTCTATTGGTCAGCTCTTCGTATTGGATCGTCAGGTGCATCGTCTGGTGGTCCTGCTGATAATTCATTAACACTAACCAACTCCCGCCATGCTGCAGGCAAGTTATCAATCAACACATCCAATTCCTTATCTGTTACCTTGTAAGATACGGGAAACCATTATTTATCTGGGTCGTGTTGAGCTTGCACATGAATGGTGTGTGGTCTTGTGGGGAACTGAGTGATCCTCCTATATTTGGATGCAGCCTCATTGGATAATCAGGGTACTTTGACAGCTACTGCATGTCGCGCTTTCCAACAGACCCAAAAGTGGATCATGCAATCCTCTTGCCTAGTCGGTTCCTCGACCCACCACATATTTTGATACCGTGCGCCCTTGGACTCCTTAACTGCTTCAACTTTCGTCCTCTCATAATCCACTGGCTCCATCCAAGCCATTAATGTGATGAGGATCAGTAGCCAGCTATATGTGAAAGGCTGCTCTCTGGCTTGTACTGCTACTGTGTCCTCTGTTAATTAGTTCAGCAAGAAGAGTGCCCAGTTCATTTGCACCCCTTCTGCGCATTGTTCTACACACACAATCACTCCTAAAGTGCACTGGATGGGGTGATTCTTACGGACAATCTTACTTGCTAAGATCCTAGCGCCGATACGTATCGCCCAATCATTGATGCTATCAATGCGATATGCTCTGTCATCATGTTGCAAGTCATACTTCAACTTCAACCATGTAGCAAGTTACTTATCATTATCTTTGCCTTTGAAGTATTGTGATGGGTCTGTCCCATCCTTTGGAAACCTCGTAATGTCCGAGATCAAATCCACAATGATTGTAACTGGTGTGTCCAACCACAACATCCCTCCATGAAAGCAAGCTAAGAGTTGCTTGACACATGCGTTTTCTTCATTCAGCCGCCCAAAATGTGGCATGTTGATGAGCCCTAACAATATCCAACCCCTGTGCCCATCCTTGTGGGATACACACTATGGGCCCACCTACAACTGAGGGAAAAGACTCATAAGCATCATTCGCTACGTCCTCTAATGCCAACATGTCATGATCGTCGTACTTCATCTTCACCAATGTTTGGAAAATATCTATGTTGCACACCATCCCCTTTGGCAGCGGTGGCATCTTTGGCTGATATTTTTATTTTTAGTTAGCTGCCTAGGCTCTGCACCGGGTCGGGTGGGAGCAATGTATCCCAAGATGTCCTTAATGGAGACCCCGGTTCGAACCACTGACTCCACGACACCAAAGCTAGATGGCCCCGTCTATGTGGTTGCATATTCTTGCGCCCTTACAGATTTTCTTGTTTGCCTCTTCATCAGCGCCAGAGAGCTAGGATTCTGCGCCTGCCGCTTCTTCTTCGGGATCCACGACGATCCGACCGACATACTGGCAACTTCCTCGACAATGGTGATTGGTCTAAGTGGTGAGTCCCTGTCACTCGAAATATCTACCGTGTCTGGGTTGCTTTGCATGCCACAACAATACCTTTCAAGGTTCTAATCATCACGCACCCTCTCCTTTACTCTGCAACGCCCAGAATTCACTTGGTTGCTCTGGATTTCAACTTAGCGCAACAATTTTTGCAACTCAACTTAGCACAGTGGTGCTTTCAACCTGCGTCGAGCACTTGCTTATAACATCATGTCGATCCATCCTCATCATTACCAAATCAATCGTGACCATCATGATCAAATCCTTCTTTAATGACTCGAATCCATCGATGATCCTATCAAGCTAACGGTCGGATCGACCATAAATGCACGTCGCTTCAACAAGCGCCGCAGGTTAACTGCTTTTAACTGTCTACATTTATTACTAATTTGATTATGTCGTAGTCCTATGGCTGTCGCGATCTATCTTCCTAATTGCGTTATTGACTCCTACACTTGCGCAACCACTTCCTCCTGGCGTGCCCTCCATCTTCCTACCCATCCTTCCCATTTTTTTTAGTGCACAGTGCCTTAAGCATCGCGTGGTTCCAACCCTGTCCTATAGGGATTCAGTTGGATACCATTCACTAGTTTTGGCAGCATCGCTCCATCTAATTGCTGCAGTTGAACTACCCCTAGAAGTAATGGAATTAACAAGATATGGACCTAGGTAGTGCATATGTAACTTACCTGGATGCTTCATGAACTTACTGTCATATAACAACACCAAATCTCCTTGCTGAAACTGTTTTTTCTTTATGTGGCGATCATGCCAAGCCTTCTGTCGATCCTTCTTGACGCGCTGATGGAAATCTGCGATAAAACGGTCTTCTTCAAGCTGTATCAACTGCGCCACGCGCTCTTCTAGCGTTGCTTCATCACCCATGCCCATCATTGCTGCAATGTGCAGACTGGGAACAATGTACTCCATAGGCATGACTGCCTCTTGCCCATATACCAATTTGAACAGTGTCTATCCCGTTAATCTCTTGCAAGTGGTGCGATATGCCCACAGTACTGCAGGAATCTTCAAGTCCCAGTAATATCGGTTAGCGTTACATACCTTTGTAAGGGAATGCTCTAAGATCTTGTTGAATGTTTCCAAGGATGATTTTAAGAACCCCCCCTAGATTTATATGTATAAAAATTGGGCGAATCTCTCCGATATATAGGAAAATTTGAAGGCGATTTTATCAATAATATAATATGTATTTATGAAAAATTTGGTGAATCTTTCATTTTATTATATAATGTTGTAAAAACTTGGCGAATATTTAACTTCATTATAAAAAATTGTAAAAATTGGTGAATCTTTCACTGATTTATAGAATATTGTCAAAATAAAAGACTAACAACATTAGTCAAATAACCTGAATCACATCATCAACAACAGAACATGTAGACTCACAAGTCACAACAAGAAGGTGTCAGTGAAACACAACTGCACTGACTCGATTCAGGGCAGGTGGGTACTCCACTTGTTATCTCGTCCCTTAATGGTCCAACGGACATGTGGGGACCTGAATCTTGACAAACTGATAAACTCATAGAATCATACATTATGCTCGATCTTGGCCTCCACTAGCCAATTATGGTCATGGAGGTTAATACAATTATGCATTGTAATTATGCCAATTGATTATTGCATTTGATGAATGTTGGTCTTGTGCCAATAGGTATCCTACGATCAATGCATAGGAACCCAGTGCATAGACCATTTTTCTCTTCGCTTAGATATGTAGAGCTCGTTTCTTTTTTTGAATAACGATAAGTATTTACAAAGAAAATATACAGTCAGCGTAAAAGAATTGAAAAACTGAAGAAAATTAATTCATGCAACTAAAAGTTAATAAAAAATCTTTTCTCAAATCCTAAAACCAACCTTGATTCAAGCTACAACAAAGGGTTAAATCAAGCATCGAATGAGAACTAGAATCATTCAAAGGAATTAACACAATATTTAACCAAAATACACACAAACTTCAAAAATCGACAAAATGCTTCAAACAAAAGCAATAAACAAACCATAAAAATTTGTCAAGATATTTGTGCTAAACACCAACATGGTTTCATGTACTTGAATGAGCCCATTCTTTCTTAGCGAAAGTGTTGTCAAATTAGTTATTTATCATTTAATGTTAGGAAACTATCTATGTGAAGAGATAGCTCCTTGGCCTAACTTTCTCAAATTCCAATGTCATTTCCTATCAGATACAAGAAAGAAACAATGTAAGAGATAAATACCAAACCATCAATCTTAAAATAAGCTGCATGAAGGTAATGTAGCTCAAATCATCAATGTTACAACAAAAAAGTATAATGTAGAATCTATTTTTACCTAAAACATAACCTCAAATTCATATATAGAGTTGGGGTTAGGTTTGAGTTCTGGTTTTAGTTTTTTATAGGAGCTACTTTTGGGATCCCACTTTGTATTGTTATCATGGTACTGCACAGTCCTCTTGACCTACTTTTGGGATCATTTGTTGGACATTAATAAAATAATCGTATCTTATCATAATTCTTTTTATTACCTTCATCATATGCTTAATGTGTTACTTTCATTATATGCTTAATGTACATATTGTGTGCCAGTCAACTGTTAGATTACCACAAGGTTAGTTAAGCACACAAAGTCTACACCACCAGTTTTAGATTGGGTACCATCATCAAAATGGGGGCAAGTGCCCAAACGTTTCCCAAGGAAAAAAAACACCAATGTTCCACCAAGTTTATGGGTAGTGCAAATTTGGGAGCAAGGTAACACATCCAAGGGGACATGTGGAATCACCCCACAAAATCTATGGAACATTGAAGTCTCCAACATAGGAGGCCAGCCCAAATACTAAAAAGATTTAAAATATGAGAATTGAAACGTTAACCATTAAAACTATTACATAACAGCAATTCAAGCTTATCCAATTGGCAAAAGCACACCCAACTACTAATATCCAGGACACAATAGCAAGAGAACAAGTTTAGAAGTACCCTATTCTGAGCATTTTCTTCCAGCAATGCTAGACCCTGTTATGAGTATTTTCTCCCAGTTGCAACGTCACAACCAAGAGCCACGTAATAGTAAATGTTTGAGGTATTTATTGTTTAGCAGTAGAAAATAATTAAGTATTTACTATTCACTGTACCCACAATATCCAACAAGGGACTATGGCAAATACTTGAGGTATTAAGTTTTAACTTTTTAACTATGGCCACAACAATAAATATCTAGCAGCAAGGTTTCTACGATTCCAACAGTCCACAACATCCAACATCAAGAATTATGTTTCACAGCATCCGGGAGTCACAGGCCGAAGGTCTCAACTCTCCCTCACATGGTCTCCCTCACACTGCCATGCCCACATAGCCTCACTGCTCACACAAGTTAAAAGACAGTGCACAGAACTCATAGTCCCACTAAATGGCTTCATTTGTGCACCATGATTTGCATTAGCAACAACAACACTATTAATCTTCTTCCAACCTTTATTAGCTTCTGCTAATTTAACTTGACCACCAATTTGGCTTCTTCATGCATCAATCTGAGTTAAATGCTATATAACATATAGGCATCTACCAATTGATTGGATTTTTAAATCAGGTATTGCCTCTCTTGTTGTTAAGAGATTCCAATAATTAAGGGGGTAGAATTTTTTATTCATTGAGGCTTTAAATATGTCCCAAGTCATAGCCTGCAAGGAACCAATATTTATCTTGCACTCACATAAATCCTCCCACCATAGCAAAGCTTGCCTAAGCATGCATAGTTTTTCAAATACAACTTTGTCATCATCTGTAAATTATTGCACTTTGAAAAAGGGGGATCTAGCTTCCTTGGGAAATTATCAAGTCCAAGGCCTCCACCTGACCAGTCGTAGAGTGAAATTTTCACTTTGGGTTTCACTTTGAAAGAGGAACCCAGATTTAGCATCGAGCCTCCTTGAGAAGTAATTCATTTCTTGCCTAGATTGCTATCAAAAAATTGCTATTGAACAATAGCCTATCATGTTGTTATAGAAGTTGTTAAATTCTGCCATAGATGGGCTATATTCATTAATTGACCATCCATAGGCCCAAATTTTGAGTTTAGAGAAGCAACTTTGGCTTCAACCATTCCAACACAAGTCTGCAATTCATCCTCCATTTCCTTCTTTGTCTGAGAGCAAATATTGCCCATAAATTGTGTAGCGAATCAACAACTACATGTGAAACAAATGCTCTAAAAGTCTAATACCAATATGATCCCAAAGTATGCCTAGTGGAAATAAGTGCAACAACTGCAATATATAATCCTGCATACACAGACAATATAAAATGGCAAGCAAATATTGAAGTAATCAAACAATCTTGGAAAATGAATCCACACAATAGGCAAAAAAAAATTGAAGAAAATATCAACTCCAAATTTTCATTAAACAAAACATTATGTACAACAAAGATATGAACAGAATTTAAGCTTTTATCAGCAACTACAATCCATCAATTTCTACAAACTCCAGAGATCCAATGGAAAATCAGCTGTACTACTACCGTCACTCAACCCCATTACAAAATGAGAAAGGAATATAAATACAACATGATGTATATGAAGCATTGTAGATCTCATTTGTTCATATCTCAACAATACATTAGTGTACAATAGTCAAGAAGATGAAAAGACAGAGAAAAGACATGACAATTTTTTATGACTGTGAGCTTCCGCTCATAACCACTTGTTGAGATCTCTATCCACTTCAGCAAACCTGTGTCAAACTAAATAGTGAGACTGCACCCAAAGTTGTGCCCCTGGGTCAGTGCTTACGTGCATACAACTAAAATATAAGTGCGACATGCGTCCATAACACTATCGATTGTCACTATGATGTGCACAGTTATTGGACTACATCACATGGTCCGCTGAAACACCTTTTAGATTGAACTCTCTTCTTTCAATTCAGGACCTGATTGATTTTGACTCTTGTTATGGATCAAACACCAAAATCTAACTCTTATTATGGATCAAGCAACCATAAGATCTCCTTTTCAAGATTGTGCAAGATGGGAAAAAGGATCCTACATGCCCCGCTTTACTAGTGTTCTTCATTGACCACTCTTTAAAGGCAATTATTCCATTAAAAGGTCAAATATTGTTTCATTCTGGAAATCTTACTCACTCCAAATCACTTTGAATGATGACCCTATATGCAGGATCGATGGCTTTAGGACAATGGTTAATGCTCTACTGGCTTGCTCTCATTGCATAATTGGAAGATTTTCACTAAGTCATTGAGTAAGAGTTTTTTATTCATTCTTTGAGAACTTAGAGGCCAAGGGGCAGATTTTGGTGGGAGACCTTCGTTTCTAAATTTTGACCCAGAAAAGTATGCCCATCACAAACCCTCCCCGTGTGCATAAGACCTCCAAACCATAGTTTCCACACTCTTGTGTATGACTCCCAACACTCCCTAGTATGGCAAGTCCATCTCTGAGATGAATACTTACCTTAATGCTGTTACGATTTTCCTTAACAGAGTATTGACAGATCAATACTCGCCAGTCTCAATGCTCTTATGAATTCTGTTAACGGAGTGTCAACAGTCAATACTCACCATAATCTCGAGTATGTCAAATTTGTGCAGTCCCACCCTGGCCATTTCTGAGTTCACAAATTTGTGCAGTCCCATCCTGGCTATTTCTTATCTGCTAATCCAGCACCAATTTCATCTTCTCAACCCCTTTTCTGAGGAAGGCTAGTATTTGTGGCGATTCTAATCATGTCTGATTGCTCTTGCATGGTTTCCATTGATGCCATTGCCATGTTTCTTGGTTGACCTGAATCAAACAATGTAAACAATCAATCCAGTAGATCTTGTTCTGTGTGAGATAGAATGGCCATACAATGCATGTATCCTTCTTTTTTCTTTTTCTTTTTCCTGTTTCTTTCTTTCTTCGATTTTTCTGTACTGGTTGTGATGGCTAGGTTGGCTAGGAAGGGATGGTGTATGGGAAAAGAAGGGTAAATAATTAACAATTGAAGAACATACCATTACAAAATCAACGGGAAATATAAACAAAAACAAAAACACTGATTTGTGCTAAATAATAAACTGCCAACCAGCCTATGTTAGGAACAAAGGATATAACTGAAAGGTGCGGAGCACAAAAGAAATTAGCTAAACATCTGACAGAAGCAGGATATATAGTCACACACTGCAAAATAAATCATATTCTACAACTTCTTAAATAATTGACATTAAAGCTCATATTTACCACCAATAGCAATCCATGTACATAAGCACTTCAAAGACACTACTGGGCTCAAAGCAGAGATGAAAACCTTGAAGTAGAAAAAATGCCTCTTGCAAAAGACTAAAAGTGCAAAACCAGTCTACATAATCCTAGATTTCATCTGTTCTATATACCTGTGAAGATGAAGGCTTATGGGGGTTGAGAAGGAGAAAACAAGGTAAACAACCAATACACAAGCAATGACAACCAACATAGAATATGTGCATCCAACGGGCAGCCAAAAGCATACAGAGTGTTGGGCTTTGCGAGAGAATAGGGTTTCTGATGTTATAGAATTTATTGAGCCCCAACAGCTGTTATGCTGAATTCATTGGCAGTATTTTCATCTTCTCATTTGCCGTTATTGGACCGTGTGGTAGTTGCACTGGTGGAATATGTTGATTGTTTGACCTTGAACTAGGGCCTTGTTTGAAGCAAAATAGTTCAGGAATGGAAACATTCATTAGATCTAGGCAGTTTTGTGAGTCATGGCCTATTCGTCTCAAATTATGGGCATACTCCAGTCTTCAATTAGCAGCAATTAGCGCTGTTATGGACCTTGGACAGCACTAAGAAGCATCTTTAGGTAAATCTGGGCACATTGGGAACAAGTTTGTGGAAGGAAACATAAGTAAAACCTATTTATTCTGAATTATGGGAAGCAAGCAACCTAATTCTTGTAGCAACACTCCATGTTGGGTTGTTTCCTAGCATTTCTGCACATTCTAGATAGTTCTGGGTATGTTTTAACCATGTCTCAACCCTCCAAACAACAACAAGATCGATCCTGGGTATAATGTGGGAATCTTCCTTGTAGTGGCATCCATGATTTAGCATCAACCAACAACAAGAAGTTTGGTCAATCTGCAAGTAAAGAACAACAATCCAGATCTTAATTTCTCCACATTCTGGGCAGATCTTGAGTGAATTTAGGGCTGTCCCTGAACCCAAGCAGAGTTAAGTCCAAATTTGGTCCAATTCTAAGAATATCTAGCAAGTCTAAGCATCCTGGTCCCATGCTACAACATATTTGGGCAAGTTTAGTGGAAATAAACAAACTAAATTCCAAATATGGGCATAGTTTGAACTTTGAAGTATTTTCTGTCACAGGAGCCACTGATTATGTATTCTGTGTAGCTTTGGGTCTGTTTGAAAATGCTTCATCAAACCTGTCTAGTCTATATTCCGGAATGATTCATCAAACCTGTATATTAAAACCTTAGATACTTGAGCATCAAATAAAGGCAAGAATCAAGTACATTCATCAAAAGCAACCAAATCAAAACCCCATTTAAATGGGCAAATAGGATTGTTCCCACATAGAAATGGTTCTAGCTTTGGGGGCATGTACAAGTTCAGCCTATTAAGTACTTTGTCATGGATCGAAACCAGCAACTAGAAAAATCTTAGAAATGCCACCTATTTTATATCTTCTACCTCAGGATCACAGCACACTAATTCAAATGGGTTTGAGCAAGATGGGATAATATGATGCATGTAATTTGAATTTAACTCGTCCAAGTCTTCTTTCTTTGGTGCCATGTACATTCATGAAAAGCAACCAAATCAAAACCCCATTTAAATGGGCGAATAGGATTGTTCCCACAGAGAAATGGTCCTAGCTTTGGGGACATGTACAA
This sequence comes from Pseudotsuga menziesii, assembly GCA_001517045.1. NCBI lineage: Eukaryota > Viridiplantae > Streptophyta > Pinopsida > Pinales > Pinaceae > Pseudotsuga > Pseudotsuga menziesii. The sequence goes on from LPNX010776296.1 coordinate 469,138, forward strand.
GTTCAGCCTATTAAGTACTTTGTCAGGGATAAAAACCAGCAACTGGACAAATCTCAGAAATGCCACCTTTTTTATATCTTCTACCTCAGGATCACAATACACTAATTCAAATGGGTCTAACCAAGATGGGATAATATGATGCATGTAATTTGAATTTAACTCGTCTGCTTTTAGAGCCTAGTATGTGCCCAGCAACATGGATTTATTTCCCAAATATCCATTTTTTACTACTGCTACTCATTTTTAGAAGTGCATAGGTCTAAGTTTTAGCCACTTTACCATTGCTATGATGCATAAACTTATCAAAAATGTACCGAAAACGCACCAATACTTGGATTTGCTTGATTTATGGTTATTTGAAGGCTGGGACAAATTTGATCTGTTGTTGTTTGAGGCTATCAAATACCAGAATTGCCCAAAATATCCCAAATCAACTAATTAGGTTGTTAGGAGGCTCAACATATGCCCAGGTCATCAAGGAATGTGCCCAGAAACCATTTTGATTCATGTATGAGTATTAAGCAGGACAACATGCCCAGGTTTGCTTTCAATCATCCATAGAACTGCTGAGGGCTCAGAGAGCTCCATCCATATCAAATGAGATCACAAATTATCCATGTCACCATCACATGAACCAAATATCTACCAATCTGGACTCCAAGGCATCATACTAAGCCATCCATCCATGATAAAACAAATGCAATAAAAAAAGGAGGTTCATGACCTAAGCATATATTAATGATCATGAACCAGTTGATATTAAGAAGACAGGTCTTGGAGCACCTAGGCTCTATGCAGAGAAACAAAAACAATTATTTAAGGATGCTATTGAAATTTGAATGAGCATGGTTGCTAAAGATATCTCGAGTTGCACATAGGCATACAATTCAGTTCCAAAAGTTATTAACTAGACATATAATTGCAAAAGAATCCTGACATTGAGGGAACAAAGAAGATCAATCAATCAAATGGTGGATTGGTTCCATTTATTTCAAAGTATTTTGGGAATTAGTACCTAACATATGAAAATTATGCCAATTATATTAGAGGAATGTTGGTCTCATGCCAATAGGTCTCCTACGCTGAATGGAGAAAACCTAGCAACCATTTGTCCAGGTGGATTCAGAACACAAGGAGGAGCTTGAAAGTCTAGAGGGGTTTGAACAGTTGGTGGGATAAAAGGCTGAAAGCTTTGAACAATAGGGTTTCTTCCTTCTGTTTTCATAGAGTTTTTATTACGCAACTCAAAGGCAATCTTTGTCGTTCTTGAAATAATCCATAATGTCGTTGTAATAAGTTATCTAGTTACTTCTACGATTTCTCTATTCACACTATATTCTTTGTGATGAAACCTTGGGGTCCTAACACCCTTGATTACAGAGTGTCATTGTCCCATGTTTCTTTCGTTGCAAGACTAACAAAGCAAAATGCTTTCAACAATTTGTGTGCTTCAAAAATTGAAATGAGCACTAAGGGCATTTGATCTTGAATTTTGCATTATCACTAATTAAGCTTGGTCATATTTGACAAGTCTAGTGATTTATGAGACTTTGGATTACATCACAATGATGCATTCACCTTACCAAACATTCACACCATGCACATTTCTAATGGGACAACATCAAACTCTACTTCATCAACATAATTGATTAGATGATGAAATTTAACTTGCTATGTACAGTTCAACAACTGCATGCAAAACGATGTTTTGATACCAAACTGTGCCTATTTAAATAACAATAAATTTATCATTCATACACAATCACAATATAATGGAAAATCAATATGTATTATACAATGCCATAAATAAATTCTCAGATCATTCTCAAACAAAAAATGTGTAATTTCAACTCTGGAAATTCACTAAAATAAATATTATGTAGAATAATTTTAACCATGTCTTGAAAATTGTGTACAAATATTAAAGCTAGAAGAAAACGTGAAGTGTTTTGCTTCTCAACTCTTCATATCAAAGAATACCTAAGTGTACAAATTCAGGACGACGAAAAGACAGATTAAAAGAAAGAAAGACCAAAAAGATTTGTTATTACTGTCAGCTCTTGTGAGTAACGATTGGTTGAGATGTCCTGCACATCACGCTTAATTCCCTTTGTAAAAATTATATGTTAAGAGTACATGCATTTTGAGATTTTTCAAAAAATGTGTAAGAGAGGACCATTAAATAACGAACAATTCCAAGAGCTCTGCCCTCAAAAGGATCAGATAATTCTTTAAATTGTTTTTAGTGGAAGCATTGTATACAACAAACACAGAAATAGGCTTAGCTGCACTATATGTACTCTGTGAAACATATCAAGAACACTGCAAACTTTGAGAACATATAGTAGTTATAATCGGTATGGTATTCTACATAGATCTTCTGAAGCATCTAGACGTTTGCACATATCTACTATATTAGACCACTAGCTGCATAATATTCATGCCAATTAGATATCTTGAAAATAGCCCAGCAACTCACTCTTAGTTGGGTTTTTCCAAAAATTTCCCAACAAAAGCTCTCATCTAGGCGTTTCCATTAACTTAGTCCCTTTTCCAGGTACGAGAGAAACTTGAAAGCTGGTCAAGGAAACAAAAGCCAGCATAAGCTTGTTTTATAGAATAACATTGACAGAAATACAAACACACAGAAAGGAAACAGATGGGCACCAAATGAAAGGAAACAGGAGTTACTTGAAATGAAGTTGCGAAAATCAGCTTTAATATTGATGTATTTTCCCAATGATCTTAGCCAAATGTTTGAGGGTGGCCTTCTATACTTCCAAGAAACTTAACAACTTGCAGCATATTAGGGTGCTTGATAGGATCATCATGAGTGAACATTGAGGCCACATGCAACATTTGAAGCATTTGAAACTTCCAAGATCCATTAGAAGTGACAAAATCCAAGGCCTAAGTTGCTTGCCCTTTGTTGATCATTTGCTGAACCCATCCTACCAGATTACCAGCTTCTATATCTTTGAAATTTGGTCCAGTTGGTTCCTTCCCTGTGAGCATCTTAAGCAAAATGACCCCAAAGCTATAGACATCGCCTCTGGTTGTTGATCTCCAACTTTGACCGTATTCTGGAGGTATATATCCAAAGGTACCTGCTATATCTGTGCTCACCTGAGTCTCATAGGCACTAATAAGGGGTGCGAATCCGAAGTCTGCAACTCTAGGTTCAAAGTTAGCATCCAGCAGTATTTTGCTACTTTTCATGTCTCTATGAATGATGTGAGGGATAAAGCCGTGATCAAGAAATGCAAGGCCCTTAGCTGAACCCATAGCAATATTAAAGTGTTTCGGCCAATCAAGGACCTCCAATGTGTCAGATTTGTTCCTTAGCAAATAATCAAGGCTTCCATTCACCATAAAATCATAGACCAACAATTTCTCATCATCGAAAGAGCAGTATCCAAGTAATGGAACCAAATTTCTGTGCTTGACTTTTCCTAAGGTCTCCATCTCTGCTAGAAATTCTCTATGGCCCTGAGTTCGAGCTCGTCCAAGCTTTTTGATGGCTACAGTTCTTCCATCAGGCAGTACAACTTTATAAACTATACCAAACCCGCCATCTCCGATTATGTTGGTCTTACAAAAATTATTTGTAATCCGCAGTATATCAGCCAATGTCAGGCGAAGGAGAGGCCTTTCAAACATGGCTACATTTATGCTAAGGGGCTCTTTTGACTTGTTGTTACTTATAATAGAAAGGGTAGGTTCAATGGCTGGGTTCAATTTTCTCTTCTCATTTACCTTAGGGAAAGCCTCTTGCTTTAACATTTTCCATTTTACGAAAGTAAAAATGAGGCCGAGCACAAAAATGGTGCTTCCTATTTTGATCCCAATAATCACCCCAATGCTTAATAGATGAGGCTGTTGTTTTGGACTAAGATTGCAATTATGGTCTATCAGATTTCCACACACACCCTTATTTCTAACAAATGAAGAAGCCGTAAAATTACTACATCCACCACCCTCGGGAATAGCTCCTTCCAGCAGATTATCCGATAGATTGAAGAAGTTAAGATCCATAAGGTCACACAATTCATCAGGGACTACTCGTGTCAGATAATTATCAGAAATGTCCAAGTATATAAGATGTGAAAGACTACCAAGCTCTGGAGCAATGGCACCTATAAATTCATTGCTATGAAGATCCAAGTAGGTTAGACAAGAGAGATTGGCAAGGGATCTTGGAATTTCTCCACTAAATGAATTTAAACTCAAATTCAGTGTCTCGATCTGATGCCAGACTGTGCTCTTTGAAAGCAAGCTAGCAATGCCACGAGATAACCTGTTTTGATGTACATACAGACCAATGATGTCGACCAAGTTTGCAAGAGATCTAGGCAATTCACCTAAGATCTCATTATTGCTCACATCAAGGTGAGAAAGCCCATTTAAGTTTCCAATTGTATCAGGAATCTTCGCATGTAATCTGTTACCCGTAAGATTCATCTTAACCAAACTACTGAGGTCTCGAAGCTTTGGTGGAATAGTGCCATTCAGTTTATTATATGCCAATGCCAGACCTTGAAGCTTTTTACTTGTTGCAATCTCCCTAGGAATTTCACTGACCACATTATTGTATGATAAATCTAGAGTTGTTAAATTTGTAAGATGGGCCAGTGACTTGGGCACCACTCCTGTGAGGTTGTTGTTATTATGCAACAAATCCACAATGACAATGCAGTCCCCAAGTTCTTCTGGAATGGACCCTGAAAGCTGATTCCAGGAGAGATCAAACATTCCATGGTGTTGCAGATAACTTGAATATGGAATATCAACCTGTTGAAAACCTACTGCAATTTTTGTAGGAATAGGACCAGAAAGATCATTATGAGAAAGCACCAAACATTCCAGCTGCACTAACATGCCAATATCCTTTGAAATGGTTCCATCTAGATGATTTTTCCCAAGGTCTAAAGTAGTTAGACTGATACATTGAAAAAACTCAGTTGGAATTCTTCCTTCCAAACGATTGCCATTCAAAGAAAGCACAGACAAGCTTGACAATCTACCAATTTCCTTTGGTATTTCTCCTTCCAACTTATTGTCATTGAGAATCAAATGTTCTAGTGTTGTGGACTTACCCATTTCAGCAGAGAGACTACCTCCAAGGAAGTTGTAAGCAACACTAAATTCCAAGAGGGTTGTTGAACTCCAGAGTCCATATCTTTTCAGGTATTTCACCACTGAAATTGTTGTGATCCAGCTCAAGTAGGAGGACAGGAAGCTCACCAAAATATCCAGGAATCCTGCCAGTAATCTGGTTATGATTCAGGATCAACTGGGTCAAGTTTTTGCAATTGATAAATGTATTTTCAATAGTACCGAGAAGCATATTATTCTCCAAGTCAATTTCACTTAGAAACTTTGCATTACACAGCTGTGGAGGTATATAGTCTATCGATTGATTGTTGCTTAGACTCAAATGAGTCACGGAGGAGAAATTTCCAAGCTCTGGAGGAATGTGGCCACTAAAATGATTTGAAGCAAGTAGAATGTAGTCATCTTTCTTCCACCTTCCCAGAATCCCAACCAAGAAGGCAGAGATCCAATCAATTGATTTTGTTTTGCGGAGAATGAAAAAAGGGAGAGATCTGCAAGTGTATATGGAAGAGAACCTATGAGAGAATTGAAGGTTAACACCACAGTCCTTAAATTTCTACAATTACCAAGCTCTGCAGGGATTGAACCATTGATCTCAGCATTCACAAGATTCAAAATTTTAAGGTTCTGCAAATTTCCAATGGAGTTTGGGATGGGAGAGTGCAGAGGATTGTTTGACAGGTCTATTTTTTCTAAGCTTCTCATATTGCCAATCTCTTTAGGTATCGGTCCTCTTAGCAAGCAGGAAGGGGAATAAAGATTTACCAAATTGACAAGATTGCCAATTTCTAAAGGCAAAGGGCCAAAAATTTTATTGATTCCTAGGCTGAGGTCTACTAAGTTCACCATGGCTCCAATATACGAAGGGATGTTTCCTGAAAGAGAGTTATTTGATACATCTAAATATTGCAAATTTATGATCTTACCAAGCTCGACAGGGAGATTTCCAGACAAAAACCCATTCCCAAGGCCAAGCACTATTAACTTTGATAGATTACCCAAATGTGCTGGTATGGTGCCCGATAGACTGTTACCTCCAACATCTAGGTACTCCAAATCAGCAAGATTGCCTAACTCTATAGGAATTTTCCCACTGAGAGAATTAACACTCATGTCTAGCACTCATAAGCCACTCAAGGAACCCAACTCTCGAATTACATTGCCACATAATGCATTAGTGCCCAATATCAGTTCTTCTAGGTCACTTAGCTATTTGATATTAGAATTAATTGCTCCAGATAATTGATTAAAACTCAAATCCAGGCACTTTAGATTTTTAAGACTCCAGATTTGAGGTGGAAAGGTACCATAAAGAAGGTTGCTTGTGAGGTTTAGAGTTTCCAGATGCATAAGAAACCCAAGTTGTGGAGAGATTTTGCCTCATAATCCTATATTTGGGAGTGAGATAGAGACCACAGCTGCTCCAATGCACTCCACCGCTTTCCACTGACAAGGAGAAGAATCATTACTCCAGTCGGCAATGTCGTCTGGGTCATCCAGGCCATTTTTGAACGCCAGAAGAGCGTCTCCATCCAAGTTTGTTGGAAATGGCCCTAAAAACAAAAGAAAAAAAAACCACACCATTTATAACACAAACAAGGTTGAGTGCTCACAACAACTAACCTGTAAAAAGCCTGCAGATAGAAGAAGATTCAAGAAACTAACCTGTAAAAAATCTGCAGATAGAAGAAGATTCAAGAAACTAACCTGTAAAAAGCCTGCAGATAGAAGAAGATTCAAGGAACTAAACTAACCTGTAAAAAGCCTGCAGATAGAAGAAGATTCAAGAAACTAACCTGTAAAAATCGTACAGATAGAATAAACTTTGTGAAATTGCTTTCCATGAATCCACTCAGCCACTGTAAAGACCGATTTGCAATAGAAACCAAGTTTGATGTTGAGCCTGAGTCCTGACTCTTGCACCATTATATAGGTAAACAATTTCCTCACTTGACTAAATTTATCCATTTTTTGCTCAAATATGGACCAAATCCAGTGAAAAAACTTCCCCAATTGATTAAATCTCCACATTTTACTCAAATAATTGTCCACAAATCCAAATCCAGGACGAACTATGTCCAATTTACCCCAATCGAGGTCAAAATAAGACGAGTTTACCGAAATATTCATAAATCCCGGTGAAATACCAAATTTTTAATCGTATTATCCATAAATCCTGGGCGAAAATACCAATTTTTCAAGCTATTATCCATAAATCCGGCGAACCACCTTCATTTCTCCTCCCAATCAGAAAAAATGGGGCGAATTTGGGTAAAAATCTCCTCCCAGTCAGAAAACTTCGGGCGAATGTGGCAAAAAATCAATATTTTCGTGGGCTAATATTCATTTTCCAGTTTTTCCCTAAATTTGGATGAATGCGATTTACATTGGAGCAGCTATATACAAAATAAACAATGGGCGAATTTATTAAATAAAATAATAGCATTTTAATATAAACATTCACCCACTTTTTTTGGGTAACCCTTAAAATTCGCCATTGGGCTAAAATTTGCCCTTAAAATCATCCCTGAATGCTTCTACAGTTCCATTCACCTGCGGATGATATGGGGTACTTGTCTTGTGTTGTATATGCAACTCCTCCGTCAGCGCTCTTACTATGCGGTGGATGAAGTGACTACCCTGATCACTCATTAGTATCCTGGGGCATCCAAACTGTGTCACAACATTATCAATTAGGAACCTTGTTGCTATCGCATCGGTGCAATCCATGACTAGTGCAGCCTCCTCCCACCTCGTCAGATAGTCTGTTGCTGTAATTATATACCGCGCACCAGTTCTCTTCCCAGGTGGGTTTATTGGACCCACAAAATCCACAGCCCATTTATGAAAAGGTTGCAAGGTTACTTACGGCACTAGCAACATCTCATCTTGCCGTGATGGTTTTCCAATGCTTTGACAGAAATCGCAGCTTCGTGCATAATCTATCGCATCATTATGTAAGGTGGGCCACCAAAGCCCTGCGCGAAGCACCTTTCTTGCAGTAGCTCATCCTCTGTAGTGTCCACCAGCAACTCCCACATGTGCTTCTTCCAAAATATGGCCTTATTCATGTGGTAGGACACAATGCCGCAAAATATCATATGAGCCAAGTTTGTATAACTGCCCAGCAATCAACTGAATATATGAGTCCTTAACTACCAACTGCTTCTTCTGACTTGTTGAAAAATATTTCGACGTGACTCTTGTCGCTAAGAACTGGATTATTTGATTATTACTATGTTGACTCTGAAGAGCTGTGCATCCGATAGTCCCTCGTCAATGTTTGTTGGTTCTTCGCCTGTCTCGATCCGAGACAGATGGTCGGGGCCAACATTCAAGCAACCTGGTTTCACAATTATTTCAAAATCAAACTCCAAAAAGAGAATTATCCAATGACATATCTCCCCCCCAACACAGGCTTATTGACTAGGTACTTCAAAGAAGAATGGTCAGTAAACATCTTAAAATGACTACCTAAGAGGTAATGCCTGAATTTCTGCAGTGCATATACCATCGCCAGACCTTCTCTCTCTGTGGTCGTATAGTTTTTCTCAGTAAATGACAACTTTTGACTAGTGAAAGCGATCAAGTGATCATGATCTCCTTCTCTTGGTTGCATGAGCACTACTCCTAGTGCGACAGATGATGCATCAACATGGACATGGAACTCCTTGTTCTAGTCTGGGAACACAAGTATGGGCGCTGAAGCAATCTTGGCCTTCAGAGTGTCGAAGCTTCCTTGACATTCCGGACTCTAGACAAATGCAACATCTTTCTTCAATAGTTTCTCCATAGGGGCAGTAATCGCAGCATATCCTCTAATGAATTTGCGATAATACCCAGTGTGCCCCAGTGTCGCCCTAAGCATCTTCACATTTGTCGGTGGTGGTAAGCCCAAAATAAGCACTATCTTTGTAGGGTCAACCAATAATCCTTGCTTGCAAACAATGTGGCCCAACAACATCCCAAATGGTGCACAAAAATATACTTCTTGGATTTCAGCACGATCTGATGCTGTCGGCATCTTTCCAACATGAGTTGCAGGTTCGCTAGATGATCCTTAATTAGACTGTATACTATCCAATCATCCATATAAACTTGTAGGAACTTTTGAATGAAATATTTGAATGCAGCGATAACAACCTGGGAAAATATCATCGGTGCATTCTTCAATCCAAAGGGCATTACTGTGTATTGCAAATAGCCCCATTCAGTGACAAATGTTGTTTTATGTTGATCTTCTTATGCGATTCTTATCTGGTGGTAGCCATAAAATCCATCTGTAAAAGAGTACATCTCTTGATAGCCTACTCCTTCGAGTACTTCATCTGTGAATGGTGTTGGAAACGGGTCATGCATACATCCATCATTAATTTCCCGAGGTCGACACAGATTCGAACTTCACCTATTTTCTTGTCTTGGACCACCAAAAGACTGATCCATTTCGATTCTTCCATTGGCTCAATGATTCCAGCATCCAACATCCTATCTAGATAAGCTTTAACCCTCTCCTTGTATCGTGGATTCAAGCAGTATGGTCTTTGTCTTACTAGTTTCACATCAGGCTTTAATGGAATCTTCATCTCTCCCAGATCACCTAGTATTCCTTTCATTTCAGATAATTTGGTGGAAACAGATCTTTGAATTCATGCAGCAGATCCATGATCTTTGCCATAGTCTTGTCATCCCATTAGTCCCCAACACTTGCAAATTTTGGGTTCTCCTCCGTCCCAATGTTAACTTTTCTGATCTTCAACGACTGATTCATGGGATCAGTTGGTATATCTGGTGTTGCGACATCCCTACTCCCTTCTGTTTCCAGAATATTGATATTTCGTAGCTCATCATCATCCTCAGGTTCGCCAGACACATTGCAACATTCCATCATCGACTGCATGTGGATCTACTGGATATGCACACGACACTACTTTTAATACCACACCCCAAATGATCTGAAGTGCATTGTTGACATTGGGATTGGCATCTGTGAAACTAAATGTATGAGCAAAGCAAACTGTGAGCTCTTCCCAAGTGGTTGTCTCTCTACACAACTCTGCTGATATATACCATGATCTTGGCATTTTGTCCAAGGTGTGAATAAAGGCATGGACCCATTCATCCTTTGGTCATGATGCCCACAGAGTCTGGCATTCCATCAGGTGACCACTGGGGTTGTTCCTCCCATCATACTTCCTATTGTGATATACTTCTCTGCTGCTAAAGTGAATTGTCATCAATCGTTGACACTGCACCCATCCATTAATTGCCTTTTTATGAGTTTCCCACCAGCGTGCTAGAGTAGCCTTTAGTGCTTCCTCTAGCGGTAACAATCGCTGCGGTTCTGATACCTCCTGTTCAAACTCTATTAAGAACGCAGATAGCTCAAGTAGCCATTCATAAACTGACAATTCGACAATCTTAGTCGTGACATGGCACAACGACTGCGTGATCAGACCACACTTCTGGAATGATACCTCGTGCATGTGGTTTTGCCAGTTCCCTAGCACATCGTCAGAATCAGAAGACATAGAACTAGCGCTGCGCCAACCGAGTTATCTGTTAGTAGTTGGGTGGATGTAATCTTTAGAAATGTTGTAAGCATGATCCCATCCCCTGATAACTTCATCTTTCAATGGTTTAATATATCTCTGTCCTTCATTTGGATCCATAGGAGCGATGACTCTGATGTCTTGATTCTCAAATGTCATCATCCTCTTCTTGAAGTTAATCACCACCATACTATCGTTGGCCCATCCAATCGCCAGCAACGTGGGATAGGAGCCTCCACCATCAACAACTTCAATCACGTCAAAATCAACATAGGTCTTCATACCTTCAACATCTACAACCAGGTTCGACACATGTCTGATCGGTTGTACCTTGGTTTGATTAGCCAGTCGCAACTGCACGGGGGACCAACCCAGCGTGGGCCTCCCCATTTTTTTCCAGGTCAACTTTTTTAGAATATTCACATCTTATCCCAGATCCAGAATGACCGAATCTACTTCATAATCCCCAATTTGAATATTCATCTGCATCTCTTTGCCCGTCTTTTTCTTGTGTAAAGAGTTCACCTCAAAGTCCTTCCGCTCCTTACCTGGGCGGTGTAACAACTTTTCAATCTCTGCCAATGCATCGAGATCCCTTGCCAGTGATAAGCAACTCTCAATGAAGAGCTGCAAAGTACCATGCTGCCACGATGGTCTTTCCTCCAGCGAAGAATCAAAAGTAGAGGGCATTTCATAGGCAGGTGACTTACCAGCATTTCTTCTGATCACATCTGGAGTTTCAAATAATGTATCTTTCTCAGTTGCGATATCAAATGACGCCTTCTTCTTCTAGCCAATCGAACCTGCGGGAATGGCCCATCCTCTCCAGTCGTCGCACCTCCTCGGGTGACAATGGAAATGTCAACATCCTATGTTCCAGGCTCTGCTGAGATCGTCACAACTATCTATCCTTGACTTTGGTTCATCGTCGGATTCTGGTTCACTGGTGGATACTAATTTATTACCAGGTTCATTGGTTGATTCACAGTCTGAGTCTGAAGTGGAATTTGAGACTGGTTCTGCAATTGAATCTGGTTTTGTAGCTGATCTTGATTCTATGGGTAGTTCTTGACAATATGATCAATTGAGGTGTAGTATGTACATGAACACTGCAATTGTGGGTAGTCTCTATGGTAATGTCCAAATACCCCATAATTGTAACACTGAACAAGTCCATGACCTCGTCCTCCTCTTCCAAATCCTCCTCCTTTTCCTTGGAATCCTCCTTGTTGCTGGTAATATGGTTGAGCCAATTGCTGCGGTGGGGGATTCAACTGTTGCTGAATGTAGTGCGCTACCTGAACATACTGTGGATATGGTGGAGCCATCGTCATCTGATTATACTGCGGTTGCGGTGCAAACTGTGGTTGCGGCGCAAATTGTGGTTGTGGTTGCGATGGTATAAATTGCATATGTGACGGGCTTGTATACTGTGGTTTAGCTCGGGAGTTTACCACCTAAGGCTATGGTTGTACTGTGCGTTGATCTTCACCCTTCACAAAGTATGAGTTGTATGTCCTTTCTTGAAGTAGGTCATTTGCACGATAGTCTTTATCTTCATGTCCCACAGATCGACAAAATGAATAATATAGGTTTGTTGGCTTCGCCACCATCTTTTACATGTATCCACATTCTTCATGTCGGTGCCCATAGACTTGGCATATGGGGTACCATGGTACACTTCTATAACTCAGTGGGTTCGGTGCCCTAGATAATAGTTAATTTCAGAGGTCAGGGCAAGTATCTTTAGTGTGTCCATCTACGTGACAACGAGTGCACCAAAGGTCTTCGCGATTCTCTTTCCCTTTCTTAATGTCTTGCAAATGAAGCATCAAGTTCACTAGCTGTGCCTGAATTTGGTTCATACCAGCTGCATTCTCCCCAATAGGCGAGGCTTCTAATTTCATTGCGATCTCCAGAGCCTCGCTCTGTGTTGCGATCATCTGCTGCATCAGTGATTGCCGGATATGAGGTACCAGTGCTGCGATAAACGATTCTTTGTGTTGAATGTCGATCATATAGAAAATGACTCTCGCCATCAGTGTCTTAAATCTTTGATTGAAGTCCCAAACGATCTCATTAGGAAATTTCTTAATCTCTTTTAACTCAGTAATATTATAATATACTATGTATGTGGGTGTTAAGAGATAAATTATAAATGGTTCTAGTTAGAATTTAATGTTTTTTCTTTCAATCATGTGTAGGTATGTGAATATATACGATTCATTCCATGAGCTTGTGCACATATTCAATGCTTTTGTGAAGAACGTGGAGTTGACCAAGTCAAGAAACAACATAAATCTTCCTTATACTTTGGCAATAGATGACAAATAAAATCATATCCTCAACCTGTTTTTTAATATTTTTGTTACATGTATTCAAAATATGGACAACAATCACTAATATTCCTTAATGCTCATCACCCTAAATACTCAATTTTGATGCATGGTTTTCATAAGAGTGTAGTCACAATGAACATGTTACTGTTCAATGCGAAGCCTTCATTTGTTCTATCTTGGATTGATGGTGGACACGATTGTAAGTGAATACAATCTTTGTAATAGACAAGCAGTCAAAGATTTGGTCAGCTCATTGGCCTATTATTTTTTGGTATGGTGATGAAAGATCATATCCTTGTGGTTTTATTGTATATTTTACTAAAGAATTAAAACTTGAATCATAGCCATAAGGTGAAATAATCCAAGTGGTTTTAGATGAATATGTAGAGATGTGTGGAGAGTAACATACTTTGATTATATGTTAAAGATATGTGGTGTGGAAAAAGTATTGAAGCATGCCATCCTTTTGGAAAAGTGGTCCGTTTCTTTGTTAAATTTGAAGGGGTTGATCTCGTATCTATTTTGTGTGCCAATTATGAATATTAAGATTTCTTTTTGTGCTAGGACTGAGGTGAGAACCCATCATAATTTAGAAAACTCTGCCCATTGGCAATCAAGCAGAGATATTAAGATTGTGTCTATGTTTATTTGCTTTCATTAATTGTCATCACCCATTCATTCTTCTAGCTTTGGAAACTGCATTAATTTTTTTACTGTTTATAAATCTCCTACAAACCTCAACAACTTAACACTCACATATATGATAAATCAGTTTCCAACAGTCAGTTGAAATTTGGCAGGTAAATGCCTTCCTTTTTTTTATGAAATACTGACAACATAAATATTTAGCAATGATATAGGTATTTTTTTAAATTTTAAATATGGCAGTGGTTTTCGTTTTGTAGGCTTGCGTGCATTTAGACAAATATCTCTATCCATTATCTTAAGTTTGTATCATACATAAAAATTTAGTAATATTTTACTCATTTACAATTTATCAGTCACTAGTTCGTGGATCCTAATCTCAGAAAATTGGTCTGCATCTACAGACATGTTCCATTCAAACAACTATGACCTTAAGAAACCATTACCACATAGTGTGAGGATATTTGATGTCAAAGCAATTGTAGTTTGCTTGTATCTCACAATAAAAATCAAATATAGACTTATAAACTGTTGTTGTTTTCATAAATGGAAAGATTAAGAAAAGTTGCCACAACATGCTCTTGTTTCCTAGCATTTGGTGTGGACAATATATTAACTAGAAAAGGAATGGCCCCAACCTATGCCATACAAATCATGCTATTTGCATTTCTCTTTTCTAGGAGGTGTAGTTCACCAGTTGCTACTCTTTGGTCCTCAGGAGTCCCACTTGACAACTTTTGTAGAAGAACACTCACATTTGCTCGGTAAACAAAGTTTTCAGGCATAGATCCACTTGCCTTTCTAGATCTGCTAGAGCCTAATCTCTTTGGTAGTTCAACACTATTAGTTTCCCATCATTGTGCAATCAGACTTCGTACACATAGTTAGGTGTTAAAACTAAATGCGGAAACATCTGTTGCATTTTATGACAAGTTCTCTGTTGGTCTTAGGGAAAGGAAAGCATAATTCATTCATAATTATGCCTAAGTATAGAGAAGAGCTAAGGAAGAAGAGAAAGAAGTTGCGACAGAGGCAACGATAGGAAGGAAGCAGAAGGAAGAGCCACGATAGAAGGAATATGCGAGACAGAAGAAGAAGCGTGACAAAAGGAAGAAATGCGACGGAATACTAGTACCAGAAAGCGTGAAAATGGCATAACAATTGGAAAATGCCAGTAAGGCAGAACAAATATAAAGTGACAGGCCATAAAGATCGTGGGCACTAGTTCAGCTAGATACGGTGGAAGCCACACATATGAAGAGATTGTTGTAAGTCATGCCGTTAGCGCCTATAATTAGGTGTCACTAGAATAGGAAAGATAACTTCTTGGCTAAGTATAGGAAGTCGACTGAGAAAGTGAAAGGTAACGAGTCTGCAAAGAGTCAGTAACAAGTCTATAAAAGGAAGAACCCAAGCTATATGCAGGTTAGCTTCTCTGTTGTTACCTCCTGATTGTTGTTAGACTGTTAGTAACTCTGTAATTGTTGTTTGTTAGAGGTTGTTGAGTGTATTTGAGTTAAAGAATCTACAGTCGAGTGCGTAGAAGTATAAGAAAGGTAGAGTTGATCCAGGATGTGTGTGGATTGTTAGTAGAGTTGAGTAGGAAGAGAGAAGAGGAGAAGATCAAAGAGCATGGGAGGAAGAAAGAGTCTGTAAAGTAAGAGAAGAAGATCTAGAGCAGAGTCTGCAATGTAGTGTGTAGACGAAAGGTGCATATATTTTGCATGCCATATGAAGAGCAACTTTATTGTTTTTTCCCGGGTGGGTTTCCACGTTAAATATCTGTGTATTTGTGTGAATGTTGATTGTGTTTGAAGTTATCTGTATAAATGTTGCAAAGAATGAATGCTTATGGATTCACTCATGAAGGAATAGATGTGGTTACAAGTTGAATACATTTATTGCTGCATTTGAGTTGTTGTCAATGGTTGCACAAGAGTAGTCAAGTTAAGATTTAATTGTTCGGACGAGGCATTAGTAATCCACTCTCGGGTTTCATTAAGCACCTTGGTGAGCGACTGAGGCACTAGAAATCCCCCACACAACTGCGGAAACGTGGTTCTGGAAGTTACCCAAAAAGGAAAGACATCTTGGGCGAGACTGCATCTATGTCGCTAGTGTTTTCGACTGAGCTCTGCTATGTCGGGTTGATATCTTGGGCTTTGTTGCGGTAATCGAGAAGGCACTGAACTTGGGTTAGGATCCCACGAGGAGGGACAGAAAATCCAAGAAATGGTTCTGTTGCCGAGACCCGAATCATTTTTTTGAGGGATATGTTGTGGGAACCAATGAAACCGGAGATCAAACATTGGGTGGATTTCAAAGAGTTAGAATTCACATGAGAAGAAAGTGAAGGATCTAGGTGGAACCCAACAAAGTGGTTGGGTTGGTACCTCTATACGGATATCCACAAGATTTTATTTTTTGAGTTTCCCATTGTATTGCATGAGTGGTTGTCTAAGTTAGCAACCCAACAAAGAAATTTCCAAGGAGGAGAACCAAGGGAGTGGAATCCTCAGTCAATTGAGCGACTAAAAAGAGTGAGCAACCTTGTGTCAAGGGCTGTATATTTCTGGATAGACAGTATCCTGGAGGGATACATTACTGATTTTTTTGTTGACACAATAAACTCATACAATGAGGCAGAGCGAAAATGTTTTCAAGGACCATGCAGTAGATATTTGTCATCTTTAAAGACGTGGATAAAGATGCTTGCATGTGAAAAGGGCAGTCTATGAATGTGACAATTTGGAAGCAGTGCACAAAAAGGAGGGTATGTCGCAACATAACTCTATGAAAAATGATGCAAACTAAGTTGAGATGTTCCTTGGAGATAGTGGAACTGAACTAGAATCTAGTTGTTTAATAAGTGGAAGAAGATTTAGATCCGAAAAGAAAAGAAAGACTCTTAGATAAAGAGAAGGTTGCAATACAACAAGAGAAGAAGCATACTACAAGATTGCGTCGTACGTCGACGAAGGATCTTGCAACAAAGAAGAAGAATATCAGTCGATATCTGAAGGAGACGAAGAATCAGAAGAATCGACTGAAGCTCTAGTTCGAGAACGCGGTTACAACATGCCTACAACGTTGTGCACATCGCCAAATGTAAGATCTAGAGACTTATCTCCAAGTGTATATGTAAATACAAGTAGTACTAATGCTGTAAATAGTGGACAAGGGAGTACGACTAGACAAATTGACGGGTAAATGAGTATATTGCAAACGGTGTGAAGTTTCTTTTTTTATGAATTTTGATTTTTTCTTTATATTGTGATTTTATGGATTTGCAATGCAGTTAATAAGGATAGGTAAACATAAATTAGTATATGGTTATACAACTATAAATTTAAAGTTTTTGAATTTTTTTTATTAATAAGAATTTAATATTTTTTTAATGTTTCAAATTTTTATATTATATTTTAATTTTATGAATTATCACACGAAAGGTACTCATACAATAACAAAGTTTTTAAAGATTCTTTCCTATTAAATAAGATTTCATTTTTTAAATTTTTTTTTATGAAATAAGATTTTATCAATTTTTAAATTTTTTTTCTTATTAAAATAAAATTTCATTAATTTTTTCTTTTAATAGTAAAAAACAAAAACATTCATTTTTAAAAATTCTTTCTTATTAAAATAAAATTTCATTAATTTTTTCTTTTAATAGTAAAAAACAAAAATATTCATTTTTTAAAATTCTTTCTTATTAAAATAAAATTTTATTAATTTTTTCTTTAATAGTAAAAAACAAAAACAAAGATTTAATATTCCAAAGAATACAATTTTCTAACAAAAACATTTTTTTTATAACAAATGTTAAAAGATATTAATGAAACATAAACCCTATCTAAACTTTACAAATTTAACTAAAATCTCTACCTAAACTTATTTCAATACATTTCTTCTTTATATTTTGATTTTACACCCTATGCGTTGAAACGATGAAGAGGTTGTGTAATCACTATGTCTCTAAGACGAATGGAACCTTACCACTTAGCTTAGGATGATAGGCTAGTAAATTCCTCTACACCATGGTTCTTCATGTCGTGTTTAATAAGTTTCCTTTGCAGTCTGCGTTCACCCAATTTTAGCGGCATTTTGACGATTTGGTTAATTGTCTCCCTCGAAACAAAATGAGTCATGATATGTTAGACCCTCCACCGACAGTCGTGGCTATCATTCGTACTTGACGCTCTAGCTTTCGTCATGGTTTGCAGGTTTCTAATCTCGCCTACATTGATCATTTGCAAATGACAACAATATTAAGTGCAAAATGCAACTTCATATTTATTAAAAGCCCAAGTAATGAGGAAGGTATGTCTGGGTAATAACAATTCCAATCTATTTTTGTGTGTGGAAATACTACTAGAAACAATATGTAGATTAGGGTTGGGCCTTTCAAGTTTGAAACTATTTTGGATCAACGAGTTGTACGATTGAGTCGAGACTCTCTTCTAAGTTCGTTGATCTATGCCTTGTTTTTTCTCGTCCTTATTGCCCTTAAGCTACAAAGGCTTTACAACGCCAATTGATTTCCTAAAATCCTTAGTCCCTTAAACCCTACCAAAACCCTTTCAAAGTTCGTTGCCAATTCTTCTTCTTCCAAAAATTGTTACTTCACTCACTTGTCAGTTTTGCTTTAATTCTTTGCATGGGTGCCTTCAGGTTGAAGGCACTACAATAGTGAACGACCGTGTACATTTTGCCAAGTTTAGCGACATTCTGCTATTTTGGCGGTTCGTTGTTTCGTCAGGTTCTACTTCACTGTTTTGAATATTGTTCTTGCCGTTATTGATTATGTGCTTTGTGACTCCTGCTTCGATTTGCGGGGCTGAACAAGGGAGAGGTCGTCGAGTACATGGTCAAGCATTGTTGGCGCAAACCCCACCAACAAAACCCAGTCGTCAGGGGTTTCCACTTTGTCGACGCTTAACTTTCCGCGATCTCCCTGAGCACCGGCCCAGACAGGTTTTACTCTGTTCGACAACACCCGCGAAGCAGATGAAGTCTCACCCGAGATGTTCAAGGGAGGGCTGACGGAACCAAGTTTCCGCAGAATGGAAGAGGACTATGGGCATCGACAATTCATCAACTTATCTACCAGATATGACCAGTTACTTAATTATTAATAGAACCATTCATCATTACTCTTCGTAGATCGCATCATTCATTGATAACCATAACAGGCCTACAAGTGCGAAAATGGATATAGAAAGATAACATTATTCATAAGCAATAAACATCGCATCATAGATCCATGTCGCAGATTCAATTCACATTCATCATTGGGTTCGCAGAACAAGAAAACATAAAGAGACAAAAAGATAACAAAAGAATGATAACAACAATTCAGATCAACCTCCATCTTATCATATTAGCTTCTACGCAATCAACCACAGATCCAAAACAAACAACAATTTAATTGAGCCTCAAGCTCTCAATCTTCATTCTATAATATCTTTACATTTGCAATTCTTCTTCTACTTATAGGCTTGTGCCTTTACATTCATGGTCCACTTGAATGATTTTCTAACTAATTCTTAACTAACTCTACCAACTAATAACCAATATCTGCAAAATATGGTCAAAAAGTTAAAAAAGTGACACAAAATATTGAAAAACAGTCTATCTTCCGCCTTGTGCGCCATCTTTGTCTTGCGTGGTGTCTTCTAAGCTTGCACAGCATCCACAATGCTGCGCAAATGACTTATCCCAAAACCCATTCCAATAGGCCCCCAACACAATCTTCTGGCTCGCCCTCGAGCCACGTCAGTTGGACATGGTGTACCCGTTGATTTTCAGCTTGAAGTCTTCGTAGTGCTAAGTGATCTCTTTTACCCACATTTTAATGTTCTCATCAAGGTCCTGAATTTCGAGCAAATCCTGCTTTAACGGGTGCTCCACCAGCTTTGCATTCACTTCCTTCTTACCCTCCTGCACAACCTACAGCGCAGTGACTGCTTTCACTGACAATTGGGATCCAATTTCTTGGAACTCATCGAGCTGGTCGTTGCACTTTCGCTGTCGCTCCTGAGCCTTTCCAACTGGTTGTTGTAGCTCCTTTAACTCTGTTGACCGAGTAATCTAAACTATTGGTGGCATTGGCCTCAATGCTGTCTTCAGTGTCGTTAATTGGCCCTCATCTTCCTGCAACTGCTTTGTTAGTTGCTCTAACTGTTCATCTTGATCGACACTACCCCAAAATTATGTCATCGCTTTAGTAATATTTTTGGCATCTTTCTCCATTTCTTCAAACTGTGTCACAATCTCCTTCATGGCACCCTTTTGTTCCGCAATTTGCTCTGGTGGTGTGTCTGGGTAGACCAGATTGTTCAAAATAATGTTGTCCTATTGTAACTGCACGATAACTTCCCCGAGTCGCTTTGCCTTTCCCACTGCATCCAAATCTATAGTGCTTTCATGTATGTCTTGACAAGCATATGTAATGGCCTCTTCCACTTCCCCATGAGTAGTAAGAAGGTGCGCCTTTTCAATAGTAAGGCGGGCGGTTTCTTTCTTCATCTATGTGATTTCTTTTGCCGCCTTAATTTTTAATTCCTCTTGCACCTTTTTCAGTGGCTCGATTTCCTGCGCTTTGTCTGTCGTCAACCTTTCCTTTGCATGACATAATTCCCCTACCTCTTTCTGCATCGCTTCCTCTTCCTCTTGCGATCATAAGTACTGGTCGTTGATATCCTTTTGGCGATTGGCCAAATCCTAGTTGGCGAACTGCTACATGTGTACTAAAGTCAAGGTAGTCAACTTGTTGATGTCCACTGTAATGCTCTGCAGCTGCTGCTGTGAGGAATTCATGTTCTCTCATTGAACGTCAGTTGCAGTCGGGGGAATATGAACATTTTGGATCCATGGCTCGGTGCTAATTGACGCATAGTCCTGTGCAGCTGCGCTCTCCTGTGTGCGTTTCAACACAACATTATGTACAGAGTTCAACTGAGATCTTACCTCCATGAATACCTCCTGCGTGGACCTCTTCATTTCCTTAGCGGCTGCATCGGTTGCGTCATTGATAGCTTTGACAATCCGTTGTAGATGTGCCTCCATTGCAGAGATTGTGCCGCTTCTTGCATCCTTCTCCATTCACCTCTTAGTCCTTATCTCCTTAAGAATGTGTTGTGCCTCTGGGTCGGTGGGAGTCTCTGTCGATGATTCACCATCAGAGTTATGGTGACTGTATTGGTCAGCTCTTTGTATTGGATTGTCAGGTGCATCGTCTGGTGGTCTTGCTGATAATTCATTAGCACTAACCGACTCCCGCCATGCTGCAGGCAAGTTATCAATCAACACATCCAATTCCTTATCTGTTACCTTGTTAGATATGGGAAACCATTATTTATCTGGGTCGCGTTGAGCTTTCACATGAATGGTGTGTGGTCCTGTGGGTAACTGAGTGATCCTCCTATATTTGGATGCGGCCTCATTGGATAATCAGGGTACTTTGATAGCTGCTACATGTCGCGCTTCCCAGCAGACCCAAAAGTGGATCATGCAATCCGCTTACCTAGTCGGCTCCTTGACCCACCACATATTTTGATATCGTGCACCCTTGGACTCCTTAACTACTTCAACTTTCGTCCCCTGGTAATCCATTGGCTCCATCCAATCCACTAATGTGATGAGGATCAGTAGCCAGCTATATGTGAAAGGCCGCTCTCTGGCTTGTACTGCTACTATGTCCTCTGTTAATTAGTTCAGCAAGAAGAGTGCCCAGTTCATTTGCACCCCTTCTGTGCATTGTTCTGCACACGCAATCACTCCTAAAGTGCACTGGATGGGGTGATTCTTACAGACAATCTTACTTGCTAAGATCCTAGCGCTGATACGTATCGCTCAATCATTGATGCTATCAATGCGATATGCTCTGTCATCATGTTGCAAGTCATACTTCAGCTTCAACCATGCAGCAAGTTACTTATCATTATCTCTACCTTTGAAGTATTGTGATCGGTCTGTCCCATCCTTTGGAAACCTCGTAATGTCCGAGATCAAATCCACGGTGATTGTGACTGGTGTGTCCAACCACAACATCCCTCCATGAGAGCAAGCTAAGAGTTGCTTGACACATGCGTTTTCTTCATTCAGCCGCCCAAAATGTGGCATGTTGATGAGCCCTAACAATATCCAACCCCTGCGCCCATCCTTGTGGGATACACACTATGGGCCCACCTACAACTGAGGGAAAAGACTCATAAGCATCATTCGCTACGTCCTCTAATGCCAACATGTCATGATCGTCGTACTTCATCTTCACCAATGTTGGGAAAATATCTGTGTTGCACACCATCCCCTTTGGCAGC
The DNA here is from genome assembly GCA_001517045.1 of Pseudotsuga menziesii. Classification (NCBI taxonomy): domain Eukaryota; kingdom Viridiplantae; phylum Streptophyta; class Pinopsida; order Pinales; family Pinaceae; genus Pseudotsuga; species Pseudotsuga menziesii. The sequence continues at coordinate 491,107 of LPNX010776296.1, forward strand.
GGTGGCATCTTTGGCTGATATTTTTATTTTTAGTTAGCTGCCTAGGCTGTGCACCGGGTTGGGTGGGAGTAATGTAGCCCAGGATGTCCTTAATGGAGACCCCAGTTCGAACCACTGACTCCACGACACCAGAGCTAGATGGCCCCGTCTATGCGGTTGCATATTCTTGCGCCCTTACAGATTTTCTTGTTTGCCTCTTCATCAGCACCAGAGAGCTAGGATTCTGCGCCTGCCGCTTCTTCTTCAGGATCCACAACGATCCGACTGACATACTGGCAACTTCCTCGACAATGGTGACTGGTCTAAGTGGTGAGTCCATGTCACTCAAAATATCTACCATGTCTGGGTTGCTTTGCATGTCACAACAATACCTTGCAAGGTTCTAATCATCACGCACCCTCTCCTTTACTCTGCAACGCCCAGAATTCACTTGGTTGCTCTGGATTTCAACTCAGTGCAACAATTTTTGCAACTCAACTTAGCACAGTGGTGCTTTCAACCTGCATCAAGCACTTGCTTATAGCATCATGTCGATCCATCCTCATCATTACCAAATCAATCGTGACCATCATGATCAAATCCTTCTTTAATGACTCGAATCCACTGATGATCCTATCAAGCTAACGGTCGGATCAACCATAAATGCACGTCGCTTCAACAAGCGCCGCAGGTTAACTGCTTTTAACTATCTGCATTTATTACTAATTTGATTAGGTCATAGCCCTATGGCTGTCGCGATCTATCTTCCTAATTGCGTTATTGACTCCTACACTTGCGCAACCAATTCCTCCTGGCGTGCCCTCCATCTTCCTACCCATCCTTTTTTTTTTAGTGCATAGTGCCTTAAGCATCACGTGGTTCCTACCCTGTCCTATAGGGATTCAGTCGGATACCATTCACTAGTTTTGGCAGCATCGCTCCATCTAATTGCTGCAGTTGAACTACCCCTAGAAGTAATGGAATTAAAAAGATATGGACCTAGGTAGTGCATATGTAACTTACCTGGATGCTTCATGAACTTACTGTCATATAACAACACCAAATCTCCTTGCTGAAACTGTTTGTTCTTTACGTGGCGATCATGCCAAGCCTTCTGTCGATCCTTCTTGACGCGCTGATGGAAATCTACGATAAACTGGTCTTCTTCAAGTTGTATCAACTGCGCCATGCACTCTTCTAGCGTTGCTTCATCATCCATGCCCATCATTGCTGCAATGCACAGACTGGGAATAATGTACTCCATAGGCATGAATGCCTCTTGCCCATATACCAATTTGAATAGTGTCTATCCCGTTAATCTCTTGCAAGTGGTGCGATATGCCCACAGTACTGCAGGAATCTTCAAGTCCCAGTAATCTCGGTTAGCATTACATAACTTTGTAAGGGAATGCTCTAAAATCTTGTTGAATGCTTTCGGGGATGATTTTAAGAACCCCCCCTAGATTTATATGTATAAAAATTGGGAGAATCTCTCCGATATATAGGAAAATTTGAAGGCGATTTTATCAATAATATAATATGTATATATAAAAATTTTGGTGAAACTTTCATTTTATTATATAATGTTGTAAAATTTTGGTGAATCTTTCATTTTATTATATAATGTTGTAAAATCCTGGCGAATCTTTCATTTTATTATATAATGTTGTAAAAACTTGGCGAATATTTAACTTCATTATAAAAAATTGTAAAAACTGGTGAATCTTTCACTCATTTATAGAATATTGTCAAAATAAAAGAATAACAACATTAGTCAAATAACATGAATCACATCATCAACAATAGAACATGTAGACTGACAAGTCACAACAAGAAGGTGTCAATGAAACACAACTGCACTGACTAGATTAAGGGCAAGTGGGTACTCCACTTGTTATCTCGTCCCTTAATGGTCCAACGGACATGTGGGGACCTGAATCTTGACAAACTGATAAACTCATAGAATCATACATTATGCTCGATCTTAGCCTCCACTAGCCAATTATGGTCATGGAGGCTAATACAATTATGCATTGTAATTATGCCAATTGATTATTGCATTAGATGAATGTTGGTCTTGTGCCAATAGGTATCCTACGATCAATGCATAGGAACCTAGTGCATAGACCATTTTTCTCTTCGCTTAGATATGTAGAGCTCGTTTCTTTTTTTGAATAACGATAAGTATTTACAAAGAAAATATACAGTTAGCGTAAAAGAATTGAAAAACTGAAGAAAATTAATTCATGCAACTAAAAGTTAATAAA
>LPNX010776296.1:493483-513291 GCA_001517045.1 Pseudotsuga menziesii
TAGTTTTTTATAGGAGCTACTTTTGGGATCCCACTTTGTATTGTTAGCTTTTAGCTTTTTATAGGAGCTACTTTTGGGATCCCACTTTGTATTGTTATCATGGTAATGCACAGTCCTTTTGACCTACTTTTGGGGTCATTTGTTGGACATTAATAAAATAATCTTATCTTATCATAATTCTTTTTATTACCTTCATCATATGCTTAATGTGTTACTTTCATTATATGCTTAATGTACATATTGTGTGCCACTCAGCTGTTAGATTACCACAAGGTTAGTTAATCACACAAAGTCTACACCACCAGTTTTAGATTGGGTACCATCATCAAAATGGGGGCAATTGCCCAAACGTTTCCCAAGGACTTATTTCCAAGGAAAAAAAACACCAATGTTCCACCAAGTTTTTGGGAAGTGCAAATTTGGGAGCAAGGGAACACATCCAAGGGGACATGTGGAATCACCCCACAAAATCTATGGAACATTGAAGTCTCCAACATAGGAGGCCAGCCCAAATACTAAAAAGATTTAAAATATGAGAATTGAAACATTAACCATTAAAACTATTACATAACAACAATTCAAGCTTATCCAATTGGCAAAAGCACACCCAACTACTAATATCCAACACACAATAGCAAGAGAACAAGTCTAGAAGTACCCTGTTTTGAGCATTTTCTTCCAGCAGTGCTAGACCCTGTTCTGAGTATTTTCTCCCAGTTGCAACGTCACAACCAACAGCCACGTAATAGTAAATGTTTGAGGTATTTATTGTCCAGCAGCAGAAAATAATTAAGTATTTACTATTCACTGTACCCACAATATCCAACAAGGGACTGTGGAAAATACTTGAGGTATTAAGTTTTAACTTTTTAACTATGGCCACAACAATAAATATCCAGTAGCAAGGTTTCTACGATTCCTACAGTCCACAGCATCCAACATCATGAATTATGTTTCACAGCATTCGGGAGTCAAAGGCCGAAGGTCTCAACTCTCCCTCACATGGTCTCCTTCACACTACCATGCCCACATAGCCTCACTGCTCACACAAGTTAAAAGACAGTGCACAGAACTCATAGTCCCACTAATTGGCTTCATTTGTGCAATCCCACTAAATGGCTTCATTTGTGCACCATGATTTGCATTAGCAACAACAACACTATTAATCTTCTTCCAAACTTTATTAGCTTCTGCTAATTTAACTTGACCACCAATTCGGCTTCTTCATGCATCAATCTGAGTTTAATGCTATATAACATATAGGCATCTACCAATTGATTGGATTTTAAAATCAGGTATTGCTGCTCTTGTTGTTAAGAGATTCCAATAATTAAGGGGGTAGAATTTTTTATTCATTGAGGCTTTAAATATGTCCCAAGTCACAGCCTACATGGAACCAATATTTATCTTGCACTCACATAAATCCTCCCACCACAGCAAAGCTTGCCTAAGCATGCATAGTTTTTCAAATACAACTTTTTCATCATCTGTAAATTGTTGCACTTTGATAAAGGGGGATCTAACTTCCTTGGGAAATTATCAAGTCCAAGGCCTCCACCTGACTAGTCGTAGAGTGAAATTTTCACTTTGGGTTTCACTTTGAAAGAGGAACCTAGATTTAGCATCGAGCCTCCTTGAGAAGTAATTCATTTCTTGCCTAGATTGCTATCAAAAAAATGCTATTGAACAATAGCCTATCATGTTGTTATAGAAGTTGTTAAATTCTGCCACAGATGGGCTATATTCATTAATTGACCATCCATAGGCCCAAATTTTGAGTTTAGAGAAGCAACTTTGGCTTCAACCATTCTAACACAACTCTGCAATTCATCCTCCATTTCCTTCTTTGTCTGAGAGCAAATATTGCCCATAAATTGTGTAGTGAATCAACAAGTACATGTGAAACAAATGCTCTAAAATTCTAATACCAATATGTTCCCAAAGTATGCCTAGTGGAAATAAGTGCAACAACTGCAATATATAATCCTGCATACACAACCAATATAAAATGGCAAGCAAATATTGAAGTAATCAAACAATCTTGGAAAATGAATCCACACAATAGGCAAAAAAAATTGAAGAAAATATCAACTCCAAATTTTCATTAAACAAAACATTATGTACAACAAAGATATGAACATAATTTAAGCTTTTATCAACAACTACAATCCATCAATTTCTACAAACTCCAGAGATCCAATGGAATTGAATCAGCTGTACTACTACCGTCACTCAACCCCATTACAAAATGAGAAAGGAATATAAATACAACATGATGAATATGAAGCATTGTAGATCTCATTTGGTCATATCTCAACAATACATTAGTGTACAATAGTCAAGAAGATGAAAAGACAGAGAAAATACATGACAATTTTTTATGACTGTGAGCTTCTGCTCATAACCACTTGTTGAGATCTCTATCCACTTCAGCAAACCTGTGTCAAACTAAATTGTGAGACTGCACCCAAAGTTGTGCCCCTGGTTCAGTGCTTACATGCATACAACTAAAATATAAGTGCGACATGCGTCCATAACACTATCGATTGTCACTCTGATGTGCACAGTTATTGGATTGCAGCACATGGTCCCAGTGAAACACCTTTTAGACTAAACTCTCTTCTTTCAATTCAGGACCTGATTGATTTTGACTCTTGTTATGGATCAAACACCAAAATCTAACTCTTATTATGGATCAAGCAACCCTAATATCTCCTTTTCAAGATTGTGCAAGATGGGAAAAAGGATCCTACATGCCCCGCTTTACTAGTGTTCTTCATTAACCACTCTTTAAAGGCAATTATGCCATTAAAAGGTCAAATATTGTTTCATTCTAGAAATCTTACTCACTCCAAATCACTTTGAATGATGACCCTATATGCAGGATTGATGGCTTTAGGACAATGGTCAATGCTCTACTGGCTTGCTCTCATTGCATAATTGGAAGATTTTCACTAAGTCATTGAGTAAGAGTTTTTTTATTCATTCTTTGAGAACTTAGAGGCCAAGGGGCAGATTTTGGTGGGAGACCTTCGTTTCTAAATTTTGACCCAGAAAAGTATGCCCATCACAAACCCTCCCCGTGTGCATAAGACCTCCAAACCATAGTTTCCACACTCTTGTGTATGACTCCCAACACTCCCTAGTATGGCAAGTCCAGCTCTGAGATGAATACTTACCTTAATGCTGTTACGATTTTCCTTGACAGAGTATTGACAGATCAATACTCGCCAGTCTCAATGCTCTTATGAATTATGTTAACAGAGTGTCAACAGTCAATACTCACCATAATCCCGAGTATGTCAAATTTGTGCAGTCCCACCCTGGCCATTTCTGAGTTCATAAATTTGTGCAGTCCCATCCTGGCCATTTCTTATCTGTTAATCCAGCACCAATTTCATCTTCTCAACCCCTTTTCTGAGGAAGGCTAGTATTTGTGGCCATTCCAATCATGTCTGATTGCTCTTGCATGGTTTCCATTGATTCCATTGCCTTGTTTCTTGGCTGACCTGAATCAAACAATGTAAACAATCAATCCAGTAGATCTTGTTTTGTGTGAGATAGAATGGCCATACAATGCATGTATCCTTCTTTTTTCTTTTTCTTTTTCCTGCTTCTTTCTTTCTTCCATTTTTCTGTACTGGTTATGATGGCTAGGTTGGCTAGGAAGGGATGGTGTATGGGAAAGGAAGGGCAAATAATTAACAATTGAAGAACATACCATTGCAGAATCAACGGGAAATATAAACAAAAACAAAAATATTGATTTGTGCTAAATAATAAACTGCCAACCAGCCTATGTTAGGAACAAAGGATATAACTCAAAGGTGCAGAGCACAAAAGCAATTAGCTAAACATCTGACAGAAGCAGGATATATAGTCACACACTGCAAAATAAATCATATTCTACAACTTCTTAAATAATTGACATTAAAGCTCATATTTACCACCACCAACAATCCATGTACATAAGCACTTCAAAAACACTACTGGGCTCAAAGCAGAGATGAAAACCTTGAAGTAGAAAAAATGCCTCTTGTAAAAGACTAAAAGTGCAAAACCAGTCTACATAATCCTAAATTTCATCTGTTCTATAGACCTGTGAAGATGAAGGCTTATGGGGGTGGAGAAGAAGAAAACAAGGTAAACAACCAATACACAAGCAATGACAACCAACATAGAATATGTGCATCCAACGGGCAGCCAAAAGCATACAGAGTGTTGGGCTTTGCTAGAGATTAGGGTTTCTGATGTTATAGAATTTATTGAGCCCCAACAGCTGTTATGCTGAATTCATTGGCAGTATTTTCATCTTCTCATTTGCCGTTATTGGACCGTGTGGCAGTTACATTGGTGGAATATGTTGATTGTTTGACCTTGAACTAGGGCCTTGTTTGAAGCAAAATAGTTCAGGAATGGAAACATTAATTAGATCTAGGCAGTTTTGTGAGTCATGGCCTATTCGTCTCAAATTATGGGGCATACTCCAGTCTTCAATTAGCAGCAATTAGCGCTGTTATGGCCCTTGGACAGCACTAAGAAGCATCTTTAGGTAAATCTGGGCACATTGGGAACAAGTTTGTGGAAGGAAACATAAGTAAAACTTATTTATTCTGAATTATGGGAAGCAAGCAACCTAACTCTTGTAGCAACACTCCATGTTGGGTTGTTTCCTAGCATTTCTGCACATTCTAGATAGTTCTGGGTATGTTTTAACCATGTCTCAACCCTCCAAACAACAACAAGATCGGTCCTGGGTATAATGTGGGCATCTTCCTTGTAGTGGCATCCATGATTTAGCATCAACCAACAACAAGAAGTTTGGTCAATCTGCAAGTAAAGAACAACAATACAGATCTTAATTTCTCCACATTCTGGGCAGATCTTGAGTGAATTTAGGGCTGTCCCTGAACCCAAGCAGATTTAATTCCAAATCTGGTCCAATTCTAAGTAGATCTAGCAAGTCTAAGTATCCTGGTCCCATGCTGCAACAGATTTGGGCAAGTTTAGTGGAAATAAAGAAACTAAATTCCAAATATGGGCATAGTTTGAACTTTGAAGTATTTTCTGTCACAGGAGCCACTGATTATGTATTCTATGTAGCTTTGGGTCTGTTTGAAAATGCTTCATCAAACCTATCTAGTATATATTCCAGAATGATTCATCAAACCTATATATTAAAACCTTAGATACTTAAGCATCAAATAAAGACAAGAATCAAGTACATTCATCAAAAGCAACCAAATCAAAACCCCATTTAAATGGGCAAATAGGATTGTTCCCACAAAGAAATAGTCCTAGCTTTGGGGGCATGTACAAGTTCAGCCTATTAAGTACTTTGTCATGGATCGAAACCAGCAACTGGAAAAATATTAGAAATGCCACCTATTTTATATCTTCTACCTTAGGATCACAGCACACTAATTCAAATGGGTTTGAGCAAGATGGGATAATATGATGCATGTAATTTGAATTTAACTCGTCCAAGTCTTTTTTCTTTGGTGCCATGTACATTCATCAAAAGCAACCCAATCAAAACCCCATTTAAATGGGCGAATAGGATTGTTCCCACAGAGAAATGGTCCTAGCTTTGGGGACATGTACAAGTTCAACCTATTAAGTACTTTGTCAGGGATAAAAACCAGAACCTGGACAAATCTCAGAAATGCCACCTTTTTTATATCTTCTACCTCGGGATCACAGTACACTAATTCAAATGGGTCTAACCAAGATGGGGTAATATGATGCATGTAATTTGAATTTAACTCGTCTGCTTTTAGAGCCTAGTATTTGCCCAGCAACATGGATTTATTTCCCAAATATCCATTTTTTACTGCTGCTACTCATTTTCAGAAGTGCACAGGTCTAAGTTTTAGCCACTTTACCATTGCTATGATGCATAAACTTATAAAAAATGTACCCAAAACACACCAATACTTTGATTTGCTTGATTTATGGTTATTTGAAGGCTGGGACAAATTTGATCTGTTGTTGTTTGAGGCTATCAAATACTAGAACTGCCCAAAATATCCCAAATCAACTAATTAGGTTGTTAGGAGGCTCAACATATGCCCAGGTCATCAAGGAATGTGCCTAGAAATCATTTTGATTCATGTATGAGGATTAAACAGGACAACATGCCCGGGTTTGCTTTCAATCATCCATAGAACTGCTGAGGGCTCAGAGAGCTCCATCCATATCAAATGAGATCACAAATTATCCATGTCACCATCACATGAACCAAAGATCTACCAATATGGACTCCTAGGTATCATACTAAGCCATCCATCCATGATAAAACAAATGCAATCAACAAAGGAGGTTCGTGACCTAAGCATATATTAATGATCATGAACCAGTTGAGATTAAGAAGACAGGTCTTGGAGCACCTAGGCTCTATGCAGAGCAACAAAAACAATTATTTAATGATGCTATTGAAATTTGAAGGAGCATGGTTGCTAAAGATATCTCGAGTTGCACATAGGCATACAATTTAGTTCCAAAAGTTATTAACTAGACATATAACTGCAAAAGAATCCTAACATTGAGGGAACAAAGAAGATCAATCAATCAAATGGTGGATTGGTTCCATTTATTTCAAAGTATTTTGGGAATTAGTACCTAACATATGAAAATTATGCCAATTATATTAGAGGAATGTTGGTCTCATGCCAATAGGTCTCCTACGCTGAATGGAGAAAACCTAGCAACCATTTGTCCAGGTGGATTCAGAACACAAGGAGGAGCTTGAAAGTCTAGAGGGGTTTGAACAGTTGGTGGGATAAAAGGCTGAAAGCTTTGAACAATAGGGTTTCTTCCTTCTGTTTTAATAGAGTTTTGATTACGCAACTCAAAGGCAATCTTTGTCGTTCTTGAAATAATCCATAATGTCGTTGTAATAAGTTATCTAGTTACTTCTACGATTTCTCTATTCACACTATATTCTTTGTGATGAAACCTTGGGGTCCTAACACCCTTGATTAGAGAGTTTCATTGTCCCATATTTCTTTCGTTGCAAGACTAACAAAGCAAAATGTTTTCAACAATTTGTGTGCTTCAAAAATTGAAATGAGCACTAAGGGCATTTGATCTTGAATTTTGCATTATCACTAATTAAGCTTGGTCATATTTGACAAGTCTAGTGATTTATGAGACTTTGGATTCAATCACAATGATGCATTCACCTTACCAAACATTCACACCATGCACATTTCTAATGGGACAACATCAAACTCTACTTCATCAACATAATTGATTGGAGGATGAAATTTAACTTGCTATGTACAATTCAACAACTGCATGCAAAACGATATTTTGATACCAAACTGTGCCTATTTAAATAACAATAAATTTATCGTTCATACACAATCACAATATAATGGAAAATCAATATGTATTATACAATGCCATAAATAAATTCTCAGATCATTCTCAAACAATAAATGTGCAATTTCAACTCTGGAAATTCACTAAAATAAATATTCTGTAGAATAATTTTAACCATGTCCTGAAAATTGTGTACAAATATTAAAGCTAGAAGAAAACGTGAAGTGTTTTGCTTCTCAACTCTTCATATCAAAGAATACCTGAGTGTACAAATTTAGGACGACGAAAAAACAGATTAAAAGAAAGAAAGACAAAAAAGATTTGTTATTACTGTCAGCTCTTGTGAGTAACGATTGGTTGAGATGTCCTGCACATCGCGCTTAATTCCCTTTGTAAAAATTATATGTTAAGAGTTCATGCATTTTGAGATTTTACAAAAAATGTGTAAGAGAGGACCATTAAATAACGAACAATTCCAAGAGCTCTGCCCTCAAAAGGATCAGATAATTCTTTAAATTGTTTTTAGTGGAAGCATTCTATACAACAAACACAGAAATAGGCTTAGCTGCACTATATGTACTCTGTGAAACATATCAAGAACACTGCAAAGTTTGAGAACATATAGTAGTTATAACCGGTATGGTATTCTACATAGATCTTTTGAAGCATCTAGACGTTTGCACATATCTACTATGTTAGACCACTAGCTGCATAATATTCATGCCAATCAGATATCTTGAAAATAGCCCAGCAACTCACTCTTAGTTGGGTCTTTCCAAAAATTTCCCAACAAAAGCTCTCATCTAGGCGTTTCCATTAACTTAGTCCCTTTGCCAGGTATGAGAGAAACTTGAAAGCTGGTCAAGGAAACAAAAGCCAACATAAGCTTGATTTATAGAATAACATTGACAGAAAAACAAACACACAGAAAGGAAACAGATGGGCACCAAATGAAAGGAAACAGGAGTTACTTGAAATGAAGATGCGAAAATCAGCTTTAATATTGATGTATTTTCCCAATGATTTTAGCCAAATGTTTGAGGGTGGCCTTTTATACTTCCAAGAAACTTGACAACCTGCAGCATATTAGGGTGCTTGATACGATCATCATGAGTGCACATTGAGGCCACATGCAGCATTTGAAACTTCCAAGATCCATTAGAAGTGACAGAATCCAAGGCCCCAGTTGCTTTCCCTTTGTTGATCATTTGCTGAACCCATCCTACTAGATTACCACCTTCTATATCTTTGAAATTTGGTCCAGTTGGTTCCTTCCCTGTGAGCATCTCAAGCAAAATGACCCCAAAGCTATAGATATCGCCTCTGGTTGTTGATCTCCAACTCTGACCATATTCTGGAGGTATATATCCAAAGGTACCTGCTATATCTATGCTCACCTGAGTCTCATAGGCACTAATAAGGGGTGCCAATCGAAAGTCTGCAACTCTAGGTTCAAAGTTAGCATCCAACAGTATGTTGCTACTTTTCATGTCTCTATGAATGATGTGAGGGATAAAGCCGTGATGAATAAACGCAAGGCCCTTAGCTGAACCCATAGCAATCTTAAAGTGTTTCGGCCAATCAAGGACCTCCAATGCGTCAGCTCTGTTCCTTAGCCAATAATCAAGGCTTCCATTCACCATAAAATCATAGACCAACAATTTCTCATCATCGAAAGAGAAGTATCCAAGTAATGGAACCAAATTTATGTGCTTGAATTTTCCTAAGGTCTCCATCTATGCTAGAAATTCTCTATGGCCCTGAGTTCGAGCCCGCCCAAGCTTTTTGATGGCTACAGTTCTTCCATCAAGCAGTACAACTTTATAAACTGTACCAAACTCACCATCTCCAATTATGTTGGTCTTACAAAAATTATTTGTAATTCGCAGTATATCAGCCAATGTCAGGCGAAGGAGAGGCCTTTCAAACATGGCTACATTTATGCTGAGGGGCTCTTTTGACTTGCTGTTACTTATAATAGAAAGGGTAAGTTCAATGGCTGGGTTCAATTTTCTCTTCTCATCCACCTTAGGGAAAGCCTCTTGCTTTAACATTTTCCATTTTACCAAAGTAAAAATGAGGCCGAGCACAAAAAGGGTGCTTCCTATTGTGATCCCAATAATCACCCCAGTGCTTAATAGATGAGGCTATTGTTTTGGACTAAGATTGCAATTATGGCCTATCAGATTTCCACACACACCCTTATTTATAACAAATGAAGAAGCCGTACAATTACTACATCCACCACCCTCAGGAATAGCTCCTTCCAGCAGATTATCCGATAGATTGAAGAAGTTAAGATCCATAAGGTCACACAATTCATCAGGGACTACTCGTGTCAGATAATTATCAGAAATGTCCAAGTATATAAGCTGTGAAAGACTACCAAGCTCTGGAGCAATGGCACCTGTAAATTCATTGCTGTGAAGATCCAAGTAGGTTAGACAAGAGAGATTGGAAAGGGATCTTGGAATTTCTCCCCTAAATGAATTTAAACTCAAATTCAGTGTCTCGATCTGATGCCAGACTGTGCTCTTTGAAAGCAAGCCAGCAATGCCACCAGATAACCTGTTTTGATGTACATACAGACCAACGATGTTGACCAAGTTTGCAAGAGATCTAGGCAGTTCACTTGATATCTCATTATTGCTCACATCAAGGTGAGAAAGCCCATTTAAGTTTCCAATTGTATCAGGAATCTTCCCATGTAATCTGTTACCCGTAAGATTCATCTTCACCAAACTACTAAGGTCTCCAAGCTCTGGTGGAATAGTGCCATTCAGTTTATTATATGCCAATGCCAGACCTTGAAGCTTTTTACTTGTTGCAATCTCCCTATGAATTTCACTGACCACATTATTGTATGATAAATCTAGAGTTGTTAAATTTGTAAGATGGGCCAGTGACTTGGGCACCACTCCTGTGAGGTTGTTGTTATTATGCAACAAATCCACAATGACAATGCAGTCCCCAAGTTCTTCTGGAATGGACCCTGAAAGCTGATTCCAGGAGAGATCAAACATTCCATGGTGTTGCAGATAACTTGAATATGGAATATCAACCTGTTGAAAACCTACTGCAATTTTTGTAGGAATAGGACCAAAAAGATCATTATGAGAAAGCACCAAACATTCCAGCTGCACTAACATGACAATATCCTTCGGAATGGTTCCATCTAGAAGATTTTTCCCAAGGTCTAAAGTAGTTAGACTGATACATTGAAAAAACTCAGTTGGAATTCTTCCTTCCAAATGATTGCCATTCAAAGAAAGCACAGACAAGCTTGACAATCTACCAATTTCCTTTGGTATTTCTCCTTCCAACTTATTTTCATTGAGAATCAAAAGTTCTAGTGTTGTGGACTTACCCATTTCAGTAGAGAGACTATCTCCAAGGAAGTTGTAAGCAACACTAATTTCCAAGAGGGTTGTTGAACTCCAGAGTCCATATCTTTTCAGGTATTTCACCACTGAAATTGTTGTGATCCAGCTCAAGTAGGAGGACAGGAAGCTCACCAAAATATCCAGGAATCCTGCCAGTAATCTGGTTATGATTCAGGATCAACTGGGTCGAGTTTTTTCAATTGATAAATGTATTTTCAATAGTACCTAGAAGCATATTATTCTCCAAGTCAATTTCACTTAGAAACTTTGCATTACACAGTTGTGGAGGTATATAGCCTATCAATTGATTGTTGCTTAGACTCAAATGAGTCACGGAGGAGCAATTTCCAAGCTCTGGAGGAATGTGGCCACTAAAATGATTTGAAGCAAGTAGAATGTAGTCAGCTTTCTTCCACCTTCCCAGAATCCCAACCAAGAAGGCAGAGATCCAATCAATTGATTTTGTTCTGCGGAGAATGAAAAAAGGGAGAGATCTACAAGTGTATCTGGAAGAGAACCTGTGAGAGAATTGAAGGTTAACACCATAGTCCTTAAATTTCTACAATTACCAAGCTCTGCAGGGATTGAACCATTGATCTCAACGTTCACAAGATTCAAAATTTTAAGGTTCTACAGATTTCCAATGGAGTTTGGGATGGGAGAGTGCGGAGGATTGTTTGACAGGTCTAATTTTTCTAAGCTTCTCATATTGCCAATCTCTTTAGGTATCGGTCCTCTTAGCAAGCAGGAAGGGGAATAAAGATTTACCAAATTGACAAGATTGCCAATTTCTAAAGGCAAAGGGCCAAAAAATTTATTGATTCCTAGGCTGAGGTCTACTAAGTTCACCATGGCTCCAATATACGAAGGGATGTTTCCTGAAAGAGAGTTATTTGATACATCTAAATATTGCAAATTTATGAGCTTACCAAGCTCGACAGGGAGATTTCCAGACAAAAACCCATTTCCAAGGCCAAGCACTATTAACTTTGATAGATTACCCAAATGTGCTGGTATGGTTCCCGATAGACTGTTACCTCCAACATCTAGGTACTCCAAATCAGCAAGATTGCCTAACTCTATAGGAATTTTCCCACTGAAAGAATTAACACTCATGTCTAGCACTTGTAAGCCACTCAGGGAACCCAACTCTCGAATTACATTGCCACATAATGCATTAGTGCCCAATATCAGTTCTTCTAGGTCACTTAGCTATTTGATATTAGAATTAATTGCTCCAGATAATTGATTAAAACTCAAATCCAGGCACTTCAGATTTTTAAGACTCCAGATTTGAGGTGGAAAGGTACCATAAAGAAGGTTGCTTGTGAGGTTTAGAGTTTCCAGATGCATAAGAAACCCAAGTTGTGGAGATATTTTGTCTCGTAATCCTATATTCGGGAGTGAGATAGAGACCACAGCTGCTCCATTGCACTCCACCCCTTTCCATTGACAAGGAGAAGAATCGTTACTCCAGTCGGCAATGTCGTCTGGGTCATCCAGGCCATTTTTGAACGCTAAAAGAGCGTCTCCGTCCAAGTTTGTTGCAGATGTCCCTAAAAACAAAAGAAAAAAAAACCACACCATTTATAACACAAACAAGGTTGAGTGCTCACAGCAACTAACCTGTAAAAATCCTGCAGATAGAAGAAGATTCAAGAAACTAACCTGTAAAAAGCCTGCAGATAGAAGAAGATTCAAGAAACTAACCTGTAAAAATCCTGCAGATAGAAGAAGATCCAAGAAACTAAACTAACCTGTAAAAATCCTGCAGATAGAAGAAGATTCAAGAAACTAAACTAACCTATAAAAAGCCTACAGATAGAAGAAGATTCAAGAAACTAACCTGTAAAAATCCTGCAGATAGAATAAACTTTGTGAAATTGCTTTCCATGAATCCACTCAGCCACTGTAAAGACCGATTTGCAATAGAAACCAAGCTTGATGTTGAGCCTGAGTCCTGACTCTTGCACCATTATATAGGTAAAAAATTTCCTCACTTGACTAAATTTATCCATTTTTTGCTCAAATATGGACCAAATCCAGTGAAAAAACTTCCCCAATTGATTAAATCTCCACATTTTACTCAAATAATTGTCCACAAATCCAAATCCAGGACGAACTATGTCCAATTTACCCCAATCGAGGTCGAAATAAGACCAGTTTACCGAAATATTCATAAATCCCGGTGAAATACCAAATTTTTAATCGTATTATCCATAAATCTAGGGCGAAATACCAATTTTTCAAGCTATTATCCATAAATTCGGCGAACCACCTTCATTTCTCCTCCCAATCAGAAAAAATCGGGCGAATTTGGGCAAAAATCTCCTCCCAGTCGGAAAAATTCGGGCGAATGTGGCAAAAAATCAATATTTTCGTGGGCTAATATTCATTTTCCAGTTTTTCCCTAAATCTGGATGAATGCGATTTACCTTGGAGCAGCTATATACAAAATAAACAATGGGCGAATTTATTAAATAAAATAATAGCATTTTAATATAAAAATTCACCCACTTTTTTTTGGGTAACCCTTAAAATTCGCCATTGGGCTAAAATTCGCCCTTAAAATCATCCCTGAATGCTTCTACAGTTCCATTCACTTGCTGATGATATGGGGTACTTGTCTTGTGTTGTATATGCAACTCCTTCCTCAGCGCTCTTACTATGCGGTTGATGAAGTGACTAGCCTGATCACTCATCAGTATCCTGGGGCATCCAAACTGTGTCACAACATTATCAATTAGGAACCTTGTTGCTATTGCATCGGTGCAATCCATGACTAGTGCAGCCTGCTCCCACCTCGTTAGATAGTCTGTTGTTGTGATTATATACTGTGCACCAGTTCTCTTCCCAGGTGGGTTGATTGGACCCAAAAAATACACAGCCCATTTATCAAAAGGTTGCAAGGTTACTTACGGAACTAGCAACATCTCATCTTGCCATGATGGTTTTCCAGTGCTTTGACAGAAATCATAGCTTCGTGCATAATCTATCGCATCATTATGTAAGGTGGGCCACCAAAGCCCTCCGTGAAGCACCTTTCTCGCAGTAGCTCATCCTCCGTAGTGTCAACCAGCGACTCCCACATGTGCTTCTTCCAAAATATGGCCTTATTCATGTGGTAGGACACAACGCCGCAAAATGTCACATGAGCCAAGTTTGTATAACTGCCCAGCAATCAACTGAATATATGAGTCCTTAACTACCAATTGCTTCTTCTGACTTGTTTAAAAATCTTTCGGTGTGACTCTTGTCGCTAAGAACTAGATTATTTGGTCATAATAATCATCCACTATGTTGACTCTGAACAGCTGTGCATCCGATAGTCCCTCGTCAATGTTTGTTGGTTCTTCGCCTGTCTCGATCCGAGATAGATGGTCGGGGCCAACATTCAAGCAACCCAGTTTCACAATTATTTCAAAATCAAACTCCTAAAAGAGAAGTATCCAACGACATATCTCCCCCCCCAACACAAGCTTTTTGACTAGGTACTTCAAAGCAGAATGGTTAGTAAATATCTTAAAATGACTACCTAAGAGGTAATGCCTGAATTTCTGCAGTGCATATACCATCGCCAGACCTTCTCTCTCTGTGGTCATATAGTTTTTCTTAGTAAATGACAACTTTTGACTAGTGAAAGCGATCAAGTGATCATGATCTCCTTCTCCTGGTTGCATGAGCACTACTCCTAGTGCGACATAGGATGCATCAACATGGACATGGAACTCCTTGTTCTAGTATAGGAACACAAGCATGGGCGCTAAAGCCATCTTGGCCTTCAGAGTGTCGAAGCTTCCTTGACATTCTGGACTCCAGACAAATGCAACATCTTTCTTCAATAGTTTCTCCATAGGGGCAGTAATCGCAGCATATCCTCTAATGAATTTGCGATAATACCCAGTGTGCCCCAGTGTCGCCCTAAGCATCTTCACATTTGTCGGTGGTGGTAAGCCCAAAATAAGCACTATCTTTGTAGGGTCAACCAATAATCCTTGCTTGCAAACAATGTGGCCCAACAACATCCCAAATGGTGCACAAAAAATACACTTCTTGGATTTCAGCATGATCTGATGCTATCGTCATCTTTCCAACATGAGTTGCAGGTTCACTAGATGATCCTTAATTAGACCCTATACTGTCCAATCATCCATATAAACTTGTAGGAACTTTTGAATGAAATATTTGAATGCAGCGATAACAACCTGGGAAAATATCATCAGTGCATTCTTCAATCCAAAGGGCATTACTGTGTATTGCAAACAGCCCCATTCAGTGACAAATGTTGTTTTATGTTGATCTTCTTATGCGATTATTATATGGTGGTAGCCATAAAATCCATCTGTAAAAGAGTACATCTCTTGACCGCCTACTCCTTTGAGTACTCCATCTGTGAATGGTGTTGGAAACAGGTCATGCATACATGCATCATTAATTTCCTGAGGTCGACATAGATTCGAACTTCACCTATTTTCTTATCTTGGACCACCAAAGTATTGATCCATTTTGATTCTTCCATTGGCTTAATGATTCCAGCATCCACCATCCTATCTAGATAAGCTTTAACCCTCTCCTTGTATCGCGGATTCAAGCGGTATGGTCTTTGTCTTACTAGTTTCACATCAGGCTTTAATGGAATCTTCAGCTCTCCCATATCACCTAGTATTCCTTTCATTTCAGATAATTTGGTGGAAACAGATCTTGGAATTCATGCAGTAGATCTGTGATCTTTTCCATAGTCTCGTCGTCCCATTAGTCCCCAACAGTTGCAAATTTTGGGTTCTCCTCCGTCCCAATGTTAACTTTTCTGATCTTTAATGACTGATTCATGGGATCAGTTGGTATATCTGGTGTTGCGACATCCCTACTCCCTTTTGTTTCCAGAATATTGATATTTCCTAGCTCATCATCATCCTCAGGTTCGCCAGACACATTGCAACATTCCATCATCGACTGCATGTGGATCTACTGGATATGCACCCGACACTGCTTTTAATACCACACTCCAAATGATCTGAAGTGCATTGTTGACATTGGGATTGGCATCTACGAAACTAAATGTATGAGCAAAGCAAACTGTGAGCTCTTCCCAAGTGGTTGTCTCTCTACACAACTCCACTAATATATACCATGATCTTGGCATTTCGTCCAATGTGTGAATAAAGGCATGGACCCATTCATCCTTTGGTCATGATGCCCACAGAGTCTGGCATTCCATCAGGTGACCACTGGGGTTGTTCCTCCCATCATACTTCCTATTGTGATATACTTCTGTGTTGCTAAAGTGAATTGTCATCAATCATTAACACTGCACCCATCCATTAATTGCCTTTTTATGAGTTTCCCACCAACGTGCTAGAGTAGCCTTTAGTGCTTCCTCTAGCGGTAACAATTGCTGCGGTTCTGATACATCCTGTTCAAACTCTATTAAGAACACAGACAGCTCAGGTAGCCATTCGTAAACTAACAATTCGACAATCTTAGTCGTGACATGGCACAATGACTGCGTGATCAGACCACACTTCTGGAATGATACCTCGTGCATGTGGTTTTGCCAGTTCCCTAGCACATCGTCACAATCAGAAGACGTATAACTAGCGCTGCGCCAACCGAGTTATCCGTTAGTAGTTGGGTGGATGTAATCTTTAGAAATGTTGTAAGCATGATCCCATCCCCTGATAACTTCATCTTTCAATGGTTTAATATATCTCCGTCCTTCATTTGGATCCATAGGAGCGATGACTATGATGTTTTGATTCTCAAATGTCATCATCCTCTTCTTGAAGTTAATCACCGTCATACTATCGTTGGCCCATCCAATCCCCAGCAATGTGGGATAGGAGCCTCCACCATCAACAACTTCAATCACGTCAAAATCAACATAAGTCTTCATACCTTCAACATCTACAACTAGGTTCGACACATGTCTGATCGGTTGTACCTTGGTCTGATTAGCCAGTTGCAACTGCACGGGGGACCAACCCAACGTCGGCCTCCCCATTTTTTTCCAGGTCAGCTTTTTCAGAATATTCACATCTTATCCCAGATCCAAAATGACCAAATCTACTTCATAGTCCCCAAATTGAATATTCATCTGCATCTCTTTGCTCGTCTTTTTCTTGTGTAAAGAGTTCACCTCAAAGTCCTTCTGCTCCTTACCTGGGTGGTGTAACAACTTTTCAATCTCGACCAATGCATCGAGATCCCTTGCCAGTGACAAGCAACTCTCAAAGAATAGCTGCAAAGTACCATGCTGCCACGATGGTCTTGCCTCCAGCGAAGAATCAAAAGTAGAGGGCATTTCATAGACAGGTGACTTACCAGCATTTCTTCTGATCACATCTAGAGTTTCAAATAATGTATCTTTCTCAGTTGCGATATCAAATGACGCCTTCTTCTTCCAGCCAATCGAACCTGCGGGCGTGGCCCATCCTCTCCGGTTGTCGCACCTCCTCGGGTGACGATGGAAACGTCAACATCCTATGTTCCAGGCTCTGCTGAGATCGTCACAAATATCTATCCTTGAATTTGGTTCATCGTCGGATTCTGGTTCACTGGTGGATACTGATTTATTACCAGGTTCATTGGTTGATTCACAGTCTGAGTCTGAAGTGGAATTTGAGCCTAGTTCTGCAACTGATTCTGGTTTTGTAGCTGATCTTGATTCTATGGGTAGTTCTCGACAATATGATCAATTGAGGTGTAGTATGTACATGAACACTGCAATTGTGGGCAGTCTCTCTGGTAATATCCAAATACCCCATAATTGTAACACTGGACAAGTCCATGACCTCATCCTCCTCTTCCAAATCCTCCTCCTTTTCCTTGGAATCCCCCTTGTTGCTGGTACTATGGTTGAGCCAATTGCTGCAGTGGGGGATTCGGCTACTGCTGAATGTAGTGCGCTACTTGAACATACTGTGGATATGGTGGAGCCATTGTCATCTGATTATACTACGGTTGCGGTGCAAACTGTGGTTGCGGCGCAAATTGTGGTTGTGGTTGTGATGGTATAAATTGCATATGTGACGGGCTTGTATACTGTGGTTTAGCTCGGGAGTTTACCACCTAAGGCTATGGATGTACTATGCGTTGATCTTCACCCTTCACAAAGTATGAGTTGTATTTCCTTTCTTGAAGTAGGTCATTTGCACGATAGTCTTTATCTTCATGTCCCACAGATCGACAAAATGAATAATATAGGTTTGTTGGCTTCGCCACTATCTTTTACATGTATCCAAATTCTTCATGTCGGTGCCCATAGACTTGGCATATGTGGCACCATGGTACGCTTCTATAACTCAGTGGGTTCGGTGCCCTAGATAACAGTTAATTTCAGAAGTCAGGGCAAGTATCTTTAGTGTGTCCATCTACGTGACAACGAGTGCACCAAAGGTCTTCGTGATTATCTTTCCCTTTCTTAATTTCTTGCAAATGAAGCATCAAGTTCACCAATTGTGCCTGAATTTGGTTCATACCAGCTACATTCTCCCCAATAGGTGAGGCTTCTAATTTCATTACGATCTCCAGAGCCTCGCTCTGTGTTGCGATCATCTGCTGCATCAGTGATTGCCAGATATGAGGTACCAATGCTGCGATAAATGATTCTTTGTGTTGAACGTCGATCATATAGAAAATGACTCTCGCATCAGTGTCTTAAATATTTGATTGAAGTCCCAAACGGTCTCATTAGGAAATTTCTTAATCTCTTTTAACTCAGTAATATACTATGCTTCAGACTTTGGTTTTCAGAATTCTTCAATCAGTCCTCTCCTGACTTCATCTAGTGTTTTTGGAGGGGTCCCTGTAGGAACTTGTATAAATTTCATATACCAATCTAGCGCATGACCCCGAAGAGTAGTTGCTAATTGGCCTTTCTTAACGTCGTCATCCCTGGCCTATCTGACAATCCACACTGCCTCACATAGGAACCAATACTGCTCGGGATCATCAGTCCCGTTTCTATGGAACAAAGGTAATTTTGTATTGTCACCTGCTATCCTGGGCCTTCTTCCTACAGATGCTAATCTACTACTAGAATGCTGCTGGCACGTCGGGCAAGTCAAGGTGTAACTTGTGTTTTTTCCCGAATATGGAGTTGTGCGCGGAGGCATGGGTACCTTGTTGTCGGGGTTTGATATTACTGCTATTCTGGGTGTAGCCTAGGTCTGTTCATCCTCTTCATCACTATAGGGTTGCTTCATCCCGTGCGGTCTTCCTTCACTGTCTTGCATTTCGATCGCAGCAGGACCTTCTCCTGTCCTCTGCCTCTTCTCTTTTTGAAACCTTGCTCCTCTCATCGTAAGACCACTCTTCCTCAGATTCCCTCACAGTATCGTAAAAACTTGCACCCATCTACCCCTTATCTTCCCATTTTTCGTGGTATCCACCACCTTCGCGCACCGAAGTTCTACTACTCGAGGTGCATCTTCAGTATGCGCTTTTCATAGACAAGGATTCTAATTGACAATTGTAGAGACAACAAGAACCTACCTCTGGGTCCGTTTAAAAATTCTCGTTCTACTTCGCTGTAGGACTTGGTAGTGTTGATTGCGAATTCAGTAATATATCCTTCTAGGATACTATCCAACCAGACCTCAACAGCTCGCGATGCTTTATTGTTAGTTTCCTGTAGTTCTAGATCAATTCAACGGTCCAAGATGTTGGCTCTCCTCCTTGGAAATTTGTCTTCTTGTACGTGAACCGGAACAACCACTCGTACAATATGATGGGAAACTTAGAGAAAAAGTATTTGTGAGGACCATCGTGTATGTATCTCACCAACCACTTGTCCGTCGTCAGTCCATGGTTTTGATTTTATGCTTCAACGAATTCTCGTAGCTTCTGATCAAACCAATCTTGAATTTTCAGTCGCGTTGGATGCCACATGTCCTACTCTCAGCCGCAACAAGGTCCCAACAACAGAACCATTTGTTGGTGCAAAACCCACCAACAAAACCTAGTCGATAGGGGTTCCCACTTCATTAGAGAGAATTTGATGTCAAAAATGGGCCTCCTAAGAGATGTACTACAAAAATATAAGATATATTAAAATATTATGAGGTAGGGGTTTTATGGGGTAGGTATATATGACAACTC